>CM040241.1:310946573-311427067 GCA_022545495.1 Chrysanthemum lavandulifolium | reverse complement strand
CTTGAGTAGTGACGATGAAGAGTACGCTATGGCGGTGAGGACTTTAAAAAGTTCTTTAGAAGAAAGGGTAGATCGTCAAACAACCGTATGACGATAAGAAAGGCTTTGGAAAAGCAAAGAGGACGAGAAGCCAAAGGATGATCGTACTTGCTTTAAATGTGGGGACCCAAACCACTTTATTAGTAAGTGTCCCAAACGGGATGATCAAAAGGCATTCGTGAGCGCACGTGGGGAATGAGCGACGAGGAGGACGAAGAAATTTGTCTCATGGCAAATGACGAGGTATGTCACGAATACTATAGTAGTTCATCACTTGATGACGACTCATTGCATAATGAATATGATAAACTATGCAATATTAGCTTAAAACTAATTAACAAAAACAAGCTTTTAAAGAGTCAAAACCAACGTTTAGATAAAGAAGTCATAGAATTAAAAGCAAAACTAAAGCGTTTGGAAAAGGGTAAAATAGCAAGTGGTGAATGTGAACTTTGTGTTCAACTTCAAACACTAGTTGATCATTTAGATTCTAAAATTGCTAGAATGAGTACAAACACCTTAGATACAATACTTGATGGTGTTAAAACCGGCAACAACCAAAAGGTCTAGGTATACAACAACTTGATCCATCAACTAGTGAAAGTAAAGAAACAAAATTTGTTAAAGAATTAGAAAAACCACCCATTGTTGTGGCGGATCCTGGATCCCAAAAAGGGAACCGACTAGTGTACAAGCGGGATCCGTGGATCTGCTGTGACAACTAATGGTAATAACATAGCCTCATCATCTAGAACCGAGTTCGTTATCGTAAATAGGAAGAAACCAACTCATGTCACCACTAGACATCCACCTCCAAAATTAATCCTACTTTTGCAAGAAACAAAGCACCATCTTTTCAAAAACATAATGCATCTAGGAGACCTAATAACGTTTATCCAAGAAGTAACCATCAAATGGGATGGAACCTAATATGCAAAACGGTTTCTCTTTTCAAAACTTTGCTCCATGGAATGCATACTCATCTTATCCATACATGTCTAACATGAATGGAATGTTTAACACTAATGGACCCATGAATAAATGGGGACCAAACTTTTGAGTTTATTATTGTTTTAGGTGTGCTTAAAGGTCGACCTAGACCCCGATGAATGGGTCAAGGATAGCGGGTGCACGAGGCACATGACCGGCAATAGGGATCTATTCTCCACATATGAATCCATAAATGGAGGTAATGTGGTGTTTGGAAATAGCAAAAGTAGAATCATCGGTAAAGGTACGGTTTCTAACAAATCTCTAACCATTAACGATGTGTGTCACGTAGAAAACCTAAACTTTAATCTCTTAAGTATAGGACAAATATGTGATAAAAGTGCAATGTACTTTTTACGAAACCGTAGTAAGATACTTAAAATGGCATAACCATAGGAAGAGGAATTAGGAAACATGGAGTCTATGTCATTAAAATCGGTAATGAACCTAAAGACAAACTATGTCTTACCTCTATGGATGATACTTGACCTTATGGCATCGAAGATTGGGTCATGCCAACATGCGACTTCTTCAATCGCTATCATCCAAAGATCTAGTAAGAGATCTACCTAAGTTAAAATATGAACATCATTTTGTGATGCTTGTAATATAGGAAAACAAGCTCATTCGAGTCATAAAGCTAAAAACATGGTGTCCACAACTAGGTGTCTAGAATTACTACATATGGATTTATTTGGTCCATCCGCTATCCAAAGTTATGGAGGCAACTACTATACTTTGGTAATAGTGGATGACTACTCTAGGTATACTTGGACAAAATTTTTAAAGAACAAAAGCGAAACCTTTAACTATTTTGAAATATTAAGCAAAAAGATCCAAAGACAACTAGGAAAACCCATAGTGTCTATTAGGACGGATCATGGTAGGGAATTCGATAATGAAGTGCAATTCGGAGCTTTTTGTGACGCTAATGGTATTACTCACAACTTCTCGGCTCCATGCACTCCACAATCGAATGGGGTAGTAGAAAGAAAGAATAGAACCCTTCAAGAAATGAGTAGAACCATGCTTAATGAACAATCCATACCTCAAAAATTTTGGTGTAATGTTGTTGATACATCAACGTACATACTCAATCGAGTCTTAATTAGACCAATCTTAGGTAAAACTCCATATGAGTTACTCCGAGGCAAAAAGCCTACTTTAAATCATTTTAGAGTCTTTGGAAGCAAATGCTTCATTCTTAACACTAAAGATTACCTTACAAAATTTGATCCTAAATCAACCGAAGGTATCTTTCTAGGTTACTCGCCTAATAGCAAAGCTTACGTCATATTAAACAAAGAAACAATGAAGGTAGAAGAGTCATTAAACATAAAATTTGATGAAAGTCCACCCAAACCCTCTCCACCTCTTGTCGATGACGAGATCATAGAAAGTGAAGCTATTGTAATTAAGAAAAGATAAATGAAGAAGAAGAACCTTCAATTAGTGAAATCACAAACATTAAAGAGTCCAAAGATCACCCGTAGATAAGGTCATAGGAAAGCTAAGCGAGCGAACATTAAGGTCTCAAGTTCAAAACCAAAGTAGCTTATTTTGTTATGTTTCAACTATAGAACCTAAGAACACACAAGAAGCCATAAAAGATGAAAGTTGGGTAATGGCTATGCAAGAAGAATTAAATCAATTTGTTTCTAATGATGTTTGGACACTTGTCCTCCACCTAGTAATCAAACCATAATAGGAACAAAATGGGTGTATAAAACAAATTAGATGCAAGCGGAGTAGTATCTAGGAACAAGGCTAGACTCGTTGCCCAAGGGTATAACCAACAAGAAGGAATAGACTTTGATGAGACCTATGCCCCGTGGCTAGATTAGAGTCTATAAGAATACTTCTTGCGTATGCTTGTGCTAATGATCTAAAGCTTTATCAAATGGATGTCAAAAGCGCTTTTCTAAATGGTCTTATTAATGAAGAAGTATATGTAGCTCAACCTCCGGGCTTCATCGATTTTGAAAAACCCAAACACGTTTATAAATTAAAGAAAGCCCTTTATGGTCTTAAACAAGCTCCAAAAGCTTGGTATGATAGACTCAAGTCCTTTTAATTAAACATAACTATACCATGGGGTTAGTTGACAACACACTTTTACTAAGAAAAGGAGTCACACATAATCATAGTACAAATATCGTAGATGATATTATATTCGGATCCACTTGTCAAGACATGTGTGATGATTTCTCTAAAATCATGCATGACGAGTTCGAGATGAGTATGATGGGAGAACTTAGTTTCTTTCTTGGTCTACAAATTAAACAAGTAGAAGATGGTATCTTCTTCAATCAATCTAAATACATCAAGGAGATGTTAAAGAAATTTGGTCTAGAAGAGTCGAAACCAATTAGGACACCTATGTCATCCGACACCAAACTCACAAAAGATGAAGACGGCGAATCCGTAGATAATACTAAATATCGTGGCATGATAGGTAGTCTTTCTACCTCACGGCAAGTAGGCGGATATCATGTTTAGTGTGCGCTTATGTGCTAGGTTTCAAGAAAACCCCAAAACTTCACACCTAGAAGCCGTAAAAGAATTTTTAGATACATTAAGGGTACAACACAATTAGGATTATGGTATCCTAAGGCACGGGTGTAGAAACAATTGTATATGCGATTCGACCATGCGGGGATTACGTTGATAGAAAAGTACAAGTGGGGTGTGTACTTTCATGGGATGTTGTTTAACATCATGGTTTTCTAAGAAACAAACGGCTTTAGCAATATCAACAACCGAAGCCGAGTACGTCTCACTGTGGCAAAGCATGCCAACAAGCACTATGGATGAAACAAGCGTTAGTAGACTACGACATTCATCTAAGCGACATAGCCATTCTATGTGACAACAAAGGTGCCATCGACTTAAGCAAGAATCCGGTATTGCATTCTCGCACCAAGCATATAGAGATTCGTCATCACTTCTTAAGAGACAATGTTCAAAGGGAACATCTCTATTGAGAAGGTAGCATCCGAAGATAACATAGCCGACGTCCTCACCAAACCGTTGAAGCGAGAACAATTCAACCTACTTCGTCTTGGTCTTGGTTTAATGGAACACACGTCGTAATTTATTTTGACTCTACAAGGTATGTAAACACTAGCCTTCTTCCTTCCGAGTCTAGGATCTCTATTTCACGCACAACTCACAAACAATACGGAATTTTCAAAACCCAAAGATAAGTTTTTTTTACTTATAGCTTTCCTACTTTTTTATATATACATTTTCAAAGAAAACCTACTTTCACAATGTTTTCTAAAAGGATGATACCTTCCGTATCAATTTCACAAAAGCAATTTCTCACGTCTAGGACAAATCGCTTTTCATTATTAATACAAAGTAAAAACCGTTTTCATTGCATCTCATGTCTTTTGAATGCTAAAGGGACACATAACTAATATGTGTTTTCGGTACATTCATTTAAGCTACAATGAATTAGGAGCATTGACAACACAAGATTACGTACTTATGTACTAAATATGTGTTTTCGGGTTATCTCAATAGGATACTTTTTATACTTCTAGTTTAGTTTTATTTCTTTTTAGGGGTCGAGATAACCGCAACTCCAAATAGTTTGCATATAGGCACACAATAGGCAAAAATATTTCCAAAAGGAGAATTTTGTACTACACGAAACACGGACCCACGGATCCCGGCCTTCATCTTGGATGGATCCTCGAGGAAGGATCCGTGGGATCCGTATATCTGTCGTTTTCAACTTCTATTTTTGTCAATTTGGATGAAAAATCCACATTTGTTTTATTTTGGGAGTATGCTCTTTAATGCTTGTGTTCTCATGATCACATGCCTTGAATTCATATCTAATCATTAGATTTTAATCCACATTTTGGGTCAAGCATTCATTACAATGTGTTGGTTTTCTATATATATAACTCCCAAAATGCTTGCATACTCCATCTCCTTCTCACAAACACACTTCATCATGTCATCCAAAACCCTTTAGGAGAATCATCTAGTACAAACAATCATGATATCCAAACCTTTGTACTTCCACCATCCAAAATACCACAATCAAATGCTAGGATACCCATGCGGATTAGTATCCGATCTTGTTGTTTAGCAAAACCAACCTCAAATGATTCATCCTCAAATAAATCACCACAAGATGCTTCCATTATAGCACCACCCTCATCACCAACAAGTACACCAACTTCATCACCACCTAAAATAACTCTTTTGGAACTCCTTAGGACTCCAACAAGATCTACCCAACCTAAAGAAAAGAAATAGTCTTTTCCACACCCCCACATCACCAAATACTATTTTTCAAGATCTTGAAACATCACCACCTCTAGCTCCCATCACATTACAAGAACATCTAGGTTCTTTTCCACCACCACATACAAACATTCGGATTTTGATCCATATTTTCCTATTTTTCCACCACAACTTCCGCATAACTCAAATCAAAACAACCGGAAAACTTCCGCACTCATTACCCACATCATTTACATTGTGAACATTGCCAATCCACTAGGGAAATTGCAATAGAAGTTAGGGAAGAAATCGTTTCATACTCAACCTCATCCTTGATCGCATCAATACCATTACTCATCAAAACCTCCATCCATAACCTTATGCAAGCATGGAAGGAATCTCTACTACTATTTTTCACTTTTAGTATTTTTTTTTGTCATTTTCAAGAACAAGTCTTGTTCTTATTTTTACATGCTTGTAAGTGGCTTAACTACCACTACAATTTGTCGTTTTATTACAAGGCCTTGTTTACATACCTTGGCTCCCTATCTTGTTTCTCGACAACCATAAGATCATTTAAGCATGTTACTAACTTTCTTTTGTAGATTTTTTTCTTCTCTTGGCGCCCAAACTAGGGGAGCTACCGTCGAGGGGAGTAAATCGTAGACTACTTTTCCTCCAGGGTTAACTTTTGTTTCGACAAAAGGGGAGAAAAGTAAAACTTAGGAGCTTTCAAAACTTACATCTATTCTTAAGTTTTACTCATCATAACATTATATTTTGTCATCAACAAAAGGGAGATTGTTAATACAAATAAACCGTAAAAACGTTTATTAATATTTTGCGATCTCTTTGTGTTTTGTTGATAACATATATAATGTTGTCTTAAGTATAATTATAAGGATACATGTTATTTTTGTAAAGCATTTACATATAATCTTTTAAATACAAAATGTAGTAACTAAAGCATTTGTTGTAATAGTTAATTAGGATGGGTAAAATCACAACCCATGGATCTTAACCCATACCCAAAGAGACTTGATACAATGTATACTTAGATACATTGAATCTAGATATAACCCATGGACCAACCCATGACCCATAACCAAAAACCCATGGGCAAGAGGAGGTGTTCCACGGATCCCTAGCTTTGTGCTAGCGGATCCCAAGTGAAGGGATCCGTGGGATCCGTGTGAATAGTGAGGAAATTTGCCTATAAATAGAGAGCCATTTCTTCATTCTAACTCACCCTCTTCTTACTAAATCTCTCATACACTCTCATTCTCTTCTAACATATAGATCACTTGATCTAGAGAGTTGTTCTTCTTTTCTTTCTGTTTGTGATCCTCATATAGGTCCTTCTCTAAGGCGAGATCACGAGCATTCTACAAGTCATCCAAGCAGGGGTCCTTGATTGATTTGTCACTCCGCAAGATTTTTGTAGTGAAGATCTTGTATTTGATATTTCACATATTTGTTGTGTAATAGTTGTGTTGGTTTGGTCCACCGTACTACGGACTCGGTATCTAGCTTTGTACGGATAAAGTGTAAGCAACGTTGTGAAGGCTTCTCCGCCAAGTGAAGGAGTTTGTTGACATAGTGCTTGAACTCTCGAGTAGGTGACTCGGGGAGTGGAGTAGGGCAAGGAAGGTGTCCTTGTAGCCGAACCACTATAAATCGGTTGTGTCATTTCTATACCTTATCTTTGTTTATTTACTTGCATTATCATTAGATCTATCGTTCTCAACATCCATACGATTTCACATAATATCGAATCTAAAGTTTTGAAATCAACTTAAAATCGGCAAAACTATTCAACCCCTTCTAGTTTTCCACAAATTGGTAGGGATCCGTGGGATCCGGGAGCGATGGGATTTTCCTCATAAATAGTGAGCCATTTCTTCATTATTTCTCACCCTTCTAACATACTTTCTCCCCGAGTTAAAACTCACTAACCTCGGATCCAAGAAATCTATGCTTGTAGTTTTGTTTTGTGTGATCTTTTAGGTTCCTCTTAAAGGCAAGATCACCACCTTTGAAGTCGAGCAAGCTCAAGTCTATGAGTTACCATGCTTCCTCATCATCAAGGCCACTCAAGTCCTCTTGTTGATGATTCCTTTCTTTCATCAAAGAAGTGTAGTGTTGAAGACATTAATGAAAGATGTCTCAAGTGTCAAGGCGAAGATATTAGTGAAGGTATCTATAAATACATAGGATAAGCACTTGTGGTAGGTGCTTAGAAGTCAAGACAAAGAAGCATTAGTGAAAGGTGCTTAGAAGTGAAGACACAAGACATTAGTGAAAGGTGTCTTGTAGATCTAGTCAAAGGCATTAGTGAAAGGTGCCTTAGATGTACATTCGATATGGTGTGTTTCGATGAGTGTGTAAATACTCATCATTTTATACTATATAAAGCGCAAAATCATCGAAAACACTCGAAACACATCAAAATGATCAAAATATCACAAATCAGTGTTTTATGTGTTTTAAATGCAAAATATCAAAATCGGATGAAAACGTATCAAATTTGCAAAATTGCGGTTTAGTCCCCAACTTTCAAAAATTGTCAAAAATAGTCCACGAGTCAATAATTTCAAAAGTAAAAGTCACCAAAGGTCCTTTTAAAATCAAAACTTGTCAAATTTAGTCCTTTGGTGAAAAATATGAAAAGTTTGAGAAAATTACAAAAATGGTCCTCCAAATTTGAAAATTGGCAAAATTGGCCCCCGGAAAATCTGAAAATGGCAAGTTTGGTCCTTATACTATTGATACTTGTCAATTTCAGTCCTTGGAGCATCTTGGCAGATTTGGCAGCCTAGGTCCCTAGAGTTCCAGAAATGGCAAATTAAGTCCTTGGGATTATTAACCTTTTGCACCTTTTGACTTGTCATAACTCAAATGGACCCTGTCATAACTATTGGACCCCCTGTTTTGACCCCTTTGATTATTAATACACTGCCCCAGTCAAACTTTTGGTCAAACCCCACAAAACCCGCCCTCTTGTAGCATTCCCTTATCCTCCCACTGAGCACGAAATTCCTCGACCTCCATGTCCTCCCACCTCCGGTCGACCTTATCACTCCCTTGTCTCCTCCACCTCAACACAAAACAAAACCATTTATTGCCTTCACCTCCACACTCAAGTCCTCCACTGTCAAAACCTTATTTCCGCCAAAAGGCTAAATGGCCAAGATCATCTCAAAATCATCCAAGGGCCGGGATAAGTGGTGGGATTCACTTAGAGAGGAATGAAGCAACTTGGAGTATAAAAAGAGAGGAAAGAAGCAAGAAAGAGTAGCTAGCTAGTTTTAGTTTTTTAATGTCGTTTTTTATAAATGTTGTAGTTTTAGTTAAAAGCTTGTAATTTCGGTTTCTTAATGTTTTCTTAAAGTTTTATGTAATTTCAAACCTTTTGTAATCTCATTTCAGTTTAATAAAAATTTCAAGCCTTCACTTTGATTTTGATCTTGCATTTTCAATATTTGAATACTAGACAAACTGTTTTTAAGATTTAAATAAGCTTATATAAGCTGTCTGTAGCTTTGTGAGCTTATTTGTGTTTCCTGTTCCATCTAAATCATTTACATTCACATAAAAAGTCGATCAACGAAAGTCAACTGTGACTCAACAATGGAAATGGTGATGAATTTGGTTGTTGAGAGGTGATATTGGGTTGGATTAGCATAGATTAGATTGGTTTGGGTGCGGTTTGAGCACGCATAAATTGGAAATCCTGTGAGTGAAGTTTCTCGGTTTCACATTCTTAAGTCCATTTTGTATTTTAGTTTGTTATTGTATCTATGATCACCAATGGTGGAGTTACATTTAATCAAGTGTTGTTAGACCTAGTGAACTTAAGTTGATCAATAAAGTATGCTGGTTTAGTAGATAGTGTAAGTTTAAGCTCATATAAATGTTATAAAGGGGTGTTTGGTTTTTAGTTTAAACTGTATCATAGGTTTGTTCAGTGTTTTCTTCTTGTTGTTTCATGTGTCTTAAGCTCATTTAAGCACACTTCATTCATAGTTTGGTGCCTAACACCACACAAGTCAACATTTTACTTAATTCTGTCTCAACTGCCACTGTTATGCTTTTTGGATTAGCAAATCCTTATTTGGTGTTTAGAAGTTTATAAAATAGCTTGCATTGTGCTTATTATACCATATAACATCTACTTCAGTTAATAAATTGGATCCAAAGTTGGAAAAAGTCAAACTCTTCAGTTCTTCAAAAGTCAAAATAGCATAAATGTCGGTTTGGCCAACTTAGGTTGATTTTTCATGGGCTTATTATTGAGTCAAATTCTATGTAACTTATGGTTTTAGAAAGTGCTTCGGTCTAGTTTCTTTTATCTTTTTTCATAATTTTGTTAATTTTCTATAATGGTCAAATGAGCTTGTCAAAACAAGCTCATTCGCCTTGCAGACCGTTCTGTGATCTGCAGTAATGTGCAGATCTTGCAAAGACTTGCATTTGGCTCATTTGAGCTTGTCCAAGTCTGTCCTTGGTGTTTTACATAGCCACCCGGTCTTCTACAAGTTCCATTTGGTGTTTTGCGGTTGTAGCTTATTTTGAGTGCTTAATCTCTTGCTTAAAGTAGCCCCCATTAACTTGTTTTAGCTTATAGTTCATAATCCTCAAATCATTGCAGAGTGCTAATCAGAGGTTATTGCTTGTTGATACTTGTTCCATTTGGTTGTTTTAGCTTATTATAACTTCCTATCGGTTTGGTACCTTTTGGTGTTGTTTAGCTTATCAAAGTGCTTATTTTATAAGCACTTCCTAATCAGTTGATATCCTTCCATACAAGCCCATGTTTTCCATTTTCATAGCTTCCTAATATTATTTTAAGCATTTCCTGAATTTTCAGATTTTCCAAGCTTGTTTGCTATTTTCTTAATTTAAATTAGTTTTAAGCATTTTAATTAGCTTTAAATACAAAAATTAAGAAAAGGTTCCAAAAATAATTTTTCATTTTTCTTAAGTTTAGATAAATGTTAGAAGCCTAAAAGTATTTTTCCTATTTTCTCCTTTTATTTGATATTTTAATGATTTAAATTAGTTTTAAATAGTTTTAAATTAATAATAAATATATAAAAAGTCTAAAAAATATAGTTTCAGTTTTAAAATTAGTTTTATCATATTTTAGATTTTTCCAAGTTATAATTTCATTTTTCTAGGTTAATTTTGTATTTTCTTCTATTTTAGTGCATTTTAAATACTTAATAATTAGTTTTTAATTAATAATAATTACATAAATAGTTGTAAAAATAATTTTCTTTATCTATAAATTTTCTCATATCATTAGGGTTGTAAAATGTATTTTCATATTTTAGGATCTATATTGTATAAGTTTCACTTTTTATTTTATACGTTTACGATATTTTTATTTAAGCGTAAGTTTTAGTTTTAGGTTTTAAGCGTTCATCACTTTAAATATAGTGATAGCGTTTATTTAATATTTTTATCTTTTAATCTTCTTAATTTGCATTTAAGTCGCTTTTATTTATTTCCTTTTTCGGAGTGTAATATTCCATTCAAATCCTTTCGATCGCTATCATTAGTGGTCATTCTATCGTCGATCATGTGTTTAACACACCATTGAGTCTCCGTGGGACTTAACGACCGGGAATCCCTATATTCTCGATCTTAATTGCATACGTGCTTAAGCGGTTTTAAGTCTTTTAGACTTTTGTTTCTTGTGAGATCAAAATTTTAGCGCCATTCTGGGGAGGCTTTAGCGTGTGTTTAGCCTTTTCGGACCCATTCTTGCACATACCCACCATTTGTAAAAATTTTGTAAAGTTATCGGAAAATCCAAAAGTTCATTAACACTTTTCCTAAAGTGTTAAAAGCATAAAAATATTTTCATTCTTTGTTTTTATCATAATGTTTTCAAAATCTCAAAATATTCCTCTTTACCCTCTCACTGTTTAATTCTTCATTTCTTATCCTCGATAACCTTTGATTCTTTCTATGTCTTATCCTCACCCTCTTGGTTGTCAATGGTGTGGTGGTCCTTATAATGGTGGCTATTGCCCCGGTTGTAGCATGGTGGAATCGGGAAGCGGGTGCATCATAACCAAGATCCCTATTCCTACCATAACACGAATCGATTTATTCCATCGGCTACCACCTTTGAGAGACTTTGAGTTTCTTGTTGTAGTCTTGTGGTGGTTCTCATTCCAGATTCGATTGTCAATCGTGAAACACGCTTGTCTATGGCGGGTTCCCGATAACAATTATGACTACAACACATACCACTCACAACCACATCGGGTTTCTTGTTGTGAGTATTGTGGAGGTCCTCACTCTAGCTCGGATTGTCAAGCAGGGAATCCATTTCCTTGTAACAATTACGACTCTTCAGATAATGACCAACCTCCACAATACCAAATGATTCAGCGACTCCTCATGAAACTACGACGGACCTTCTCGAAGACTCGGAGTTATTAAAAGAACTTAAGGAGAGTCGGCTATGTCATCCCATAATCCAAATGAAAATCAATGGAAGTTTTGTTAGTCAAGAAGCGGTCGCTAAATTAGATTCCCAGTTGCGTTTGAAAAATCATTGGGAATCAATTGCAATAGAAAAAGCGGCCAAATCTAGCTCTCGATTCCGTTTCATTCGATGGCGATGATGATGAAGATATCCTTGATATCCTACAATTTTATAACGATTCATCAAGTTCATCGGTTGAGACTCCTTCCATGATCCATCGGGAGAAAAGACTATGATGGAATTACTAGCAGAAGAACAAATGTTAAGCATTAAACATATGTATGCTAGTCCATCTAATCTCCCTCAGTCTATTGCTATCACACCTTTCTTACCTTTTATTTCTTCCAAAGACTCTCTCATAATGGGGGACGAGCCTCTTAGCACTATTCCAGAAATGGAATCGTCTAGTGTTGAGGACCTTATCCCGATCCCAAGTGAGTCTGAGGAAATTCTTGACAAAGAGTGTGATGTGTCTTCTCCTCTTACAAATGATCTTGTTGAGACTTTCTCAGATTTTGACAGTGATTATAGTGATGCCGATTCTTTATATTCTAAAGACATAGAATTTATTGATGCATTACTTCCACATTCCGAGATCGTCAACTTAGAAGAGGATGTTGACCATGTTGTTTCCACAACAATTCATACGACTATCACTAATCCCTTATTGAATTCGATTACGAATTTACTCTAAATTCGATTAATCCAATCTTTGATAGTGATGAGTCGACACGGAGACTATAATGGACGAGGTGCATATTTATAGCCCACAGCACCGCACATGTCCCACCTCCGTATTCTCTTCATGAGGAGTTCGCGGTGAACTCACTCATATCATATCTCCTACGGGTATGATTGTTTGGATGGCAAAGATCATGATCGGGGAGAGAATCTCAATTTGCATAGTTATGACAAATCTTCCCACCCTCCCCACCGAGATGCCTTCCAACCCAAAGAGCTCAACCGATAAAATCCAAATAAGTGCAACTGCACTTAATCCCGAGGAAGAAGATCTATTCATGATTGTTATCATGATTCTCCTTCTTTTCTTCACTTACCCGGTGACTTCCTCTCTTCTTCACTCGTTCGGGAGTGAGGACACTATCTTTGATCCCGGCATTTTAAATTATCATCTGTGAGCCGGGTCTGTCTTTCTCTGTATATCTCGTCGGTGTGGAACTTTCACGTGCTTCAATGTTTATCCAAACATCTTGAATGAAAGTCCGATGGAGATTGTTTCTTCCACTTGCTTCCCCATGAACAAATGAATTCGGGGTCGAGTCAAGCTAGCGACTCGGTAATCAAAACGATAGCTAAACATGGGTTTTCACCCGTGTGTTCCACCTAAGTGTGGGAGTGCCCACATGTTATATATATATATAAGTTTAAAAAAAAAAAAAAAAAAAAAAAAAATCCTTTCTAAATAATGGCGTAATATTTCCTTTTCGTTCTTTGTTTGGCATAACCGGTACTTTGAATATCGAGGCGATATTCATTTCTAAGTGTGGGGAATTTCGCGAATTTCATATATATTATCTACCCAATTCCCGTTTTGGCCAAAATTTTTTTGGAGTAAGTGTTTTACACTTTCTCATTTGGTTATCGATCCGCCTTATGCGTAAGACAAAAGGATTAGCTAATCCGAGAGCAAACGGCTCTTGGTAAAGATATATCAAATCCGTTTATATGGCTTGCAATTTGCCCAAAATTGTATGGTTCTCAACTCACCATATCCTAAAAAGTGAAGAGTTGGCTAGCCCGCAAGATTATGGCTTGTGGTAAAGCGATGGAAAAACCATAATTGGTAATCACTCACCAAAGATAATATTGATAATTTATCTAAGAGTTGGCTAGTCCGGAAGGGTGCGGCCTGGTAAAGACAAAATCAAATCCGTTGAAAGTTGGTGGTTTGCTCAAAATCACATGGTTATCGGTGTACCATGGTTCTTACTTGAGCGAAACATTTGGCTACTCCGAAGTAATGGCTTTTGGTAAAGAGATTAAAATCCATTATGTTTTCTCAAATCATTGCTAGGGACTAGCAATATCTTAGTGTGGGGATTGATGAGTGTGTAAATACTCATCATTTTTATACTATATAAAGCGCAAAATCATCGAAAACACTCGAAACACATCAAAATGATCAAAATATCACAAATCAGTGTTTTATGTGTTTTAAATGCAAAAATATCAAAATCAGATGAAAAACGTATCAAATTTGCAAAAATTGCAGTTTTAGTCCCCCAACTTTCAAAAATTGTCAAAAATAGTCCCTGAGTCAATAATTTCAAAAGTAAAAGTCACCAAAGGTCCTTTTAAAATCAAAACTTGTCAAATTTAGTCCTTTGGTGAAAAATATGAAAAGTTTGAGAAAATTACAAAAATGGTCCTCCAAATTTGAAAATTGGCAAAATTGGCCCGGAAAATCGAAAATGGCAAGTTTGGTCCTTATACTATTGATACTTGTCAATTTCAGTCCTTGGAGCATCTTGGCGATTTGGCGACCTAGGTCCCTAGGTTCGAAATGGCAAATTAAGTCCTTGGGATTATTAACCTTTTGCACCTTTTTGACTTGTCATAACTCAAATGGACCCCTGTCATAACTATTGGACCCCCTGTTTTGACCCCTTTGATTATTAATACACTGCCCCAGTCAAACGTTTGGTCAAACCCCACAAAACCCGCCCTACTGTAGCATTCCCTTATCCCTCCCACTTGAGCCTGAAATTCCTCAACCTCCCATGTCCTCCCTCACCTCCGGTCAACCTTATCACTCCTTGTCTCCTCCACCTCAACACAAAAGAAACCATTTATTGCCTTCACCCCTCACACTCAAGTCCTCCACTGTCAAAACCTTATTTCCGCCAAAAGGCTAAATGGCCAAGATCATCTCAAAATCATCCAAGGGCCGGGATAAGTGGTGGGATTCACTTAGAGAGGAATGAAGCAACTTGGAGTATAAAAGAGAGAGAAAGAAGCAAGAAAGAGTAGCTAGCTAGTTTTAGTTTTTTTTAATGTCGTTTTTTTTATAAATGTTGTAGTTTTAGTTAAAAGCTTGTAATTTCGGTTTCTTAATGTTTTCTTAAAGTTTTATGTAATTTCAAACCTTTTGTAATCTCATTTCAGTTTAATAAAATTTCAAGCCTTCACTTTGATTTTGATCTTGCATTTTCAATATTTGAATACTAGACAAAGCTGTTTTAAGATTTAAATAAGCTTATATAAAGTCGTCTGTAGCTTTGTGAGCTTATTTGTGTTTCCTGTTCCATCTAAATCATTTACATTCACATAAAAAGTCAGTCAACGAAAGTCAACTGTGACTCAACAATGGAAATGGTGATGAATTTGGTTGTTGCAGAGGTGATATTGGGTTGGATTAGCATAGATTAGATTGGTTTGGGTCTGGTTTTGAGCCTGCATAAGCTGGAAATCCTGTGAGTGAAGTTTCTCAGTTTCACATTCTTAAGTCCATTTTGTATTTTAGTTTGTTATTGTATCTATGATCACCAATGGTGGAGTTCTGTTTAATCAAGTGTTGTTAGACCTAGTGAACTTAAGTTGATCAATAAAGTATCTTTGGTTTAGTAGATAGTGTAAGTTTAAGCTCATATAAATGTTATAAAGGGTGTTTGGTTTTAGTTTAAAGCTGTATCATAGGTTTGTTCAGTGCTTTCTTCTTGTTGTTTCATGTGTCTTAAGCTCATTTAAGCACACTTCATTCATAGTTTGGTGCCTAACACCACACAAGTCAACATTTTACTTAATTCTGTCTCAACTGCCACTGTTATGCTTTTTGGATTAGCAAATCCTTATTTGGTGTTTAGAAGTTTATAAAATAGCTTGCATTGTGCTTATTATACCATATAACATCTACTTCAGTTAATAAATTGGATCCAAAGTTGGAAAAAGTCAAACTCTTCAGTTCTTCAAAAGTCAAAATAGCATAAATGTCAGTTTTGGCCAACTTAGGTTGATTTTTCATGGGCTTATTATTGAGTCAAATTCTATGTAACTTATGGTTTTAGAAAGTGCTTCTGGTCTAGTTTCTTTTTATCTTTTTTTCATAATTTTGTTAATTTTCTATAATGGTCAAATGAGCTTGTCAAAACAAGCTCATTCGCCTGTCTTATTTCTGACCGATCTGCCACAGTAATGTGCGGATCTTGCAACACTTGCATTTGGCTCATTTGAGCTTGTCCAAGTCTGTCCTTGGTGTTTTACATAGCCACCCAGGTCTTCTACAAGTTCCATTTGGTGTTTTGCGGTTGTAGCTTATTTTGAGTGCTTAATCTCTTGCTTAAAGTAGCCCCCCCTATTAACTGTTTTAGCTTATAGTTCATAATCCTCAAATCTATTGCAGAGTGCTAATCAGAGGTTATTGCTTGTTGATACTTGTTCCATTTTGGTTGTTTTAGCTTATTATAACTTCCCTATCAGTTTGGTACCTTTTGGTGTTGTTTTAGCTTATCAAAGTGCTTATTTTATAAGCACTTCCTAATCAGTTTGATATCCTTCCATACAAGCCCATGTTTTCCATTTTCATAGCTTCCTAATATTATTTTAAGCATTTCCTGAATTTTTCAGATTTTTCCAAGCTTGTTTGCTATTTTTCTTAATTTAAATTAGTTTTTAAGCATTTTTAATTAGCTTTAAATACAAAAAATTAAGAAAAGGTTCCAAAAAATAATTTTTCATTTTTCTTAAGTTTAGATAAATGTTAGAAGCCTAAAAAGTATTTTTCCCTATTTTTCTCCTTTTATTTGATATTTTTAATGATTTAAATTAGTTTTAAATAGTTTTAAATTAATAATAAATATATAAAAAGTCTAAAAAATATAGTTTCAGTTTTAAAATTAGTTTTATCATATTTTAGATTTTTCCAAGTTATAATTTCATTTTTCTAGGTTAATTTTGTATTTTCTTCTATTTTAGTGCATTTTAAATACTTAATAATTAGTTTTTAATTAATAATAATTACATAAATAGTTGTAAAAATAATTTTCTTTATCTATAAATTTTCTCATATCATTAGGGTTGTAAAAATGTATTTTTCATATTTTTAGGATCTATATTGTATAAGTTTCACTTTTTATTTTGTGCGTTTACGATATTTTTATTTAAGCGTAAGTTTTAGTTTTAGGTTTTAAGCGTTCATCACTTTAAATATAGTGATAGCGTTTATTTAATATTTTTATCTTTTAATCTTCTTAATTTGCATTTAAGTCGCTTTTATTTATTTCCTTTTTCGGTGGTGTAATATTCCATTCAAATCCTTTCGATCATTATCATTAGTGGTCATTCTATCGTCGATCATGTGTTTAACACACCATTGAGTCTCCGTGGGACTTAACGACCGGAATCCCTATATTCTCGATCTTAATTGCATCGTGCTTAGCGGTTTAAGTCTTTTAGACTTGACTTTCTGTGAGATCAAAATTTAAGCGCTTGCACCGGGAGGCTTTAGCGTGTGTTTAGCCTTTTCGGACCCATTCTTGCACATACCCACCATTTGTAAAAATTTTTGTAAAGTTATCGGAAAATCCAAAAGTTCATTAACACTTTTCCTAAAGTGTTAAAAGCCAAAAATATTTTCATTCTTTGTTTTATCATAATGTTTTCAAAAATCTCAAAATATTCCTCTTTACCCTCTCACTGTTTAATTCTTCATTTCTTATCCTCGATAACCTTTGATTCTTTCTATGTCTTATCCTCACCCTCTTGGTTGTCAATGGTGTGGTGGTCCTTATAATGGTGGCTATTGCCCCGGTTGTAGCATGGTGGAATCGGGAAGCGGGTGCTGTCTATAACCAAGATCCCTATTCCTACCATAACACGATCGATTTATTCCATCGGCTACCACTGTGAGACTCGGCGAGTTTCTTGTTGTAGTCGTGGTGGTTCTCATTCGATTCGATTGTCAATCGGAAACACGCTTGTCTATGGCGGGTTCACGATAACAATTATGACTACAACACATACCACTCACAACCACATCGGTTTCTTGTTGTGAGTATTGTGGAGGTCCTCACTCTAGCTCGGATTGTCAAGCAGGGAATCCATTTCCTTGTAACAATTCGACTCTTCGTATAATGACCAACCTCCACAATACCAAATGATTCAAGCGACTCCTCATGAAACTACGACGGACCTTCTCATCAAGACTCGGGTTATTAAAAGAACAGGAGGAGTCGGCTATGTCATCCCATAATCCAAATGAAAAATCAATGGAAGTTTTGTTAGCAAGAGCGGTCGCTAAATTAGATTCCCAGTTGCGTTTGAAAAATCATTGGGAATCAATTGCAGAAAAAGCGGCCAAATCTAGCTCTCGATTCCGTTTCATTCTCGATGGCGATGATGATGAAGATATCCTTGATATCCTACAATTTTATAATGATTCATCAAGTTCATCGGTTGAGACTCCTTCCATGATCCATCGGGGAGAAAAGACTATGATGGAATTACTAGCGGAAGAACAAATGTTAAGCATTAAACATATGTATGCTAGTCCATCTAATCTCCTCGATCTATTGCTATCACACCTTTCTTACCTTTTATTTCTTCCAAAGACTCTCTCATAATGGGGGCGAGCCTCTTAGCACTATTCCGTAAATGGAATCGTCTAGTGTTGAGGACCTTATCCGATCCCAAGTGAGTCGAGGAAATTCTTGACAAAGAGTGTGATGTGTCTTCTCCTCTTACAAATGATCTTGTTGAGACTTTCTCGATTTTGGCGATGATTATAGTGATGCCGATTCTTTATATTCTAAAGACATAGAATTTATTGATGCATTACTTCCACATTCGAGATCGTCAACTTAGAAGAGGATGTTGACCATGTTGTTTCCACAACAATTCATACGACTATCACTAATCCCTTATTCGAATTCGATTACGAATTTACTCTAAATTCGATTAATCCAATCTTTGATAGTGATGAGTCGACACGGAGACTATAATGGACGAGGTGCATATTTATAGCCCAACGGTACCGCACATGTCCCCCTCCGTATTCTCTTCATGAGGAGTTCGCGGTGAACTCACTCATATCATATCTCCTACGGAGTATGATTGTTTGGATGGCAAAGATCATGATCGGGGAGAGAATCTCAATTTGCATAGTTATGACAAATCTTCCCACCCTCCCACCGAGATGCCTTCCAACCCAAAGAGCTCAACCGATAAAATCCAAATAAGTGCAAGCGCACTTAATCCCGAGGAAGAAGATCTATTCATGATTGTTATCATGATTCTCCTTCTTTTCTTCACTTACCCGGTGACTTCCTCTCTTCTTCACTCGTTCGGGAGTGAGGACACTATCTTTGATCCGGCATTTTAAATTATCATCGTGAGTAAGGTCATCTTTTCTCTGTATATCTCGTCGGTGTGGAACTTTCACGTGCTTCAATGTTTATCCAAACATCTTGAATGAAAGTCCGATGGAGATTGTTTCTTCCACTTGCTTCCCCATGAACAAATGAATTGGGGTCGAGTCAAGCTAGCGACTCGGTAATCAAAAACAATAGCTAAACATGGGTTTCACCGTGTGTTCCACCTAAGTGTGAAGTGCCCCATGTTATATATATATATAAGTTTAAAAAAAAAAAAAAAAAAAAAAAAATCCTTTCTAAATAATGGCGTAATATTTCCCTTTTCGTTCTTTGTTTCGCATAACCGCGGTACTTTGAATATCGAGGCGATATTCATTTCTAAGTGTGGGGAATTCTCGAATTTCATATATATTATCTACCCAATTCCCGTTTTGGCCAAAAATTTTTTGGAGTAAGTGTTTTACACTTTCTCATTTGGTTATCGATCCGCCTTATCTCAGAAGACAAAAGGATTAGCTAATCCAGAGCAAGCGGCTCTTGGTAAAGATATATCAAATCCGTTTATATGGCTTGCAATTTGCCCAAAATTGTATGGTTCTCAACTCACCATATCCTAAAAAGTGAAGAGTTGGCTAGCCATGCAAGATTATGGCTTGTGGTAAAGGCAGTGGAAAACCATAATTGGTAATCACTCACCAAAGATAATATTGATAATTTATCTAAGAGTTGGCTAGTCCGGAAAGTGCGGCTTCGGTAAAGACAAAATCAAATCCGTTGAAAGTCGGTGGTTTGCTCAAAATCACATGGTTATCGGTGTACCATGGTTCTTACTTGAACTGAAACATTTGGCTACTCCGTAAGTAATGGCTTTTGGTAAAGAGATTAAAATCCATTATGTTTTCTCAAATCATTGCTAGGGACTAGCAATATCTTAGTGGGGATTGATGAGTGTGTAAATACTCATCATTTTTCTTATATAAATGCAAAATCATCGAAAACACTCGAAACACATCAAAATGATCAAAATATCACAAATCGGTGTTTTATGTGTTTTAAATGCAAAAATATCAAAATCGGATGAAAACGTATCAAATTTGCAAAATTGCGGTTTAGTCCCCAACTTTCAAAAATTGTCAAAAATAGTCCCTGAGTCAATAATTTCAAAAGTAAAAGTCACCAAAGGTCCTTTTAAAATCAAAACTTGTCAAATTTAGTCCTTTGGTGAAAAATATGAAAAGTTTGAGAAAATTACAAAATGGTCCTCAATTTGAAAATTGGCAAAATTGGCCCCGGAAAATCTGAAAATGGCAAGTTTGGTCCTTATACTATTGATACTTGTCAATTTCAGTCCTTGGAGCATCTTGGCAGATTTGGCAGCCTAGGTCCCTACAGTTCCAGAAATGGCAAATTAAGTCCTTGGGATTATTAACCTTTTGCACCTTTTTGACTTGTCATAACTCAAATGGACCCCTGTCATAACTATTGGACCCCCTGTTTTGACCCCTTTGATTATTAATACACTGCCCCAGTCAAACTTTTGGTCAAACCCCACAAAACCCGCCCTACTGTAGCATTCCCTTATCCCTCCCACTTGAGCCTGAAATTCCTCAACCTCCCATGTCCTCCCCTCACCTCCAGTCAACCTTATCACTCCCTTGTCTCCTCCACCTCAACACAAAACAGAAACCATTTATTGCCTTCACCCTCCCACACTCAAGTCCTCCACCTGTCAAAACCTTATTTCCCGCCAAAAAGGCTAAATGGCCAAGATCATCTCAAAATCATCCAAGGGCCGGGATAAGTGGTGGGATTCACTTAGAGAGGAATGAAGCAACTTGGAGTATAAAAGAGAGGAAAGAAGCAAGAAAGAGTAGCTAGCTAGTTTTAGTTTTTTTTAATGTCGTTTTTTTTATAAATGTTGTAGTTTTAGTTAAAAGCTTGTAATTTCAGTTTCTTAATGTTTTCTTAAAGTTTTTATGTAATTTCAAACCTTTTGTAATCTCATTTCAGTTTAATAAAAATTTCAAGCCTTCACTTTGATTTTGATCTTGCATTTTCAATATTTGAATACTAGACAAACTGTTTTTAAGATTTAAATAAGCTTATATAAGCTGTCTGTAGCTTTTGTGAGCTTATTTGTGTTTCCTTGTTCCATCTAAATCATTTACATTCACATAAAAAGTCAGTCAACGAAAGTCAACTGTGACTCAACAATGGAAATGGTGATGAATTTGGTTGTTCTTGAGAGGTGATATTGGGTTGGATTAGCATAGATTAGATTGGTTTGGAGTGCGGTTTTGAGCTGCATAAGTTGGAAATCCACATGAGTGAAGTTTCTCGTTTCACATTCTTAAGTCCATTTTGTATTTTAGTTTGTTATTGTATCTATGATCACCAATGGTGGAGTTCTGTTTAATCAAGTGTTGTTAGACCTAGTGAACTTAAGTTGATCAATAAAGTATGCTGGTTTAGTAGATAGTGTAAGTTTAAGCTCATATAAATGTTATAAAGGGGTGTTTGGTTTTTAGTTTAAACTGTATCATAGGTTTGTTCAGTGTTTTCTTCTTGTTGTTTCATGTGTCTTAAGCTCATTTAAGCACACTTCATTCATAGTTTGGTGCCTAACACCACACAAGTCAACATTTACTTAATTGCATCTCAATTGCCATTGTTATGCTTTTGGATTAGCAAATCCTTATTTGGTGTTTAGAAGTTTATAAAATAGCTTGCATTGTGCTTATTATACCATATAACATCTACTTGAGTTAATAAATTGGATCCAAAGTTGGAAAAGTCAAACTCTTGATTCTTCAAAAGTCAAAATAGCATAAATGTCGGTTTGGCCAACTTAGGTTGATTTTTCATGGGCTTATTATTGAGTCAAATTCTATGTAACTTATGGTTTTAGAAAGTGCTTGGTCTAGTTTCTTTTATCTTTTTTCATAATTTTGTTAATTTTCTATAATGGTCAAATGAGCTTGTCAAAACAAGCTCATACGCCTGTCAGATCTGACCGATCCGCATGAGTGTAATGCGCAGATCTTGCAAAGACTTGCATTTGGCTCATTTGAGCTTGTCCAAGTCTGTCCTTGGTGTTTTACATAGCCACCCAGGTCTTCTACAAGTTCCATTTGGTGTTTTGCGGTTGTAGCTTATTTTGAGTGCTTAATCTCTTGCTTAAAGTAGCCCACGTTAGCTGTTTTAGCTTATAGTTCATAATCCTCAAATCTGTTGCAGAGTGCTAATCAGAGGTTATTGCTTGTTGATACTTGTTCCATTTTGGTTGTTTTAGCTTATTATAACTTCCCTATCAGTTTGGTACCTTTTGGTGTTGTTTTAGCTTATCAAAGTGCTTATTTTATAAGCACTTCCTAATCAGTTTGATATCCTTCCATACAAGCCCATGTTTTTCCATTTTTCATAGCTTCCTAATATTATTTTAAGCATTTCCTGAATTTTTCAGATTTTTCCAAGCTTGTTTGCTATTTTTCTTAATTTAAATTAGTTTTTAAGCATTTTTAATTAGCTTTAAATACAAAAAATTAAGAAAAGGTTCCAAAAAATAATTTTTCATTTTTCTTAAGTTTAGATAAATGTTAGAAGCCTAAAAGTATTTTTCCTATTTTTCTCCTTTTATTTGGTATTTTTAATGATTTAAATTAGTTTTAAATAGTTTTAAATTAATAATAAATATATAAAAGTCTAAAAATATATTTTCAGTTTTAAAATTAGTTTTATCATATTTTAGATTTTCCAAGTTATAATTTCATTTTTCTAGGTTAATTTTGTATTTTCTTCTATTTTAGTGCATTTTAAATACTTAATAATTAGTTTTTAATTAATAATAATTACATAAATAGTTGTAAAAATAATTTTCTTTATCTATAAATTTTCTCATATCATTAGGGTTGTAAAAATGTATTTTTCATATTTTTAGGATCTATATTGTATAAGTTTCACTTTTTATTTTGTACGTTTACGATATTTTTATTTAAACGTAAGTTTTTAGTTTTAGGTTTTAAACGTTCATCACTTTAAATATAGTGATAGCGTTTATTTAATATTTTTTATCTTTTTAATCTTCTTAATTTGCATTTAAGTCGCTTTTATTTATTTCCTTTTTCAGTAGTGTAATATTCCATTCAAATCCTTTCTGATCGCTATCATTAGTGGTCATTCTATCGTCTGATCATGTGTTTAACACACCATTGAGTCTCCGTGGGACTTAACGACCCGGGAATCCCCTATATTCTCTGATCTTAATTGCATCTGTGCTTAAGCAGTTTTAAGTCTTTAGACTTGACTGTTTTGCGCAGATCAGTTTCGATGTATAAGATAGACTAGTATTAGATCCAAGTATATTGATATCCTTGATGATTTTGTAAAGGGTAGATCTCCTTTGGAATTAGTCGTTGGTGTAGTGTGGTAGTAGTTCCTCCATTGCAATGGAACTAGGTGCTTAGCCTAGTACCTAATAAAGGGTAAGCGACGTTGTGAAGGTGTAGTTCACCTTGGGTGAAAGAACTAGGTACTAGCCTAGTACCTTATAAAGGGTAGGCGACGTTGTGTAGGTGTGGTTCACCTTGGGTGAAAGAACCCGGTGGTTAGCCTAGCACCGGAAAAGGGTAGGCGACGTTGTGAAGGCTTCTCCGCCATAAGGAGATTGGTGTAGTGATTACGAACTCTCGAGTAGGTGACTCGGGGGTGGAGTAGGGCAAGAAAGGTGTCTTTGTAACCGAACCACTATAAATACTCGTGTTGTGGTTTTGTGCTTCTTACTCTTATCTTTTCATTACTTACCTTTATATGCTTGTTTATCAACATCCAACACACACATCCAAATAGATTGACATAAGTCGATCTAAATAGATTAAAAGAAAGTTTTAATTGGTAAAACTATTCAACCCCCCTTCTAGTTTTCCACAGTATATATAATTCCCTTAAATGTTTTGGGTCTTAACGTTCTCTGAAAATTGACACTGAATACCAATACGTCTGGGTAATTTGACTGTATAGTTGTTCATAACTCTGTGCCATGAGCCGTTAGAAAAATAAAACTTGTGCATCTTATTGCTCGTTATGATTGTATGATTCGTCTATCTATTCTCACTTGCTTGCTTGTGCTTGTGTGTTTGTAACCATTTGTTTAAGCAATGTGCCCATCAAATTCTAGTCGTTCTCAACTTTTAATGTTGTAACATCTGTACCTATCTTCAGGGGTAAGGGAGATTACCATATCGATTTTGAACCAGCTACTAGGATCACTGAAGCTGAAAAAACCAATGATAAAAGGTACCAACACTACTTCCTTTCCATATTTAGACAGGTGCATCTTATGATTTGTCTATGTAGCATATTGAAATACTTTCTAGACTGAACACTGATGCAATCAAGCATTAGTGACTACATCGACTATTTACGAATGTGATGCTTGACCAATTTATATATGTGCATATTCGTATTGGGTTAATCACCAATCGACCCACATTAACCCATCACAACCCACTATGACCCGGTCAACGAAAGTCAACCAAACAAGTCAGACTTTAAAAAGTCAACTGAAGTTATAAACGGTTATATGACAGTTATGATATAATTGCCATATCCCCTGAACCAACACAACGGTTCACTAGTACCTTTTCATTCAGTATATATTGTAAACTTTTATGTAAGAAAAAGATGATGACAAGATTAATACAAACACATTTACGTTTCATTTAATCCCTGCTTTTACTTGGTATATTTGTGATTAACGTTAAGACCATAGATCCGTTTGAATAAGGTCAACAATTGGTATCAGAGCGGTTTGGTCTACTAACCAAAATCATCATTTACCATTACTCGTTATAGTTCCAGAATCAAATCAAGAAAAACAGTTTCGACAAAAAAATTTCTGCAAATTGATTCGAACACAAAATCCAAGACGTCATTTTTTGTGTTTCACACTTCTGTCGCAACAGGGGAACAATCACAATAGTGATTACTCTCAACCCGGCATCTTAAAAACTCGCAAATTTTTTTTTTTCCTTTATTCGAAACCAATTTTCCTTTTACCCAATCTAATAGGATCAGAAAAAACGAAGAAAATCGTTTTACATTTGATTCAAATTAAAAACTAAACGAGATTCATCAATTAGGGCACAATCAAGATTCGAATTAGAACAAACACACCTGTTCATAAAAGGAATCGAGACCAGAAGGATCAATTGAGTCTCAATTGATTCATTTGCATACTCTAATCATTAAACTTCTCACGGATTAGAAAACCCCCAAATCATCCGAAACCCTAGGTTTCAATTGGAGGATTAATAGTGCTCGCGAAGAACACCCAACACCGGAGAAGAAGAAGAGACGGTCAAACACAGCCACAAAGCAAGCGGTTAACCATCATAAATTGGAGAAGGAGAAGAAGCAGTTATCTTCCCTAGAGAGAGAGACAGAAGAACTTTTGTCTCAGAAAAAAAAGATATACGCGTTCTATTATCTCAACTGAAAAGAGATAAGAGCCAAAAGAAATAAGAGGCGCGTACAACAAAGGGACACAAAAGAAAAGGATTTTACTATTAGGGCATCGGGTTAGACCATCAACCCCTCCAGGTTCCAAAATTTTACAAATACCACCTTTCATTTTTTACTTTATATATTACATTTGATATATATTGTTTTATTATTTATAAGTTATCTTTAAAATTATAATCTTATCATATTTTGGAAAGTATATTAACCTAGTGATTACACTGCTTAGTATACTGATTGGAATAATTTGTAAGGAGTAATTAACCTTAGGTTATTCATTTTTGAATTTATAATCTCCAAGGATAGTTTAAAATTTTAAAACTATACTTAGAAAGTTTTACACCCGTTTGAGGAAGATAAAACATTAAGAGCTCACTTTGAAAATAAGAATTTTTTTGAAACACACTTTGTGTTAAAATTCTTTTTGGAGATTTATTGTCATTATCATTTAAGATATGACGAAAGTAAGTGGTAATAAGGAACCTAGTACTAACAGTACACCACAATTTCGATGCCCAATCCTAAAGCCCGCGAATTACTCATTATGGGCAATTCAAATGCAAATCATTCTCGAAACGAATGGTTTATGGGAAACAATAGAGCCGAGTGAATCGACTCAACCCGATAAGAAAAAGGATAAAACCGCTATTGCTTTCCTTTATCAAGCCTTACTCGAAGAACAATTACTTCAAATAACAAAGCACAAAACCACGAAGGACATTTGGAATGCTTTGAAAACCAGACACGTTGGCGAAGACAGAGTTAAACAAGCAAGAATACAAACACTCAAATCCGACTTTGAGATGTTATATATGAAGGAAGACGAAATAATCGACACCTTCACCACAAAACTCACAACACTCGTAAACAAAGCCGCTAGTCTAGGATACACAATAGAAGATGAAACCTTAGTACGGAAATTACTAAATGTTGTACCCGAAAGGTATCTGCAAATAGTCGCATCTATAGAACAATATTCCGATCTAAGTGAAATGACAATGGAAGAGGAAATTGGAAGACTTAAGACCTACGAAGAAAGGATTAAGTTCAAGAAAGGAAAACAAGTGGACAATCAAGAAAAACTGATGTTCACACGACATGACAATAGAGGGAAAAATTTCAGAGGACGTTGACGTGGAAAATACAAAGGATGGAGAAACCAAGATAAAAATATCCACGAGAAGAAGGATGGAGAAAATTCTCACAATCACTTCAACAAACCAAATATTGATTTTAGCAAAGTAAAATGTTACAAATGCAATAAGACTGGTCATTATGCATCTAAGTGTTATGCAAAACCTAACACTAGTATGCAATCTAATCTTGTCGAGGAGGACTTAGAACCTACCTTATTAATGGCAATATTAGAAGACCCACATGTAACAAAGCTTGAAGATCAAAAGGTCTCGCTACACGAAGAAGATGTAGGATATAAAGAGACAAGTATCGATAGTCAATGGTATTTAGACAACGGAGCTAGCAACCATATGACTGGGATAAGAGAACACTTCAAAGAGCTAGATGAGAATGTTAGTGGAACAGTAAGATTCGGAGATGGATCTCATATAGAGATTAAAGGAAAAGGTTCAATCCTATTAGAATATGATGACGAGAAACAAAGAATCATATCTCAAGTTTATTACATTCCCAGCTTGAAAAGCAACTTATTGAGCCTTAGACAATTTACCGAAATTGGTTGTAAAGTAGTGTGGACGATGATGAATTACGACTTTATGACATGGACAACAAAATCTTCTTGAAAGTCACAAGATAGAGAAACCGTCTATACAAAGCAAGTTTGAAGATATGCACACCTGTTTGCTTATTAGCAAACTTAAGTGGGAACACTTGGTTATGGCACGCAAGATTAGGACACCTTAACTTTGAATCATTAAAATCTATGACTCAAAGAGAGTTAGTTCATGGAATACCTGCCATTAAACATACAACACAAATTTGTGATGTTGGTTTAGTTGGTAAACACAGCAGAGCGCCATTTCCCAAGAAAGCAAAAACTAGATCATCATCACCATTAGATTTAGTTTACGGAGATTTATGTGGACCAATCACACCACCAACACCATCTGGAAAGAAATACATATTCTTGTTAGTAGATGATTATTCAAGATATATGTGGGTGTATTTCCTAAACACGAAAGATCAAGCATTCGATACTTTCAAGGAATACAAAGAAACAATAGAGAAGGAGCTAAGGAAAACATTGAAAATGTTAAGAACTGATCGTGGAGGAGAATTCACATCTAACGAATTCACTCAATATTGCAAAGAGAACGGCATAGCACGACAACTAACCGCACCTTACTCACCACAACAAATGGAGTAGTTGAACGAAGGAATAGGACAATTATGTCTACAACGAGATGCATGATGAAAGCAACCAACATGCCACAAAAATTTTGGGCTGAAGCTGTTAGACACGCTATATACATTCTAAACAGCGTTCCTACAAGAGCCTTAGAAGACATCACTCCATATGAAGCAATTAAGAAAAGAAAGCCAAACTTAGAAACTTTAAGAGTTTTTGGCTGCATAGCATATGCAAAGGTACCATCACAACATCTAACAAAGTTAGATGATAGAAGCAACAAAATGGTATACTTAGGAAGCGAACAAGGATCAAAAGCTTACAGATTGTTTGATCCAACAACACAAAGGATATGTGTTAGTAGAGATGTGAAGTTTAAAGAGGATGAAACATGGGGTTGGAAGGATTACCTGAGTGAACACACCAACGATGAACCAGAATGGTTTGACTTCAAAATTGAAAATCTTGAAGCAACGAATGAACATCGTGAACAAGATATCCAACGGATGAAGAAGGCGATGATATCCTCGCAAATGATGATCATGAATATGCAACATCAACAACAGACTCACCCTCACAATCACAAACACTTCACACACCATCTACAATTTCATCACGAATAAATACTCAATTCACACCAACTACCTCAAGACATTCAACCTATCAAAGTAACTCAACTACAACCCGGAATTTACATCCAGACTTTGATCATACACCATTACAAGGTTTTAGAACGTTGAATGATTTATATGATAACACCAAGGAAGTTTTACCCGAGCATTTATTACTAGCTGAAGATGAACCTAAGAATTACAAGGAAGCATCGAACGATCTAAAATGGATTGAAGCAATGAAGGCCGAATTAGATTCCATTAATAGGAACAATACATGGGAACTAACCACTCTACCAAAAGGACATAAAGCCATTGGATTAAAGTGGGTATTCAAGACCAAGAAAGATGCTAATGAAAATATAGTCAAGCATAAAGCAAGACTAGTAGCAAAAGGCTACATACAAGAGCATGGCATAGACTTTGAAGAAGTCTTTGCACTGTAGAGAAAGAATGGAAGCAGTCTAATTACTATTAGCCATAGCTGCTAATAACAAATGGGAAGTACATCACCTAGGCGTCAAATCGCATTTCTGCATTAAGACTTAAAAGAAGAAGTGTATGTTATACAACCCGAAGGATTTATAAAAGATAATGGAAAAGTCTACAGACTGATAAAAGCTCTATATGGTTTAAGACAAGCACCACGTGCATGGAACATAAAGTTAAACAATACCTTGAAGTCCTTAGATTTCAAGAAGTGCGCTTTGGAACAACCTGTCTACACGAAGAGATCAAAAGACTCAATACTTCTAGTAGGAGTCTATGTGGATGATTTAATCATCACTGGCACACCAAAGAAAGAAATAGACAAGTTCAAAGCTCAAATGGAAGAGCAATTCAAGATGAGTGACCTAGGATTAATATCCTACTACTTAGGAATTGAAGTCACACAAACTGGTGGTGACATATCAATAAAGCAATCCGCCTATGCAAGCAAGATCCTAAAGAAAGTTGGAATGCTAGACTGCAACGAAACTTTAATACCTATGGATCCAGGAACAAGACTAACAAAGAACATTGAAGCAACAACGGTCAACTCAACTGAATATAGAAGCTTGATTGGATGCTTACGATATTTGCTACATGCAAGACCCGACTTAAGTTATTCCGTTGGATTACTTAGTCGTTTTATGCAAGAACCGAAAGAACAACACATGAAAGCTATAAGGCAAGTACTACGCTATGTTAAAGGAACAAAAGACTATGGAATCACCTACAAGCACAATGGAGGAAACCAGATACAAGGTTATAGTGACAACAGCTACGGAGTCAACACTCAAGAAGGCAAAGGCACTACTGGAATTATCTTCTACTACGGTGAATCACCAATTAATTTGGAGTACACAAAAACAAGCCACGATAGCTCTATCATCATGTGAATCCAATTCATTGCGGCAACAACAAAGAACAACACAAGCATTATGGTTAAAGAGATTACTTAGCAAGCTTACACACACGCAAGAAGAAAAGGTTACAATATTGGTGGACAACAAGTGCGCCATTGAACTAATGAAGAATCCGTATTTCACGGAAGAAGTAAGCACATCGATATCAAATACCACTTTATAAGAGAATGCGTCGAAGAGAAGATCTACAAGTCGAATTCATAAGTGGAGAATTTCGTAGACGACATATCGACAAAGGCATTACCAAGATCGTTCCTCACAATGAGACAACTAATTAGAGTCAAAGATCGCAACAAGGCGATTGTGACTAAGGGGAGAATATTGGGTTAATCACCAATCGACCCACATTAACCCATCACAACCCACTACGACCCGGTCAATGAAAGTCAACCAAACAAGTCAGACTTTAAAAAGTCAACTGAAGCAGTTATAAACGGTTATATGACAGTTATGATATAACTGCCATATCCCCTAAACCAACACAACGGTTCACTAGTACCTTTTCATTTAGTATATATTGTAAACTTTTATGTAAGAAAAAGATGATGACAAGATTAATACAAACACATTTACGTTTCATTTAATCCACCTTTTACTTGGTATATTTGTGATTAACGTTAAGACCATAGATCCGTTTGAATAAGGCCAACAATTCGTTCTTAATATACTTTAATCTACTCACGAGAATGATTCCACATTAAGTCTTAGAAAGCACACATCCAAAACCACTCCATACATACTAGATATGTTGGCACTCACTATATTTTAAATTTTGTGTATGCTTTAGAGGTTATTTTTAAATCTCAGTGATTGCAACGAACAAGGTAAACAACATCAAATGCAAGGATTTCGTGTGGGTAACCAAGGACGAGTTATTGGAATACTTCCCCGAGCACAACAACTACTTAACAAAAATGATCATCATCTGAACAAGCAATGCAAGATTTTTAAACAGTTCAATAAATTTTCTAGAATAAAATGGATGTGTTCTAGTTGTAAAGCTCCGACTCGGAAAAGCACTGTATGACTTTTGTTAGTTTGGTCCATTCAGTTACGGCATTAGAAAAGATTAAAAGCTTGGATTTTAGTTTTGATTGGAAAGTGTAGTGATTGTAACCTTTTACTAGACTTGCTTAAAGTCATACATTTATGTGAATTGGGTTGTGCCGGATCTGATGAGATTACTCATTTAGCTGCTATGTTTTGGTTGATTTTTTAACAGGAGTGAATCTTAGACGAAAACTCTATAAATACCTGAATATGAAAGTTTGCCGATTTTACTTTTACCAAGTTGATGACGTATAGTCTATATCCGGGTCACGAACCCGCCCAAAGCCCAATACTGACAAGCCCAACACGAACTGGGCTACGCTAATAAATGTTTAGGCCCACGAAGGCCCAAATACAAATCTATTTACGGAATAGATGGAAGATATCTCTTAATGAAGGAGATAATAATTCCCAACCGATTTAGGCGGGATACGCCGAAGGTTGGGGAACATGGAACCAACAAGGATTCCGTGTATATATAAAGGGAATCACATCCCTCGTTAAAGGTACGACTTACAAACCCTAACTCTCCTTTAACCCTAAACCGATTACTTACTCTCACGCGGAGGATAATCGTGGGAGACAATCCCACAGTAAGCCTAACGGTGTTTTTCATCTCTTAGTGCAGGTCTCAAGCAACAATCAAGAATTGGTACGAGGCGGAGCCCCAAATAAGGAACGTCCAACTTTTGTATCAACAAGTGGCGCCATCCGTGGGACCATTCACTAAGAACTAAGACTAGAATGACGGCATGAAAGTCGCCGATCGCAAGCGGATCTTCTTGGAAAGAAGCCGCACACCGGCTCGGCTTCCAAGCGGACTCTGGGACAACCAAGATCGCCAAAAACAAGGGATCATGCCCGGACTTGGTCTACCCTATAGTGGAACCGCTGGGGACAACCTGTGCCACCACAACCACTACCAAAGACGGTGGATCCATCTGCACATCGTTTACCACTCCTTTCAACCAGTACTAGAGACCGACTTGACAAAAGCACCGGATGCACCGGATAAAAATAAGGACACATCGGCATAAGCGAATACCTCGCTCTAGAAGGGGTCGCACCGAATTAACACCAAGGATTTCGTATCCCAAAATTATGAAACCTTGATCGCCTCATGCAAGAGAAAGCTAGAAAAGGACGGGTCGAAGCCTACAAACCCGACTCGCTTTTGACTCGAATACGAAATCTCACCACCGCGCGCGTCAGGAGGAGAAGCGCGGAAAAGATAACCGCCGACCCCCTATGTTTAACAGGATTGGGAGGAGAGTTGAGGATGATGAGACATCCAACTCACAGCATCTGGAGGGAAGTGAAGAGGATGGACGGCGGACCAGCGTCCACACCAGACTTGGTAGTCGCAAAATACATGACAGACTTGGGCGGCGATATTCCCCAAGTAAAAACCCTTCGAGTACAAACTCTGAGGACAGTTGGTGCAAGCGCCGAAAGAGGGAAAACTCATCCTCTGGAAATTCCTCGGATAACGAGGATAGTGAAACTGGACACTGGAAGTCCAGAAGTAAATATAATGACCATGAGGATGAAGATATATCTCTTCCATGGCACCGTCAAAAGGTGGATGCGTTCACCCGACGCATCAGTGACTTCTCGAGAGAACAAAAGAAGACGCATGCACGCCAACGTAAAAACCTATGACGGAACGGTGACCTCGATGATCACCTCAAAATTTTTGAATCGGCCGCTACAATTGAAAATTGGCCACAACCCGATGGTGCCACATGTTCAACTCCACGCGGTGGAAATGCACGAATCGGTTCAAGAAGCTTCCACACCGAAGCATCAATGGCTTTGAGGAATTAAGAAAGGCGTTTCGCCTAAACTTTACTCAGCGGAAGAAGTGCGCTAAAAATCCTGTCGAACTAGCTAGGGTAAAGCAGCGCCAGGGAGAATCTAAAAGCGCATTCATGGAACGTTTCAAAGATGAATGCATGCAAGTTAAAGCATGCCCTGAAGTGCTAAAGATCTCTGGTTTCATGAATGGGATAAATAACCCAGAGCTCATCAAGAGGTTGAACGACAAGATCCCCAAACATTTGATGAACTCATGAAACGCTCTTGGTCCTTTGTCCAGGAGAAGCGCACTGCGGATAGCAAAAGAAACTACTCGAACTATCATCACGGGAACAACACAGGAGACAATCCACCGACCGGGTAGTAATCGCAACAGAGTCATCGCAATGTGAAGCGGAAGAGATAATGATAGATACACCCCGCTGACCAAGACTCCTAAGGAAATACTCGCAACTGAAGGGGCGAACTTCCCAAGACCACCGCAATGCGCACTCACGAGGATCGACGCGACCGAAATGGATACCGTGACTACCACGCACGTAAGGGCCATACTACTAATGAATGCGCTCAATGCGCGACTCATTGACAAAATGGTTAAAGAGGCGATTGGACCATTTGGTAAAAACATTAAGGAGGGAAAGGATAGACAGAAGAGTGGAAACAAGAAGGACACACCCAAGGATAAGGCTGACACCATCTACATGATACAATCATGGCAACGGGTCACTAGACAGAAGGTTAGCCAGGAGTTCTCCCGAGGAAGTAAAATCTCTTTTCCCACCTTAACTGTGGACAACGCAGTGGTAGAGCCACTCACCATTGAGATTAGTGCGGGGGGTCACGACATCCACCGCATGTACGTTGATGGCGGAGCATCGGCGGACATCATGTATGAGCACTGCTTCAAGCGATCGCGCCCCGAAATACGTGAGCGATTAAGCCCGATCAAACGGCGCTAATCGGTTTTACGGTGAAAAGATATGGCCTATGGGGCAAATACGACTACTGGTTAGCATTGGAAATGAGGAACACTCCGCAACGGCCTGGATGGAATTCATGGTGATCAAATCTCCCTCGCCATACAACGGCATTATCGGAAGACCAGAATATCGACTATGCGCGCGATCGTCGCCTACAACAAGACGGATGCTTAAATTCCCGGTGGAAGGTGCTATTGTTACTCTTTACAATGCCACCATGACGTACAGAGAATGTAACACGGTTACATGCGAAATGGAACCGATACCAGAACAACGCGCAACCATAGTTCCAAATCTGAAGGTCGCAATTCACCCCGAATACCCAGAACAGGAAATATCCATAGGAGGGTCACTGTCGGACAACGGCAGAGCAACCATATGTGCGCTCCTGCAAAAGAACTTGGACATTTTTGCATGGGAGCCAAAACACATGACTGGGGTACCACGCTCAATAACATAGCATAAACTGAGAATCCGACAAGGATACTCACCCGTACGCCAGAAGAAGCGCGGCCAGGCTATAGAGCGCGCGCAGGCAATCCTGACAGAGGTACACAAGCTCGTAGAGGCAGGAATTATGCGGGAAGTGTACTATCATGACTGGCTTTCCAACCCAGTCATGGTAAAGAAGAGCGATGGTAGCTGGCGGATGTGCGTGGACTGCACCGACCTTAACAAAGCATGTCCACAAGACTGCTATCCATTACCTGAGATAGACTGGAAAATAGAGTCTTTGTGCGGATATCCATTAAAGTGTTTCCTTGATGCATACAAAGGATATCATCAAATACAGATGGCTAAGGAGGACGAGGAAAAAATGGCCTTTCACACAAGCCAAGGCGTTTACTGTTACACAAAAATGCCCTTTGGCTTGAAGAACGCGGGCGCCACCTATCAGCGTTTAGTAGATAATGCTTTCGAAAAACAGGTGGGCCGTAACCTAGAGTTCTATGTTGATGACCTCGTCATAAAGAGCCATACTGAAGAGGAGTTAGTACGCGATATTGAGGAAACGTTCAAAACTCTACGAGAGATCAACATGAAGCTGAATCCCAAAAAGTGTACCTTCGGTGCTACTGAAGGCATGTTCCTTGGATACCTGATAGAACCTAAAGGTATAAAACCGTGTCCAGAAAAGACAAAGGCAGTCATCGATCTTCCTTCACCGAGCACGTTGAAGGAAGTCCAATCTCTCAACGGAAAGCTGGCCGGTCTAAACAGATTCCTATCCAAGTCAGCAGATAAATCATTACCCCTTTTCAAAACACTAAAGAAGTGTATAAAAAAGGGTGACTTCCGGTGGACTACGGAGGCGGAAGAGGCCTTCAAACAACTTAAACAGCATCTGGCAACACTCCCAACACTTGTCGCACCCGACTGTGGGAAGAGCGATCATGTATTTATCAAGCAACCGATGGAGTAGTCGGTAGCAGATGTTACTCGCGAGATAGGGATTCAAGACAAAACCGTGTCTATTTTGTAAGCAAGGCGCTCAAAAATACGGAGATGAACTATAGCGCCATGGAAAAATTAGTCCTGGCATTGGTGTTTGCTGCTAAACGGCTCCGCATGTACTTCCAAGCGCACCCGATAGCAGTAATTACAGACCAACCTATCAAACAAATCATCTCTAAGCCTGATGCGTCAGGACGACTGCAAAAATGGAGTGTGTTGCTCGGTGAGCACAACATCACCCTGCACCACGGACTGCGGTAAAAGGGCAAATACCGCAGACTTCATCATTGAAAAACCAGACACGGATGACGACCCGCTCCAAGTACAAAGGAACTACCAGATCCATGGATCTTGTTCACAGATGGATCCTCTTGCATAGATAGGTCAGGAGCAGGCCTCATCCTCACAAACCCAGAAGGAATGGAGTTCACATACACACTGCGTTTCGAATTCACAGCAACAAATAACGAAGCAGAGTATGAAGCCCTAATAGCTGGACTACGCATAGCATCGTGCATGGGTGTACGCAACTTGGAAGCGAATGTAGATTCCAGACTGGTAGCCAACCACGTGTTGGGTGAGTACGTAGCCAAGGAGGAAAACATGATCCAGTATCTCGACAAAACAAAGGCATTGATTCAAAGTTTTGACAGATTTACCATCACACAAGTACCAAGAGGGGAAAACCGCAAGGCTGATGCATTAAGCAAAATCGCATCCACAAGCTTTGCACACCTATCCAAACAGGTGTTGGTGGAAACATTGAAGAATAAATCAATCTCCGAAATAGAAGTATCCACGGTTATAGAGGAAGACGGACCTACGTGGATGACACCGATAGTAGAATTTATAAGCAAGGGAATATTACCCCAAGAGCGTAGGAAGTCCGAAGATACGCAAGACAACAAGAACGTTTTGAACTACGGACAACGTCTGTGTCGACGCCCTTCTTACAACCATGGCTCCATTGTGTTGGTCCCCACAAGCAACATACGCATCGCGAGAAATCACGAAGGTTCATGCAAGATGCATTCAGACCACGGATGCGTGGTAGTAGCGCTTTACGGTCTGGATACTATTGGCCCACCATGCACCGCGACGCGCGGGATTTAATAAGAAAGTGCAGCGACTGCCAAGTTCACAGACCCATTCCCCGCCAACCACAACAAGAGCTAACACCAATTACGGCACCATGGCCATTCCACAAGTGGGGTATCGACATCGCAGGTCCCTTTCCTGTCGCAGCCGGAGGACTAAAATTCCTCATAGTCGCCATAGACTACTTCACCAAGTGGATCGAAGCAAAAGCGGTGGTAACAATCACGGAAACCGTAAAGCGCTTTGTATGGGAAAACATCGATGCCGCTTCGGTCCGCCTGGGAAATCATCTCGACAACGAAAACAATTGTGATAACCCTTTCAAGGATCGTGTGAGAAGCTAAACATCACACAACACTGCGCCGCTTAAACACCCACAAACCAACGGCCTAGTTGAACGGGCTAATCAAGCTCGGGCGAAGGAATCAAGGCGCTTGGACACACACAAAGGAAGATGGGTAGAAGAACTTTCGCATGTTCTGTGGGCGCACCGCACTTCAATAAAAACCAGCACAGGGGACACCCCCTTCTCTCTAGTCTACGGATGTGTCGCCATACCACCCGAGATCGGAATGCCCACTATCCGCACTGCTGAAATCAATGTGGCGACCAACGATAACGAGAGACATGTGGCCTTAGACTTGATAGAAGAAAGGCGCGAACGCGCAGCTATACGGGAGGCAAAATCAAAGTCGAGGATGAAGGGATACTATGACGCTAAAGTGCGCAGTGTTTCATTCAGACCAGGTGACTTCGTCTACCGCGCCAACGATGCGAGCCACGCAGAAGACACGGGAAAGCTTGGACCAAAGTGGGAAGGACCCTATGAGGTTATGAAGCACTAGGACAAAGGCATAAGAATGCGCTGGATTGGATGGCCGTGAACCGCCACAAGACATGGAATATCTGCAACCTCAAGAGGTGCTACCTATAGGAATGGCTACGGCCCAGCGAACAAGCGCTCAGGCACTTCACTAAAGTACTCAATAAACACCTATGTATTTACTTGTTATTTCCTTAGTATAATGTCTTATTTGTTTCTTATAAAAACTTGCAAGTCTTAATAAAACGTCGCAGTTTCTAGCTAACTCCGCGACACATTCCAATTTGTTATTTCCATATACTGTATGTTTTAACAACTTTCTATTTCTTGCCTACATGGCGTGCATGCACTAAATAAACCCACGATGGTTAAAGGATAAGTTAACCTACTAAACAACTTGTTGAGTAAGAGGGTTGCAAACCCATCAACTCCGGATCACGTATCCTTGTTAAACACCATGTTCTCAAGACGTTGGAATAAGCTTTTGCGCGCATCCCATGACGGGTGCGCAAACTTCGCATATGGTGCACGTTTAACAACTTAGAAACCAAGACACTTGATTTCTTAATATGATATTTTACAGTACGCTGCATATCATAACATACACGACTATGATTGAAAATACTTAGATTTTTTTTAGGTATACTATGATCTTCATACATGACTATGAATTTCCTATATTATTCACGCTGGTGTACATATCTGACAATACGTTACAAGTACGTACATTACAAGTTACGACAATATCCATATGAACTTAACAAAAGAAGATTTTATTAATAACTACGCGTTATTACAAAAGGATTGTTACTTTACAACGTACAAACCTACCAACTGTTACACCGCTCCAAAGATGAGCTACCTACGCGGTTAGCTACCTCTTTAACTTCACTCAGCCTCTTCAGAAGGTCGGAATCTCGGCGCGATACGGTTGCAACACTGACGGGTATCCCATCAGATCTGGGGAGATGTGCCGCGCCCACGCCACACATGACAGCCTTACCCTTAATTCCTTCCTTTTCGGCAAGTCTCGTAGCATGAGCTTCAAGAACTTGCTTCAAGGGCACTTCCTTCTCCAGCACAAATGGATTCAAGATATCCTTGGGGCGCGCAAACACAGGCACGTGAAGTTGAGATTCATCAGGCTTAAGAAAATGGTCTGGCTGCGCAACGGCCTCTCCACCAAGATGTCGAGCTAAGGTCAATCCCTCCATAATAACCTTTATCGGAAACTCGAACACGCCTAACTCAAGAATCATGGGCGGCCCACTCGTCTTCATCTTTTCCATAGCAAAGAACTAGGTTATCGTGGGATTGCAGATCATACCCGTGAACCTTTTGGCGGTACCTTCAACAAGTCCGATTTCTCAGCGCTCTATGGCTTCTGATTTTCCTCTCTCCAAAGCACATTGGACTACCCCACCAAATTTGTCAACTACATCCTTGGACTCAAGAGTACCCAGCGCAGCAGGACGCAGACCATGGCTGAAAAGCCACCTGCGCTCCGAGATGACAGACATTAGATGAGGATATAATTCCTCATCATATTCCAAACTTAGCTTACGTAGCTTCATCTCTTGGGCCTCTAGAGCACTCCTCACGGTGGCCCCAAAATCTTCCAACTGCGCAGTCAATGTATCCTTATTTTTCTCCAGATACTTTTGTGCCCAGAGGCATGAAGCCTTGTACCCTGATGACTATGTGCGCTCTTGGCTTATTTGCCCCATCAGCGCCAGTTTCTCCTCAGCCTGCCTCTGTGCGTACATGCTCAAGCTTTCTACCTCAGCCCTGGCACTAGCCAATTACGCTTCCAACAAAGAAATTTTCTCATCTTTTTGAGCACTTTGGCTGCCTTCACCAGCTATGCGCACCCTTAGCTTCTCCACTATTGCAGCTTGGTGCGCAGACACCTGTGTCAACTCCTCAACCATTCGACCCACTGATGTCTCCCCAGCAGTTAAGTCTTCATTTTTTGACCGTCTCGGACTGCATCAACTATCCTTGGGGGGAGACTCCGCAACCTGTTCAAACCTGCATACACGGACGGAGCATTCTCAGTTTCCCATACAAATAGATGGTACGCAAAAAAAAAGGAAAGACAAAATCATTTCACGATATCACTTACTGTGGGCCAACGACATCAGCAGATGGGTGCGAGGATGCAACATCACTGGTAGATGATTCCACAGTGACAATTACAGGGATTTTTTTCCTCGAAGAGCTCGCACCATCCTCTCCACGGTTGCGCTGTAACCTAGATTCTGGCTCTTCCTCTTCCATAGGTTGCGCCATGGCTACAGGTGGTGGCTGTGCAACGGGAGTAGGCACACGGGGGCTCGGCACGCTCTGCAGCAGGGTCACCTCCACTGCAACAGAGGAGCTAGTACCTATTCCTCCTATGTTCATCTCCATGGTATGACCTGCAGTGGCCGCTAGTATGGCCTCCTCCCCTTCTCTCAGGGGCCTCGTCCCTACCTTCACCTCAGTTGGCTTCGCTAGGTGTACGACGGTGAAAAGATCCATCTCTGCGCGATACAAGACAACAAATAACACAGGTTATATAATGTGTGAAAAGAACAGAAAAGTCTTACATTAATGATAAAAGGAGGTGCGAGGAACGAGTACCCACCCTGACCATTAGCGCCCAAAAAGATTGGCATCTCATCCGGCATACCAAAATAATTACGGCTGATGCCCATATGCACCAAGAATTCCTCAGGATAGGAACTAATGGGGATGCGGTTTGCATTAATCAGTTCCGCATCCTAAGCTACATATGATCCAGGCACGGGGCACTCATCCCTCGGCAATGTTCCCGGGGTAAAAAAGTCATGGCGCCACGGAAAGCATGTGTCGTCTACCTAGAAAAACGACTCTCTCCAGTTTCTAAGCGCATCCAATTTCTCAGTATAACACTGAAATCTGCCGGCACGCTTAGCAAAGGATACCCACCCATGTGACCATGTTGTGTGATAAAAGGCACGGAATAGGTGGATGGTTGGATTAACCGCCAGCAAACGGCAGTTCACCTCAAAGTTAGTAATTTTAGCCGCACCAATACAATGCAGCTGGGATATGTGCAGCTCGTAATAATTTAAAACATCGCACATAAATCGGGATAGGGGCACACGTTGATTGGCAAATTCAAATAATCATGTGTATACTCCTATTTTCCCTTCGGGGAAATCCGCGATGGATGCTCGCGCACCCGGAACAACTGGATGCACGTCAAGCGGTATAAAGTAATCCGAAGTGAACTCTAGAAGATCACTTTCGGCGAGGTTGGAGGTGAAGTCAGACAACTGCTTGACCATGATATTGTTTTTACAAAGCGCACGCGCGGTTACCTTTTAAATACAATGTTTTTCTGGGTTGAAGTTTGATGTCTTGTTAGCAATGGTGGATGAATGTTTTTTACTGTGAGAAACGAAGGGGAAATGAACTGAGGGGTTATATAATTCTTCTCACCCACACGATGAGTGACACGTGGACCGCACTAACGCTAATAGTGTGGCTGAGATTGCTTGATGGGACGTCACAGCAGTAACTTTCCCCCGATTTACGAGGAACCAATTTTCTAATACTATGTCTAGATACAATGTACGGAAGATATATTTTATGGCTTCGCTACGCTCGATGTTGTTTCTCGACTAAGGCTATTAGTCTAGCATCCGCAGCTATTCACCGCGATACTAGACTGGGGACATGATGACGATAGTCTATATCCGGTCACGAACCCGCCCAAAGCCTAATACTGACAAGCCCAGCACGAACTGGGGTACGCTAATAAATGTTTAGGCCCACGAAGGCCCAAATACAAATCTATTTACGGAATAGATGGAAGATATCTCTTAATGAAGGAGATAATCATTCCCAACCGATTTAGGCGGGATACGCCGAAGGTTGGGGAACACGGAACCAACAAGGAATCCGTGTATATATAAAGGGAATCACATCCCTCGTTAAAGGTACGACTTACAAACCCTAACTCTCCTTTAACCCTAAACCGATTACTTACTCTCACGCCGGAGGATAATCGTGGGAGACAATCCCACGGTAAGCCTAACGGTGTTTTCTGTCTCTTAGTGCACAGGTCTCAAGCAACAATCAGCAATTGGTACGAGAGCCGGAGCCCCAAATAAGGAACGTCCAACTTTTGTATCAACACAAGTGGTTTTATTTTATAATTCGAAACTCTTGAAGTTAATTAAAGAGGGTTTAAATTGAATTCTAATCCAACTTTTCCACACATCCACATGTCCTTTGTATGAATCAAGTAAGTGAACCGAAATCAAAATAATGACTTGATTGTTCTCTTGGAGAAATTCATTTGATGGGGTATGCCATGTCATTGTACATGATCTCACGATAATGGCAAACCGGTATTGTGGATGTGAGCTAAGTGCATGAGTAAAGACATGAAAGCTGCGGTGGGTGCGTGTGGGGATAAGGAAACTCTTGGTTTCTTGCGGGTTTTAGAAAGTACAAGGACAAAAAGAAACCTTAAGTCGGTTCATTGGTTTTGTATAAACAATAACAAAAACATCGGCAATCATCTCCTTATCTTAACCTAAACTTACCTACTTACAGTCATGTTCACAACTCATAAAGTGACTTTGTGCCATTTGCCGTTCGGGATTCATACATACCAATTTACGTGAAATAAGCACACCAAGATGCTACATTATAGATTAGTAGCCGCATCGCATGAAAGGCGGTGTGTAATCATCCATAAATTGTCTCAATCGGAGGATGATGTTTGAGCAGATGTATGCGGCTCGAGGTCGTTCGGGTTCTTGGATCGCCTATAAGTTCAAGCGATGTTATGCTAACAGTGGTTGGTGTAAAACTTGGGCAACAATGTAAGTCACAAATTCCATCGAAAAACAAAACAAGTAGTAATGTGAAATTCTAAGTAACATTCGTGAACCTAATTATGTTACTAATGCGGCTAAAAAGAAAAGATGACATCGGCAAGCTGAAACACAAGCGAAGGTCCGGACCCATATTATCAATGTGGTTGTTTTATTGGGCTGGATAATTTGTTTTCAATGACGATACACAATTCGAGTTCTTGATTACACAAATCACGTTACTAATGTATCATTTTGCTACAGATTGCATTGTGATTACATTTTATACATTCATGCTCCTCATGGTGTTGTTCAAAACTAAGCGATAGTCATTAGCTATAAGGTGGTGAGTACGTTGCCTTTCTCCTATTGCAAATGACATATGCCTCCGTAAGCCTCTTTAATTTTTTTAAATATCTTGCCTCGTCAACCCATCTCCTATGGAGTCCTAAAAGTTTGAAGAGTTACGTATAAGTAGAAAATAAAAGTAGGCGACCTCATGGAAAACTATGTTTTGACCTTTATTTAGAAAAGCAGACCCGTGGCCTAAGGAGGCGTTATTTACTTTGCCCCAACTATCTAGTAAAGCAATTTGGGAGCGATGTAATATAACTATAAGCGTAATTTCAATGGTGACTATACCTATGTGATGACCATTTTGTGCAAACTAGTCCCGTATCTAGGAAAAGAGAGTGACTTTTGGCCTCATAGAAATGAGACTATGTTAGCGCTTAATAACAGTAATTTATAAGCAAAAGTAATAAGGTTTCGGGAGTAAAGGAAGACCAATGGATAAGAGAAGTCAGAACTCACCACTATAGATCATGAAATAGGCTTTGCGCATCATTTCGCTCTTCTACGATCTTACTAAGATTTAAATCCGCTATAGTATCCTTCCCAAAGAATGAGAACCCAACGATAACTCGCAAAGATGAAAAGAAGCATGTTTCAAGTGCAAATTCAACTATGATTTGAATCACTTAACATAACATGACCAATTTGTCCATTAGATTACAAATTTCAAAGACGTATGATGAATGCATGCCGGTCCTCGTTTCTTATCAAGCTTCTTTATAGTGCGTGTAAAGTCGGTGAAATTCCAGACACAATTCGAGCAGTTGACCTAAAATAGGCCACGAAGGCTTTACGGATCGCTTTGTCGTCTTCCAGTGACTACTTTTTACCCGGCGAAGTGAATTTTTATACGCAATATTGGCCTCAAGAGTCTTGGTTCTGCTTTTCTTCAAAAGCTTTATCGATGCTTCCCTTTTCCTTCACTTCTTGAAATATTGCTTCCATGTCGGTTCGGATCTGAGGCCTTGTTGAATATGGCTCATATATGAATAAAGGGTAACATTCAATGAATCAATGCAAGTTGATAAAGGTATCAAATCTTTAGCAAGATATGAAAGATTCGGAGAATATGCAAGTTCTTGATTTTTCAACTTGATGTGCAACTTGAGATGGTTTTGAGCCTATAAATAGAGCTCATTCGTTAGAAGCAAGACACACCAAAAAAACACACAAGCACTTCTTGTTGTGTAGTTAGAAATTAGCTCTCTTTCTTGTTCTAGTTTGTAATATGTTTCTATAAGAAATATATAAGAAAGTTTGGTGTTTCATTCTTGGTTTCTTTCATAGTGTATAATTTTCAATAAGCTAGTTTGGGGTATAGTTGTGGTGTTGAAACATTCACACCCTTTACCTAGTCGGTGGGATATTATCGCGGTTATTCCACAACAAGTGGTATCAAGAGCCGAGGTTATTCTTAGTATGCTCTGTGGTTGCAATTAAATTTGATCCTCCACATCAGAAAAGAATTCCGTTGGTTTTTTTGGTTGAAGCTATTGAAAATTAATTTGTACACGAAATGGTGGATGGCATAGTTGACAAACCTTCCACATCGGTGGATCCAACATCTTCAAGTTGGGCTAGACCAGTCTTGACGAATGCAAGATTGGCGGTGGAGGTTTTTGATGGCACAGGCCATTTCGGTATGTGGCAAAGTGAGGTTCTAGACGTTCTTTTTTAGCAAGGTCTAGACATTGCCATTGAAGAAAGTAAACGAGGAGGATGTAGAGAGAATTGGTTAACCATCAATCGGTTAGCTTGTGGTGCGGTTCGTTCATGTCTTCGAGAGCAATGATATGCTTTCTCAAAAGAAACATCCGCCTACAAACTGTGGGTGGCGTTGGAAGAGAAATTTATGCTTCATGAAGAAGCGACTCTTTCGCTTCACTTATGTACCCGGTACCACTATGAATGATCACATTCAGTTTTAACCAGCTGGTAACCGATTTGATGAATATGGATGAGGTGTTCAAAGACCAGGATCTAGCATTGATACTGTTGGGATCGCTTCCGGAGGAGTACGAGTTGCTTGAAACAACTCTACTTAATGGAAAGGATGATGTGTCTCTTAGTGAAGTTTGTGCCGCCTTGTATAGTAAAGAACTGAGAAGGAAGGACAAGCAGATAAGTTCAAGTGGAGACGCAGAGGTTTTGCTGGTCAGAGGTCGTTCACAGAAGAAGGGCACCGATAAGAGATGGAGATCCAAGTCGAGGCAAAGACTAATCAAAGATGAATGTGCTTTTTGTCATGAAAAAGGCCATTGGAAGAGAGATTGTCCAAAGTTGAAAACCAAGGACAATCATTACAAAGGAAAGGCGTAGGAGGCGAATGTCACCAAGTGTGATGATGAAGAATCGGATCTCTCACTTGCAACATCGTCAACAAAGAATGCTTCGATGTATGGCTATTAGATTCCGCATGTAGCCATCATATTACACCACATCGAGTGGTTTAGTAATTTTGAAGAACATGAGGAAGTTGTTTATACTGTGAGACGAGACTCCCTCACTACTCATGGGATTGGTTCCGTTCGATTGCGAATGAAGATGGAACAATTGTGACCTTGAAAGGTGTTCGTTATTCGCCAAAGTTGAAAAAGAATCTCATTTACGCCGGTACCTTAGAATCTAAAGGATTGAAGTAAGAGCAAAGGATGGGTTATGAAGATCATCTACAGGCGTACTTGTAGTAATGAAGGGTATTCGTAAAATAAATAACACGTATCACTACAAGGGTAGAACAGTTGTTGGAACTGTAGCAGCTGTTACCGATGGTGATAGAAATTCAGAAGCTGTGAAGCTATGGCATATGCGCTTAGGACATGCAGGAGAAAAATCCTTGAATTTGCTCATAAAGCAAGGATTATTGAAAGGAGTGAGTTCCTGTAAGTTGGATCTCTGTGAGCATTGCATCAACGGGAAGACGACAAGGGTGAAATTTGGGACTGCTATCCACAAGACGCAAGGTATCTTGGATTATGTCCACTCTGACGTATGGGGTCCCTCAAAGACAAGATCTTTAGGAGGGAGACACTACTATGTGACCTTTGTTGATGACTTTTCTCGAAGAGTTTGGGTGTACACGTTGAAGACAAAGGATGAAGTGCTAGGAGTGTTCATCAAGTGGAAAAAGATGATGGAAACTCGGGGCGTGCGAAAGATCAAACATCTCCGAGCGAGATAGCGGCGGAGAGTATAAAATGATCGATTCACAAAATTTTGTGAAGACGAAGGCATTGTCGAGACACTTCAGCATCGGGGCATACACCACAACAGAATGGGGTGGTAGAGCATGAACCGAACTTTCTTGGAGAAAGTTCGGTGTATGTTATCAATCTTTGGGTTGGGTAAAGAATTTTGAAATTTGAAGGCGTGACGTGTCGTGTCACCTCGTTAATCGTTTGCCATCTCGCTATTGATGGGAAAACACCATTTGAGAAATGGTATGGAAAACACCTTTCTGATTATGATTCCTTGCATGTGTTTGGTTCAGCGCATATTATCATGTGAAGGAATCAAAGTTGGATCGAGCAAAGAAAGCATTATTCATGGGGATTACCTGCGGAATCAAATGCTATCGTCTATGGTGTCGAGGCGAAGAAAATGATCTTTAGCGAGGATGTCACCTTTAATGAATCTACCATGTTGAAGAAGGTGAATGCTAAGCGGTTAGATGGAACTCCCAAAGGTGGAGTTTGAAAGAACAATTGTACCAGATGATAGAGAAACAGTTGATGATTCTCCTGTGATAGAAGGAGATTATGAAGAAGAGGAGGTTCAAACCAAAGAACCTCACAACAACAATATGAATCAATTGCTACCGACAAGCCCAAGAGAAACACTAAAGGCACGCCGCCTTAATGATCACGTGGCTTGTGCATCTTCAATTGCGGTGATGATGTTCCTACTACTTACTCAAGCGGTTCGAGACTCGAGAGCAAGAAGTGGAGGATTGCCATGAGCGAGGAAATGCGTCTCTTGAGAAGAATCGACATGGGAGTTAACCAACCTCCCAAAGGGAAGAAGGCAATTGGATGCAAATGGGTGTATGCAAAGAAGAAGGATTTCCTAGCCGGGATGATGTTCGCTACAAAGCAAGATTGGTAGCTAAAGGCTACGCTCGAGAAAGAGGAATTGATTATAATGAAGTTTTCTCCGGTGGTAAAGCATTCCTCTATTAGAATTTTGTTGGCTTTGGTAGCAGTTTGATTTGGAACTAGTTCATATGGATGTGAAGACGCATTTCTACATGGAGACTTGGAAGAGAAATCTATATGGTTCAGCGGAAGGATTCAAAGTTCTTTGGAAAAGAGCATGAAGTATGTAAGCTTCATAAATCGTTGTCGGATTGAAGCAATCCCAAGACGGTGGTACAAGCGATTTGATAAGTTTATGATGAAGTCGAAGTACACAAGAAGCAAATATGACCATTGTGTCTATTTGAAAAAGCTACAAGATGGGTCCTTCGTATATCTTCTTCTATATGTAGATGATATGTTGATAGCTTCTCAAAGTCTAGACGAGATTGAAAAGTTAAAGACTCGGTTGAAAAGCGAATTTGAGATGAAGGATCTTGGTGAAGCAAAGATGATTCTCGGCATGGAGATAGTCAGAGACAGAAAATTGAGGAAGCTCTGTTTGACTCAGAAACAATATCTGAGAAGGATTCTAAAGCGTTTTAGGTTTGACAAGCAAACAAAAGCAGTTAGTACTCACTTGCTTCTCAATTTAAGATCGGTCTTTGCTATGTCACCGAAAATGATGCGAGAGAGGCGTACATGGAGAAAGTGCCTTATCAAATCTTGTCGGTAGCTTAATGTATGCTATGATATGTACTCGACCGGATATTAGTCATCTTTGTTGGGATGGTGGCGGTATATGCATAACCACGGTAAGGACATTGGCAAGGCGTGAAATGGATATTACGGTACATCCATAACACGGTCGATGTAGGGTTAGTATTTGAGCATGGAAGTAGTCGGTGGGTAGCGGGATATTGCGATTCGACTATCTTTGGAGATTTAGACAAGCGAAGATCTACTACGAGGCTATGTTTTACTCCGCAAAAGCTCCAATTAGTTGGAAGTCAACCTTCTGATCAACAAGCGCTTTGTCAACTCACAGGCGAGTATATGGCCATTCTGAGGTCAAAGGAGGCAATTTGGCTTCAAGGGTTGCTCGGTGAACTTGGAATCAATCGAGAACTTTGTCACGATGCATTACGGCGGTCAGTGCAATTCATAGCGAATAATCAAGTTTATCACGCAAGGATGAAGCACATTGATGTTGGTATCATTTCATAAGAGATCTTGGAAGAAGGTGGAGTTAGAATCCGGAAGATCCATACTTCTAAGAATCCCATGAGATATCTTGACTAAAGTATTAGCCGGGATCAAGTTCAATTATTGTTTGGACTTGATCAATGTTGTGAAAAGTTGAAGATTGATTTGAAGACTCCACCAACGATAGTTTATGAGCCAAGGTGGAGATTTGTTGAATATGGCTCATATATGAATAAAGGGTAACATTCAATGAATCAATGCAAGTTGATAAAGGTATCAAATCTTTAGCAAGATATGAAAGATTCAGAGAATATGCAAGTTGCTGATTTTTTCAACTTGATGTGCAACTTGAGATGGTTTTTGAGCCTATAAATAGAGCTCATTCGTTAGAAGCAAGATACACCAAAAACACACAAGCACTTCTTGTTGTGTAGTTAGAAATTAGCTTTCTTTCTTGTTCTAGTTTGTAATATGTTTCTATAAGAAATATATAAGAAAGTTTGGTGTTTCATTCTTGGTTTCTTTCATAGTGTATAATTTTCAATAAGCTAGTTTGGGGTATAGTTGTGGTGTTGAAACATTCACACCCTTTACCTAGTCGGTGGGATATTATCGCGGTTATTCCACAACAGGCCTCGGTTTGTTAATCTGCTTCTTTCTGCAAAATTTCACAACAAAACCTTAGTAAGGGTAAAATGGGTCAAATTTAAAAGATTGGCTAAAGATTAAACGGGTCAACATTCTCCTAAAGCATGAGAAAGCATAGGAGTAGTTATTACGTATTTCCAACCATTCGTCCAATGAATCCTCCAACTCCTTCACAATCTTCTTTTATGAAATTATGAAGTTCCCTGTTTAGTCTGCAATGCAAAAACACGCATCCGGGATAAAGAGGCTTTGGTTTGACTGAGATCTTTACCTGCCATCAAATCCGAAATGCATCAGACACACTGTCATTTTCAATCAGAAATGCATCAGACCCAAGGATATCTAAATGCACTGAAATAGTCTGCAAAAGAGTGCATTATCAGAGTTCTATTCAGGGACTGTTTGAATGTGCATTTTGAAATAAATTACGTGATACCGAATGACAAAAACTAGATTTAAAGTTTGTTCAACTGCTAGAACAAACTAAACTAAGTGAACTTTGTTCAAGTGCAAGAAGTCTTTCTAAACTAGAGATGTTTAAGGAAGAAGGTGAAAGTATGGATACCCCTAAGAGGAAGAGTGCTATTATTAATTGAAGATTGGAGGATATTGTGAGCTCCATTGGCTGTTGAAGATGCTTTTGTGGCTCTTTTTTACCATGGTGTTCACACACTTCAAAGACGTGTTGTTGTTGAGACCTATGTTCGAAGACTATATCAGACGTATCTCGTGAAAAGGTAGTGTTAGGATGCAATGCCACTTATCTTTTGGATAATGTAGTAGTTTATTCTATCTAGTTTGATGAAATCTTTAGGACTTATAGACTTGTATAGTTGAACATATATCGAAACTCTTAAACTAGTAATGAAAAGTTTACAAGAATTAGCACTATGCAAAACGCAGTGTCTTTGCAGGAAGTTCTTATGAAGGGCTTGCAACATACGCTCAACAGTGTCTTTGCCTTTAGCTCTGGAGACTTTGAGAATCCACCACTGTGGGCCCAGCTCAGCTAGCTTATCAAGATTAAGCTCTTCTTTCCATGAGCTTAACTGTTTCTTGGGTTTCTGAAGAAGCTTCTCTTCAACTTCTTCCCTCCAGTTGGTTCCAAGCTTTGAGTCTCTTGATCTTCAGCTTCTCTTCAACTATATATTTTAGAAAGTACAAGGACAAAAAGGAAACCTTAATTAAGTCGGTTCATTAGTACATTACTACATTATATAAACAAAAGCATAAAACATACGGCATGACAATCATCTCCTTATCTTAACCTAAACATACATACGGTAAACTTTTTATTTTTATTTTCTCGTCTTACGTTATTATTGATTATATATTATAATAGATGTTTGTAGAATAATAATTATTATTATTGATTCATTGATTATATTATAATGTAAACTTTGTTGCTTTAATTAGTTTTAATTGATGGGTTATGTTTCTTAAGCTAAATTAGACAAGGGTTTGCAAAATCTTTAAGAATATTTTAGCTATGGGTTTGATGATTTTATTGCAAAGGTTGTTGCTTTATTAGTTATAATCGATGGGTTATGTCTCTTAAGCTAAATAAGACAATGGTTTTGCAAAATCTAAAAAAAAAAAAAAAACTAGACTTTTTAGCTATGTTTTTTGATGTAAAGTTTGTTGCTAGCTTAATTTATTAGTATTGATGAATTGGGATTCATGGGTTTTCTCTATTGAGCTACTGTATATTTTATTATTTTTATCTATTGAAAACATGGCATCTGCATTAATTTAGCCTAATTATGATTTTTTTTCTTATATAAAAACATTTAGCTATTGAAAACATGGCTTCTGCTTCAAAATCAAAGGGAAAAAAGCCTATGACAACAGAAGAAAAGGTAATAATGCAACACGGACGAGCTGAATTAGAATCAGAAATTGTTTTAGAATTTAATGAAGCACTACAGAAGACTTACCCTCCTTACTTGGAGAATGAACAATGCTACCATCTACCTCTTAAGGGAGATCTCAAAAAATATGGAGACTACATATGGTATGTTTTACTTCCTTTGGTGCGAGGTTTTCTCCTAATTTCTCCAAACAAGAGATCAAACATTTGGTAATTGTTACAGCTGTAATATCTTACACATATGTGAAGTACTAAGATCAAAAGATCCATTACTTTTGAAGAAGACACAACCAAGACTTATTGCAAAGGTAAAGTATTGTTTTCTCATCTTGGCTTTTGAATTAGCTTAGTTTTTTTAAGGGGGAATTGCATATATATCGATCCTTTCGTAAAAGCTTAAAATTACATATGCTGTTTAAATCAAGTTTGAAATAAAAATAGGTATAATTATTTGAACTTTGAATAAGGCTGATTCTCATATTATCGGTTAATTGTGCTAAAAGAGTCTTCTCTTATTATATATGAGATTAGATTGTTTAGCATGTAAAAGGATAGACCTTTGATTATTTTCTCCAATTCATTTAAAGGCTATATATTATAGAACTAAGTAATAAAACAATGTTACATAATTTACGCATTTTATTCTCTCAATAACTGGAATACTAGATTGTTTAGAAGCAAATTAAACAATCTTTAGATCCTTCTATTAGTCTCGGGTCTATCCCTCAAAACAATTAAATTGACCAATAGTCAAATTGTCCACCTAAGCCTTTTTGGATGACAAATTTAACAAATTGGATCATTAGTCGAAGTACCAGCCTCGTATCAAGTTCTGATATTTTATTATTGTAGGCTATCAAGGGGAATTTTCCAAATTCGGATATGATACAAGAACTCAAAATACGTGATGTCGGCTTTTTAACCTTCAAACTAAATGGGGCCTGGATGGCTGAGGTATTTTTCTTCTCTTCTTTTCCAAACTTTTTTTTTTTTTAAAAACATATTACATTTCTCACCTAAATTCTTCTTGTCTCCACCTTTTTCTTTCCAGAGGATTCGTAAGAATCTAAAACATGGTGTAGATGCATGGACACCACTATCACCTGCGGACAGGGTAATAGTCGACTTCCCAACACAGGATATAGATGCAGAAAAGCATGCAGACGGGCTTCTATCCGGATATATAAGAGATACATTAGTTCGCATGTTTGAGTATTGTGGAGTTGAAGTGAGTGGCAGAATGTGCAATAGAAAGGTGAAGTACCTGTCTGACTAGGTGTCTGAATGTTTATGAGTATATTTTATCGTTTTAATTATATATTTTCTGTATGTGTGTGCATGAACTTACATATGTATAAGTTACTTTGCAGTCTCTATGTGTGGTACAAGAACAGTTTCCTGAAGAAAATGGGTTCATTAGAAGTAAAAAAAAGTCGGAACATCTTTTTGTTATGAAGGAACAAGCATCACGCAAATCACAAGCAAGCAATATTCACGAAGACCTTGCAGCTATGTGGTACTTTACTTGCTTAGTTTATCAATACATGTGTAGTTTCTTAAACCTTTTCCATATATGGCATGTGTGGAAGTTTATTAAACTTTTTATCAATTCTTAATGATGTATGTAGGTGTGGATTTTTATTAACTATTTGAAAATGATATATTTAGGTTTGGAGAATATGAGCAAAAGGCAGAATGGATGATATATGTGACTCCTGTACGGCAGCGGGAGTACATTATGCAGTGCTTCATTGTAAGTAACCTTTATGTGCATAAGTGATAACATGTTCAAAAAAAATATATATTAGAAGAGAAATTGGATACTGATTATTTTCCCGGCCAGGCTGCTCGAGAATTTGTGGATGAGCGCACTACATTGAGCTATCTTGGATATAAAACCTATGGTGATGAACAAGAAAAGCTGACTCGTTTGTGGAACGAATTTGAAACTTGTGATCATAGGGCATTTTTTGGTGAAGGTATATATATTGTTCATTTATTCTGTATTTTATTTGTGAAAAAATGTGATAACCAAAATTTATTGCAAGTATCATTCCACTTCCTTTGACAAAGCAATCCGCTTTCAACCCATTTTACTTGTTTCGGTTCGACTTGAAATTATATCTTTTTCTTAACCTATAAGCGAAAAAACATGTCCCAAATCCATTTCTATATTTACAGGATTGGTTAAATTAGCTAATTTTCATATTTTTCTTTATATCAGGCTTGGCTTCTGGGTACGGTCCTGAAGCATTTTTTGAATGCACAATCAAGTAGGTCTTCGCCGCTTCTATCATAATTTTTACCCTTATTGTACTTTTATCATTTATCAATGTTGTAAATGTTATTTTCCTATCAACTTGCTATAGTAAGATTTCTAATTACAATTTTTTATATTGAATTCAACAATGTAACAGTAGATTTGTTTCATAAAACGAGACACCCTACTTTCATGTTGAGTCTCATACAGTCATACTCATTCATATTTAATGCTTTGCGCTGTGTTCTTAACAGGTATGGTTACTTGAAAAATCCAACATATTCTGGTTGTACATTTGATGCTAAGGATTTGCTTAATGAACAGGTATTGATCTTATGATGATCTTCTATTACTAGTGAGAGTTATTCTATTGTACTATATCAAATCTCATTAATTTCAAATGTTTGAATAGGGAAATACCTTTATACATCTATTAGAATTCAACGTCTTATCAAAAACAGTCTCATACGTCCTTACCGCCCCAATCGTGAGTCAAACAAGGTAAGACTTTCTTTCTGTTTCAATGATATTACAACTTTTTTATCTCGGCCCTGGCCAATCTTATTATTGCTTTCTTGTTCTTTGGCCCCAGCAGGCATTAGTTGACAGAGAGCGTGAGGTGGGATTACATTTACTACAATTTACAACGGTAAGACAATTTCTTGATGAGCTTTTACTATTTCTTTGAACATAAAAACCTTATTTGAAGTTATGAAGCATAGTTCTCTGGAATTGCATAGTTGTCAGAGAATGTGAGCTGGGTTACTCTAAAACATTATAGTTTCTTCTAATATGCTCTTAAAGGTATAATAAAGGGCAAGCAATAATAAAACGTAGGGTACCAATTAAAAAACCTAGTCCAGTTTCTAACTGGGCATATTAAGACATCGGGATGTATATTAAGTACTAATTTACTTTCTTACTTTCCTACATCAAGACATTATACAAATGTAGATGAAAAAAATGAACTGAAAAAGTTTGTTTTTTTTATGGATTTTCCTAATTTTGTTAATATGAATATATATAATTATATTATTGCTTTAATGATCTTACTTTCTTTTCCAGATTATCGAAGAGTCTATTCTAGGGAAGTTGCCCTATTTGCTGTGTGAATACCTTTACGACTTGTCTAAGAACGTTGCCTGTTACCTCCTCGAGGTATATTTACATACAAATGCTATTTCTTATACAACATTGAATGTAATTTTGGCTTCTCATAAACCAAGTTTAATTTTCGAAAAGTTAATTTCATTTCTTAAAAAAAAGGCAAATGTTAAGACATTTTGTCTCGGTTTTGCATAATTCTGAATGTTTTGCTACAAATGTTTTTTTATTTATTTATTTTTTTTAGACAGTATTGAATTGACTTTCTGGTTCTCTTAAACAAAATTAATTTTTAAGAAGTTAAATTTGATTTATTAATAGACCTGATTATTTTGGCAGACTGTTGAGCTTAGTGAGCACGGAGTTTTGCTGTGTAACGCAGTTCAAGTCGTGATGGAAAAAAGCTTTGATCTTTTGGGGATCACTCCGGTAAGCTTTCAATTCATATTAGATTTTTTAGGTCGTTTTTCTTTTCTTCTTTTTTTATTTTTTTGTTTGTTTGTCTTTTTTGTGAAAGGCGGTATTCAAGATATATTTAATCGGTTTATGTTCTTTATTAATTTAAATTGATTTGGTTGATAACATTAAAATTCAATACCATACTATTGAATTGAATTGGTTCATGTTTAAAGAGTTCAAGTAAAGTATAAAAGGATTTTTCTTCAAAACCAAGTCAAGTTTAATTAACTTTTAAAAGTATTCTATTAGGTATAAAAAGCAAAGTTAAGTCACAATTCCACATTTAGTAACCAGTTTTGAACTTCTCTTTTTCTGTAGGAATCCTCGAAAGGCAGGCCTTCATACTACTTGAAACAGCAATCTGTTCCCATTCGAATCACTACATTTCTTTGGCGGTTGATAGGTAACTACTGGCAAAACCTATGGCCATTATATATATACGGGTTTTATGGGGTTCTTTTTGTTTACGGGTTTTTTTTTTTTTTTTTTTACTAAAAGACTAGTTTTATGGGGTTCTTTTGTTATGAAATGACGCAAACTGGCTATTAAGCCATCTTTTAGTGACTCAAAGCTCTACTCTTTTCATTTGTTATTTCTTTCTTTTCTTGTAAACTTGAGTTGAAGGATTTATGATCTGATTAACCAGTGTTTGGGAGCCGACATCCCGTTTGGAGTTGTTCTCGATGAGTATCAAGTCCCTTTTAGTGCGGGAAGTCTTTTCGGTCAATCACAGTATCCGATCCATATGGATTACGATCGAATAACTGGTGTCACGTGGATAAGAAAGGTTGCGGACATGTTACTTATTTCGATCACGACTGGCATGATGCCGTGAAATTCGCAACTCTTCTATCTTACCCTTTGGTGACCGGTGTCTGGTCCTTCCGCACCATTTTCTTCATCGTTCAAGATAGACACTCGGTTATGGGTCACTTCCGAGGAAAAGGATGAATGCTATCAACTTTGCTATAAAGGCGGAAAGAAAGCTGTTAGATGATTTCTGGAAAGGTGAAGACAGTATTGAGGAAAGTACTTTTTCCATCAATGGTGAAGCTGGGTCTCTGGACATATATTACTGTTTATTACGAGATGCAGTCGACACTAGAATGAGCTTAAATTATTATGGTCATCAAAGAGTAAGTGGATACATATTGGCTTACTACGGTGGCTCTAAGCGTGTCGGGTTTCATGCATACAAGGCCCTGATATTTGATACCACAAGAACTAAATTAAAGCAAGGTGATCTTAGATTGACGAAGTCTATGTTGGCGGTACCAAGGGATGGCTCTGTCGTGTTCGATGCTTCCTTTACTCATGCTGATACGAATGAAACTATTGCTAAGAAGTGTGAATACCGTGTAGGTGAGAACAGTGAGTGGATTATAGAGGGCAACAATTTCCGTTTCATTCTTAGGGTGGATTGGATCTAGGGCTGCTAAGGTAAGATGATATTTGATAACCCATTCTGCATTTTTTTTAAAAGTAGTGCTGCTTAACACTCAAACCTGCATTTTTTTGCAAGTTGTTTTTCATAACTAAAAATATGCACAGTTTGTTCTCCAAACTTAGTTCTCCAATAGTTGTTGTTCAGAACTAAGTATTTTTTTTTTTTTTGTGTCACCAAAAACATGTGAGCATTTGTGTGTATCAAAGTGATTTTAATTAAGCAAAATTTTCACAGATTGGTTAATCTAAAAGGGTTTTATTTGTTTATTTATTTATTTTTTATTATTATTTTTATATAAAAAATTTTATTCAAAAGTTAACTTCTTAGTAATAATCTTTTGGTGAGATGATGAGAAACAATTATAAATTTCTTGGTTTTATCTAATCTCTTTGTTTTTGACAGAATTATTCAATGCATCATCACAGCAACAACAATCAGTCCAATCACAAGAAGAAGAAGAAGAACAAAGGACAACAAAGCAGCTCCAATGGCAATGCACATGTTGCCTGTTTATGCTTTTCTTTCACATTCTATATATAGATCAAACAATTTTTGTCAGACTTTTGACTTTGGAACTTTAAAGTCGAACATCGGCTCTTTTCTAACAGAAATGTAGTAGGAGACTAGAGGTAAAATACCAGGAATCGTGAAACCAATTGGCAATAGAAGGAATAGCCCACCAAGCTTATATGTTAACTTTAAGATGATCTATCCACTGATGTGAGACGTGGTTTTGTTACTTTTGTGTATAAACACTAAAATACTCATGTTCAAGTCTTAATTCCTTTTGAGTGTTAAACCGAAGAAGCCATCCTTGGTAGAAGAATTCCTCTATGAACCTATTTACCATGTAACTGTTAATTCCTTTCTGGGAAGAATTTTGGATCTTTCAAGTTATTAACGAATGCCCAACTAAGATATATGCGGTTTTGTTTGTCAATTGAAAAGGCACACTCGATGTACTTCCATGGTTGACATTCCCAATAGCCCCACCAAAACTAAAAGAAGACCGGGTGCACAAATTTTTTTGAAGTTTAATATAACGCCTTTGATAAAAATTTGAGTTTACTTTCATGTACAAAGGAAGCAACTAAACCAGAAATATGAAAACATTTTTTTTTTTTTGACCGGTGCATAAAACCAAAGTTTTTACAGTACAAAACAGGATTTCATCGAGGTCCCGTGACACTCCGTCACTGATCGCGACTGTAGATCTCTGGTCGAGGTTTATAACTTTTAAATGTTGGATTCAACCCACATCTCTATACCACCAACATAAGCTGATTTTAACATTTCTTTCATGATTTTTTTCCCAAATAAATAAGATTAAACAATAACTGTAAAGATCTAGTGAATGTTTATCTTTGAAAAGATATAAACGACGAATTACAAAACCATACCCGATCACAGGAAAATGCACCTAGATGCTGCTAACTTACCTACTTACAGTCATGTTCACAACTCGCAAAGTGACTTTGTGCCATTTTCCGTTCAGGATTCATACATAGCAACTTACAGAAAAATAAGTGCACCAAGATGCTACATTATAGATTACTAGCCGTTACTGCACGAAAGCTGTTGTGTAATCATCAATAAATTGTCTCAAAAGATCCACACTGGTCTGCAAAATCGGAGTATGATGTTTGACGGATGTATGCAGTTAGTGGGTCATTTCAGGTTCTTGGATCGCCTATGAGTTCAACTGATGTTATGCTAACAGGTGGTTGGTGCAAAACTTGGGCAACAATGTAAAATCTGAAAAACAAAACAAGTAGAAATGTGAAATTCTAAGTAACATTCCGGGAACCTAATTATGTTGGGCGGTGAGTCTTAGAGAGGACGGCTATTCACTGATAAATCGGTATTTAACATCAGTTAAAAGAAACGTAGTTGTTATGTCCCTAGTTTAGCCTGTTCTCGAGGGTGTAAGGAAATTAAGTATCAAAAATAATATCTCAGAGTTCCTTATAAGTGATCATAATAAGCATGTAGTTTTGGTGTGTCGTGCAACACAAACTATCTTGCAGAGCTGGAATCTCTACTTATAAGTGATCATTTATGATTACAGATTAGTAAACAGACCCATGTGGCCCAAGGAGACGTTATTTACATTGCTCCTAACTATCCACTAAAGCAATTTGGGAGTATTCTAATATAACTATTAAGTGTAACTTAATTGATGACTATACCTATGTGATGACCATTTTTGCAGACTAATTCCATTTTATAGGCGAAGAGAGTGACTTTCGGCCTCATAGGAATGAGACTATGTTAGCACTTATTAACAGTAATTTGTAAGCAAAAGTAGTAATAAGGTTTCGGGAGTAAGGAAGACCAATGGATAAGAGGCAAGTCAAGAACTTACCACTATAGATCATAAAATAGGCTTTTCGTGCATCATTTCTGCTCTTTCACGATCTCACTGAGATTTAAATCCACTATAGTATCCTTCCCAAACAATGAGAACCAAACAGTTACCTGCAACAGATTTTGAATCACTAACATAACATGACCAATTTGTCCATCAGATTACAAATTTCAGCACGTATGATGAATGCATACCAGTCCTCGTTTCTTATCAAGCTTCTTTATGGAGCCTGTAAAGTCGGTAAAAGTCCCAGACACGATTCGAACAGTTGACCCTAAATAGGCCCTGAAGGCTTTCCGGACTGCTTTGTCGTCTTCCCAGTGACTACTATTTTACCCGAAAGCGATAGTGAATTTTTATCCAAACTATGGGCCTCAAGACTTCGCAGATGCTCTTCTTCAAAAGCTTTATCTGAAGCTTCCTGCTTTTCCTTCACTTCTTGAAATATTGCTTCCATGTCAGTTTCGGATACAGGCCTCGGTTTGTTAATCTGCTTCTTTCTGCAGATCACCACTTAAAGATGATCCCCATGATTTCAATCATGCCTAAAAGAGTTGAGATCATGGGCTGATGGTTGCAGTTAAGAATGCCCTCCAAATCAGCCCACTTTCCCTTGTTTCTCTTGTTGACTAGATCAATATCACACACATAATTTACACATACTCTGTTGGTAGTTTCTACACTAACAGTTTGTATCACGAGCTACTACTATTGAACAATGTGCCACCACATAGACCACGTGTACATTATGCTTTAATATATTAAAACTTGCCAAGCTCATCAAAAGTTCCAACAGAAAGATCATTAAACGCTTCCCCTACTTTAAGTGATCTATAGAACCCAAATGCAAAGCTTCATCATGTAGGTCATAGCATTACGTACCAACTACATGTCCTGCACAACTTCATAAGTGTTGGGCTAATGTCTGACCCGAGCTTATGGGGCAGCACCCATCGACCCAAGCCCATGGGTGAATATCTGAATGTCGGTTCTAGTATTTTATAATCTTAGAATTGTAGTAGGATTAGGAAAGCATGTTCTATTATCATATATACAATTCAGTGTGGTTTGTCATTAAGGTATTCAATATCGCATTTTGTAAGCAAATACTTTTGCGATTAATTGGAGAGCTTAATTCAGAAACATTGTGTTATTATTTGTTAAGTTTTATTGTTTGTTTGTGAACATCGATCAATGTGGACTTGAATTGGTATCAAGCGAGGTTCAAGAGTGGTACAGGCTAGTTCAAGGATGTTCGATCACAAGGGTTCCAAGGTTGTTCGATAACAAGGGTTAGCGGTGTTCGATCAAGGGTTCCAAGCGGTGTTCGATAACAAGGGTTCCAAGCGATGTTCGATCACAAGGGTTCCAAAGTGATCGATCATCAAGGGTTCCAGCAAGTAGTCGATCTACGAAGGGTTTCCAAGCGATCGATCACAAGGGTTCCAAGTTAGATCGATCACAAGGGTTACAAGCGAAGACTAAAGGGCAAGAAGTTAATAAAGTTTCAAACTTTAACTTGGTTTACTTAGGCAAGAAGTAAAACAAGCGAGTTCTAATTTGGAAGATAATCCAACTACACCGGTAACTTACAAAAGGCGTTCAAGAAGGATGGTGCAAGGCGAGTCGAGTCAACCACCTATTGAACATACTAAACGGCTCTTCAATGTCCAATGTTAACAAGCACGAACTATAACATATGGGCAATAAGAGTTAAAGCGTATTCGAGTCCATGGAATACTCGATGCATTGGAACCGGGGAAGGAACACAAGTAGTTGCTAAGCAAGATCACATGGCGGTTGCATTACTTTTCCAGCGATTCCGGAAGAACTTGTTTTCAAGTTTCACAATTCAACACACCAAAGAAACTGGGAGCTTTAAAGACCGGTATGTGGGTGTTGATCGGGTTCGAGACGCGAGGTTGCAAACCTTGGAGACGGAATTAGAATCTTTAAAGATGAAAGTCAACGAATCAATTGATGACTTTATGGCTAGGTTGGGCAAAATTGTGGCGAAGTAAATAGCTTGGGAACAATTTATGAAGACAAGAAACTTGTTAAAAGCTACTTGCATCCGTTCCGGATAGGTATGTTGCAATTGTTGCCTCAATAGAACAATTTCTTGACTTGAATACTATGTCTTTCAAGAAGCAATTGGAAGGTTGAAAGCTTTTGAAGGAAGAATGAAGGTGTTGACACCATCAAGATCAAGGCATGTTGATGTTCGGAAGGGTGAAAGATATGAGAAGAAAGGTCGAGGAAGGAATTCCTCGGTGGCAACGATAAAGGTCAAAACTTTTCTTCTCAAAACAAATCTCATGATAGTGGTCAAGCTAATAACCACAACCGTGGAAACAAAACTCCGGGAGCAATACGGATCAAAAGAAGAACAAAAGTCGAGATCTTTCAAAGATTCAATGCTTCGATGTGATGAATATGGTCACTTTGCTTCTAAGCGCCACGAACGGCGTGAACAAAAGCAAAAGCATGAATCAAACCTTTTGCAAGCGGAGGATGATGATGACCCGACACTTTTTATGATGAAAAGCGTTCAAGAAGTTTTCTTGAATGAAGAAAAGATTATCCCAAACCAATTGAATACTAAGCCAAACGAGGAAGAAACTTGGTATTTGGATAATGGAGCAAGTAATCACATGACGGGGATCCGAGAATACTTTTCGGAGTTGAATGAGAATAACTCCGGCAGAGTGAAGTTTGGTGATAACTCCTACATCGAGATAAAAGGAAAGGGTTCGGTAATCATTGAAGGGAAAACGGGAGAACAACGGTTAATAACTGGAGTCTATTACCTACCCGAGCTAAAAAGCAACATAATTAGTCTTGGGCAAGCTACCGAAGGCGGATGTGACATTCGTATGAAAGGTAACCTTCTTACTATGCGTGACTCAGATGGCAAGCTTTTGATGAAGGTTCCTAGAACAAATAATAGACTTTACAAGATTAAGCTCCAAGTTGGAAGTCCGGTGTGTCTCAAAGCAAAGATGGAAGATGATGCTTGGTTATGGCATGCTAGGATGGGTCACATTAATTTCGAGACGATGGAATTAATGGCAAGGAAGGGCATGGTTGAAAAGTTGCCAATAATTCATCAAGAGAACAAGTTGTGTGAATCTTGTTTGGTAGGAAAACAAACCAAGAAGTCGTTATGTGGACCAATTTCTCCACCATCCATAGCACGAAACAGTGAAATTGGTGAATTTAAGAGACAAATGCAAGAAAGGTTCGATATGAGTGACTTGGGAAAGTTAAGCTATTATCTTGGCGTTGAAGTAAAGCAAGAGGATTCGAGTATCTCAATAAGTCAAGAAAGCTATGCAAAGAAGATCTTGAAAGATGTTGGGATGCATGAAGCGAATTCTACTCAATGTACATTAGAACCTGGAATGAAGTTAAGCAATGGATAAAGAAGGAAAACCAGTTGATGCAACTTTGTATAGGCGACGAGTTGGTTGTTTAAGGTATTTACTACACTCGACGATTTATCTTATTCGGTTGGTTTGGTTAGTCGTTATATGCAAGAACCAAAAGAATCACATATGGCGTGTGAAACAAATACTAAGGTATATCCAAGGTAGTTTGAATTTTGGAATACGATACAACCAAGAGAAGACCAAGGAGTTAGTGGGGTTTAGTGATAGTAGTTATGCTATGGACCAAGATGATGGTGAAGCACAACTGGGCATGTATTTTATCTAGGAAAATCACTATCACTTGGTGCTCACAAAAGCAAAACACGGTGGCTCTATCGTCTTGTGAAGCCGAGTTCATGGCTGCAACCTCGGCCCGCGTGTCAAGGGATATGGTTACGTGGGTTGTTGAGTGAAATAACCGGAATGGAAGAAAGAGTGGTGGTCTTATTTGTTGACAACAAATCGGCTATTGCACTTATGAAAATCCGGTCTTTCACGGGAGAAGCAAGCATATAAACACACGTTATCATTTTATCCGAGAATGTGTTGAAAGAGACCAAGTACAAGTTGAGTTTGTAAGAGGTGATTTGCAAGCGTCTTGATATTTACTGAAAGCTCGCAAGGATTAAGTTCAAGGAAATGCAAGAGTTACTCGGAGTTGAAGATCTCCTATCTCGAGTCGAAATTAGGGGGTGAATGTTGGGCTAATGTCGGCCCGAGCTTATGGGCGACACCCATCGACCAAGCCCATGGGTGAATATCGAATGTCGGTTCTAGTATTTTATAATCTTAGAATTGTAGTAGGATTAGGAAAGCATGTTCTATTCCCTATATATACAAACCGAGCTGTGGTTTGTCATTAAGGTATTCAATATCAGTTTTTGTAAGCAAATACTTTTCTGATTAATTGGAGAGCTTATTCCAAGAAACATTGTGTTATTATTTGTTCCAGTTTTTATTGTTTCTGTTTGTGAACATCGATCAGCTGTGGACTTGAATAAGCCATACTCAAACAAGCAGCTACATCCTCACTAGTAGAGTATAACTCACAAAGAAAACAGGCATCATTAGCACAGATAGATCACACCAATGGGAATCCACGCAGTTCATACTACCCTATACACTCGATCAGGAAACCTACTTTATGGCTTGACTGTCCGCATTAGATACATTAGCTATCCGTACTAGCTCACGATTACCTTACCAGGGCCTATTTGAAAATTAGCTTGGATAAACTAAGGTACAAATGCTTCAAGTATCCAAGGTACAAGGCCCTCTGATGAGATGAGCTGAAAACTCAATACTTCTTAGAAAGGAAGAATTGAAGTTATAGGTTAATAACCTTGATATATTGCAGAACCTCAACTTCTGCAGAATAATAGTAATCATGTTTAAAAAAAAAAAAAAAAATGAAAGAAAAGTACCCACAAAACCTAAACTGAGGTACAACTTCTGCAGAACCTTGATATATTGAAGTTATATAGGTTAATAACCTTGAACCTCAACTTCTGCACATGATTATCACTTCAAGAGAAGGAAATTTTGATCTTCAAGTGTAATAGCATACTTTTTGAATCCAAGATATGCATCATTCTAATGCATAAAAGCACAAAATTTTGACCCAGCAGGAAATTACTTTATGACTATGCATTTCTAGCTATAAAGAACAAGTATCACTCATCTTGCTGTCTCTTCCAGACAGACACAAATGAAATAATAGAATTCTAAAAACCAGAACCATAATTATTGCTTGCCTTGTTGACACTTTGTCTGGATGAAAACGTAGAGTCTAGAAAAGCGTGAAAAGGAAATGTGTTGTTTCTGGTAACAAAGAGTTATTTAGTGACAACATTGAAGCTGATGAAATTGAGAGTCTTGACTCCAATACAAGAAAGATCTCTTGAGGTTGTGCTTTCCCATCAGGGCTTTAAGATTAAAACAAGCTGATACTATGATTGATGTATAAGTAGTAGCAGAAACACATAAAAACAAGTAGGCCAATACTATATATTTTAGAAAGTACAAGGAGAAAAAAGAAACCTTAATTAAGTCGGTTCATTCATTGGTTTTATATAAACAAAAACATAAACATGATCGGTTCCATTATCTCCTTATCTTAACCTAATCAAATTCTCAATCGACCTCTCAAGCTGCAAGTTAAAGAAAACTCACCACCGGTAAACTTTCTATTAGTAGTTGAAGTTGGCTTCGGATAAAGTTTGTTGCTTTATTAGTTTTAATGAATTGGGATTCATGGGTTTTGTCTATTGAGCTATTATTTATTATTTTTAGCTAGCTAATTTGCATAAATTTTAATTGTGATTTTTTTTTTCTTGTATAAAAACATTTAGCTGTTGGAAACATGGCTTTTCTATATTTAACTCTTAATTGATGGAGTAGTAGTTGAAATTGGCTTCGGATAAAAAAACTAAGAAATTACGATTTTAATTTGTTGTTACAGCTACTCGTCTACTTCAACAACAATGGTAGATAGGAGGCCTAGAACACGAGACCAAGTACTACAGAAATATGGAAGAACTGTGCTAACTAATGAAATTGATTTTCTATTAAACGAAGCTCTGCAAAAGAATTCTCCTCACTTAAAGGACGAAGTTTGCGTCTATGATCGTCTAGAAGGGGATTGCAAAAAGTATGGTGACTACCTATGGTATGTAGTGTTTTACTTTATTTGATATGAGTTTTTTTCTCCTTAGTATGCTTTGACATTTGGTAATTATTTCAGCACTAATATCTTGTGCGTATGCGAGTTATTACGATCAATATATCCAAAGCTTTTTGAGAAGATTGGACCAAGAATTATTGCAGAGGTGAATTATTGCTTTTCAATATGCTCAACTTTTTATATATATATATATATATATATATATATATATATATATATATATATATATATATATATATATATATATATATATATATATATATATATATATATATATATATATATATATATATATATATATATATATATATATATATATATATATATATATATATATATATATATATATTTGTTTTAGTCGATATTTTATATTTTATTATTGTAGAGGATCATGCGTAACTTTCCAAGATCAGAAATGATAAAAGAGCTCAACATACATGACGTTGGATTCTTATCTTTCAAGTTAGACGGGGAGTGGATGGCTGAGAGGATCCATAAGAATCTACAAGACGGTATATCCGCATGGGCACCAATAGCACTTTCTAAAGGGCAATAGTAGAATATCCGACACGTGATTTAGACTCACACATGCGTGCGGTTCATGTTCGATCCACTTTTATTAGAGACGCAATAGTTAATGTGTTGGAGTATTCTGGAGTTGAAGTGAGCAGCACAATGCACCATCTAGAGGTGAAGTAGTTGTCTCAATATTTGCTATATATTATCGTTTTATATTATGTATGTATGTATAAAATTACATGTATATAAGTTGCACATATTTTGCAGTCCCTACGTGTGGTAAAAATGCTTTCCTGAAGATCAAGGGTTCATTAAAAATGCAAGAAAGTCGGAATCTCTTTTTGTTATGGAGGGAGAAGCAATACGTGATTGTCAAACAATGTCCATGCAGATCTTGCAGCTATTCGGTACTTTACTTGCTCAGTTTATTGATTCGCGTTTGTAGTTTCCCAAACCTTTTCTATACATGGATTGTTTGCGGTATTATTAACTATTTTATCAAGATATATTCTTTAATGGCTCTTTGTAATCAGTGATACATCTCACTAATGATATGATATATATAGGTGTGGTATTTATGTGCAAAAAGCAGATTTGTTCGTATATGTGACCCCCCTACGACAGCGAGAGTACATTAAACAGTGTTTCAAAGTAAGTACCTTTTACACAACATAACTGATAACATGTTCAAAAAGTATTGGACGAGAATCTGAATACTGATTCTTTTCCAGGTTGTTGAAGGTTGTTATGAAGATGAAGTTTTTCGGGTGATAGAGACTTTAAGAATGAGGACCACCCTACCTTGTGTTATGTTGGTTATCAAAGCTCTAGCGATGAACCAAGAAAGTTAGCTGTATTGTGGGAAGAATTTCATAAATCAGTCAATGCACTAGGTATATATATTTTCATTTATTCTGTATTTTATTTTTGGAAAAAAATGTGATTACCAGAATTTATTTTGTCGCAAATAGCTAATTTTCACAATTTTACTTTTATCAGTCTTGCCTGCTGGATGTGGATATAGTCCTGATGACTTCTTTGAGTGTGCTATAAAGTAAATGTTATTTTCCTATCTACTTGCTATAGTCAGATTTTTATTTACTAATTATTTTTATCTTTGTTTCATAAAATGAGACACCATACTTTCAAGTCGAGTCTGATACTTATTCATATTTAATGCTTTGTGTTGTGTTCTTAACAGGTATGAGTACTTGAAAAAGAATAGATATTCTGATTGTACATTTAAAATAAAAAGAATAGATATTCTGATTGTACATTTAAAATTGATGAGCTGCTATCTGCAACGGTATGCTTACTTGAATAAATATAGATGTTCTTCCATCACTAGTGAGATGTTTGCTAATATAATTGCTATTGTGTATTGAATTTTCAATAATTTGAAATCTTTGAATATATAGGGGAACACGTTTTTGTATCTACTAAATGTTCAAGCTATTGTTCGTTCAATTTTGAAGAAGTTTCACAGTGGAGACATGTTCAAGTCAAACAAGGTAAGACTTTCTTTCCGTTTCAATGTTAACTTTCTCATCTTTGGCCCCAACAGGCATTAGTTCTCAATCTTGTTATTGCTTTCTTGTTCTTTGGCCCCAACAGGCATTAGTTGGCAGAGAACGTGAGATGGGATTACATTTACTACAATTTACTGAGGTAAGACAAACTTCTTAATGAACTTTTACTACTTTGAACATTAAAAACCCTTAGTTGAAGTTCTGAAGCATAGTTCTCTGGAATTGAATAGTTGGTTTTATTACTCTAGGTTACTTTACGTTTCTTCTTAATGCTCTTAAATGTATATTAAAGTCATCTGGTCTCACGCTTAATACAAATAAAAAACCTAGTTTGGTTTTTAACTGGGCATACACATTGGGATGTATATTCAGTATTAATTCAATTGCCTACATTAGGACATTAAACAAATGTAGATGAAAAAAATGAAGTGAAAAAGTTTGCTTTTTTTTTTTTTTTTTTTTTTTAGAAGAAATAGATTTTCCTACTTTTGTTAATATGAATATTTAAATTATATTCTTGTTTTAATAATCTAACTTTCTTTTCCAGATTATAGAAGACTGTTTTCTATTTTTCAAGCCCCATTTGGCGTGTGAATACATTAGGAAATTATCCGAGAACTTTATCATTTATAGCAGTGAGGTATATTTTACATACATATGCTTTTTCTCATACATATTGAATGTAATTTTCGCTTGTCATTAACCAAAGTTAATTTCATTTCAATAAAAAGGGCAAACATGAAGATTTTTTCATTTCAATATTGTCTTATCAAAGAATGATTATTTTGGCAGGTTCAGCCTAGTGAGATCAGTTTTTTGCTGTGTAAGGCAACTGAAGTGGTGATGAATAAATGCTTTGATCTTTTGGGGATCACTCCGGTAGGTTTTCATCTTGTAGATTTTTTTAGTTTGTTTTTTTCGGTCACGTTTGACTTTTGTTTGTTTTGGGCTTTTTTTTTTTTTTTTTTTTTTTTTTTTGTGTGGAAGGCTGTATTCAATTGTATTATGATAATACTATTGAATTGAATCGTTCATGTTTAAATATTTCAAGTAAACTATAAAAATGATTTTTCTTCACAATATGACATTTTAAATAACTCTAAAAGTTTGTCACTCTTTTTTCTGTAGGAATCCTTTAAAGACTTGTCCGGATACTTGAAACGGAAAAATGGTAAAGCTGCCATCAGAAATCATTACATTTCTTGGCCTATTTCTAGGTAACTCGAAAATAATTGATGTTTTCTATGCTGTCTTCATTTCATTTCATGCAATTTAAGTAAAATATATGTATGAATTTCTAACTAAAAGGATAGGAGATATGAAATTGCCCTTCTCTAAAGGATTAATTTCATATATCCTCTTTCATAAATAATTTCATACATACCCAAAGTGCAAGTATTGAAAGAATAATGTACAATGTTTTTAATACATGTTTGGGTATATATGAAATTTCTAACTAAAAGAAGGGCAATTTCATAACAAAAGGAAACCCATTAAATCAATTAAAGCCATAACTTAGTGACTCAAAGCTCCACAGTTTTCATTTGTTATTTCATGTTTTTTTTTTTTTTTAACTCGAGCTGAAGGATATTTTTATAAAGAATCACTAAGATCACTGTTTATAAACTGAATGAGCAGAAATTAGTTTTCTCCAAAGGTGAGGTTTATGCAAAATTAATAAATGTATTTTCATTAGACATATATTATTGACATAATAATATGATTGTCACTTCAGTCTCTCGGTTACATAATAATGCTTAGAAAAGGTACGTATAATAAAGAATGTATACATAATTTGATTAACAAGTGTTTTTCATGCTTAGTGTCTAGTGTATATTGTTATCCAATCCTTAGTTAAATTTTGTTTTTAATTAGTGATGGTTGTTTTGGTTTTCAACAGGCCAAATCCGGCGTCTCGGTTGAAATCCCGTTTTGAGCTTTTCTCTATGGTTGTCCAAGTCTCCCATCCAAAATTTGAGAGTGGAAATCTCTTTGGGTATGTCACACTATCGGACACGGATGCTTTACTTGCAGATTGGTGGTGCAATACGGATGAGAACGATGGCGGTCATATAGCTTATTTTGACCATGACTGGCATAATTCTGTAGGAATCTACTCCGTTTCCATGTTGTCATTGGGTAATCCAAGCTCTGTTCGTACCGTTTCAATTTCTTCGTTGATTGAGATATGCGTGTTTCTTCATGTAACTACCAAGGAAAAAGATGCGTGTTATCAGCTTTGTTATTGCCAGGAAAAGATAGAACTGTCTGAATTTTGGGATGGTGATAAAAGTATAAAGCGAGGTACTTTTTACGCTGAAGGTGATAATGGGTCTGTAAGCATATCTTATGTTGGCTTAAAAGATGCGGTAGACACATATATGAGTTTATCGTATGAGCCGACTTGTGGCCATCCAAAAGTATCTGGTTCCATACTTGCGTATTATGGTGGTGATGCTCTTGATGGTTGTGATGGTTTTAATAAACACTCATTTAAGGCCGAGATTTTTCATACCGAATCAGCTATTTTAGAGAAATGCAATAATCTTCTATTGAAGAAATCCACGTTGGCTGTACCAACGAATGCCAGTCTTGTGATCGAAGCACTCTTTGATGATGCTGATTCTGGGGAGATTCTTGTGAGAAAAAAGCGCACATTCCATGTAAAAGCTGAAGGTTACAGCAAGTGGCTTATCAAGGGCACAAAATGCAGTTTTAATCTTATATTGGTCTGGGCCCCTGCAGATAAAAAGGTAAGATGAAATTTGATACCGCATTTTGCATCTTCTTTAAGCTAGCGCTGCTTGAACGCTTAAACCTGTTCGCCCTATTCTTTTGCAACGACTTTGTTTTTCATAACCAAAAATAATTTTGGATGGTACCACATCCTAATGCAATTTCTAAAATACAGCTACTAGTTGTATTTTTATAATGTGAATTGTCTAAAATCGAGTTGCGTATCAGTTTTGAGATGCATATATGTTTTAGCTATTTGTAGTAGTTTGTACATAAGTAAATAGAAGTTGACTATATATGTTTTGAGATGCACATTAAAAATTGATAAGATTGTGAAATATTAATCGATGTTTTAGTCTTTGGAAATCTCTAGTAAAATGTTGAGGGTCGTTATGAGTGAGTTCTACTATGAGCTTTACATGTTATTCTCCTATTTTAGCTTGATATCTTTTTCTCCTTATAGCTGGTCCTGCAACTTGGTGAATTGGTTTGTTTATTATTTACATTTGGCCTTGCAAGTTGGTGTAAAGAGGTGCAGATAAATGTGTATCTAATGCTCTGTGTTGTCTTTTCGGTAATCTGCAGCCTATGAACTCTGCTGACTACTTTGAATCTGTTGGTGTGTCGACTCTCTGAAGCTTGTGTTTTGTGGTGTTTTGTGAAGTGAAGCTGGAAAATGTGTTGTGTGCCTTCCAATCCTTTTATCGAAGGCGGCAGTTGATACAGGTCTTTGTTTTCTGATTGTTCAACCACTGTGTTACCGTCTCTAGACTAAAACACTTCATAGGTGTACTTGCGCTGTCATCGCCGATTATTGCTTATTGTTGGCCTCGATGGATGGATCTATGGCCTTTCTAACTTATGTAAAAATATACCAAGTAAAATTGAAACAAAGATTCTGTAAAAGCTTTTGTATTAATCAATATGTCATCATATGTTTGAGTACAAAGTGATATCTATTTATACAACATGAATGGGTACTATGAAGAGTCATGTTGGTTCATGAGAACCTACAGATATGTCGGTTGGCATTGTAACCGCCATATAACATATCTTGTAACTGTCATATAACTGCTATTCTGTAAGTGCCATAGGTTGACTTTCTTCTTTGACTTTTGGGTTGATCGGGCCATATGGGTATTGACTTGGGTCGATTGGGATTAACCCAATATTCTCCCCCTTAATCACAATCGTTTTGTTGTAGATCTTTGACTCCAAATATTTGTTTCATTGTTAGAAACTTGATCTTGATAATGCTTGAAACCGCTAATAAGAGGGTTGGTTCTAAATCTTCTTGATGAGGTTTTTCTTCTTGTCTTTGAAGTCTTCCATTTCTTTTATTGCAATGTGAGGCATAATGTCCATATTCATTACAATTATAACATTTTACTTTCTTTGAAATCTCTAGGCTTTTCGTTGCGTCATTGTAATCTTGTGAGAATTTTTCTTCTTCACGATTTCGGCTATGTGGTGGAATGTATCTTCCTTTTCCTTGATTATCATAGTGATGTCTTCGACCATTGTTGTTGTGTTTTGTAAACAATAGTTTATCTTGATCATCAAATGTTCTTCCTTTCTTAGCCTTGACTCTTTCTTCGAAGGTTTTCAATCTACCAATAGCTTCGTCTAGAGTCATTTTATCTAGATCGGAGTATTGCTCTATGGATGCGACAATGTGATTGAATCTTTCTAGGTACAAAATTTAGCAATTTTCGTACGCGAGTTGATTCATCAAGTATTGATCCAAGACTTTCATTTTTGACGTAATGCTTGTCATCTTTGCTGTGAATGAATCAATAGTATCATATTTCTCCATTTGTAATATCTCAAATTCGGATTTGTGTGTTTGTAGTTTTGCTTTTTGCACTCGATCCACTCCAATGTTTCTAGTCTTTAATGCATCCCAAACTTATTTTGTGCTTTTGCAATTTGCCACTTGTAATACTTGATCTTCGGGTAGTGATTGGAATAGATATGCCAATGCGGTTTTGTCTCTTTTATCATTCACTTGAGTGTAGTAGGTTCTACCATTTTCCAAACACCATTTGCTTGTAGTATGATCTTTATTCTTATGGACCATATGGTATAACTTGTTGAATTTAACAAGGGACATTGAAAGTTTAGGTTATCTAAACTTTTAATTTGACTACTTGTTTCACCTTTTCCCATTTCGATATAATACTCTTATAAAACTCTTGTTAATAACTTTATAAATCTTTAAAACCTAACAATGTAAAACTTAAAATCTTTTAAACTTTTAAATACTTTGTAAAAAAACTTAGAAGCTTTAATCTTTAAAACTTGTAAACCTTAAACTTTATATATTTCTTATCTTAAACCTAATAAGAAAAAACTTAAAACTTGTTTCTTATCATAAACCAAATGTAAAAATGATCAAGAGCACACAACAATCAACTATTACACCCAGCCAACCACCCCACGGTGTATTTTATTATATGAATATCAAGAAGATAAGTCCCCAAATAGGTGCTTACCAATACAAATACAAAGAAACAATAACTGATCTCTACTAGGTAGACACCGGTGATCTCACCACAAGATTCACTCAACACTCGAGACTTAACAAGATCAAACAAGATTGATCTTATACAAAGAAACAACCAAATACCGGATCGATATCAAGATTGATATCACAAGAGAAAGACAAACAATGTTTGAAAGTTTGAGAGAGAAAAAGACTAAACATAATGAAGATCCTGAAACCCTAAACAGAATGATAGATTATATACTCTGCCATGTTTCACTCTAGCCCCTGAACTTCTCTTTTCTTTACTTCCAGCAAACTTTAATTAGACTTTGAAACTTGACACTCTTGGTCCTTCACATTATTTAACACCCTCCATGAGTTGATAAGTCGCATCATGTAAAGCTGCTTCCATCTTTTCCAAGACATTATTCTTTTCACAATTGTTAATACGCAAACGGATCAAACATACCAAGATTTTTGCAAAACAAAGAATGTTGTCTTTGCCCAAGACATTTAGTAAAAATATCGCAACTTGCATATCTGTATGAATCTTAACAGTTTTAATCACTCCAGTAGAAACCTTCTCTCGACCAAATGCATCCAACTCAAAATGTTTAGTTTTTCATGAACACAGGGATTAGCGCAATCAATTGCGACACTATTATCACAAAATATGTTAATAGGTAACAACTCTTTAAGACCAAAGCGTGTAACATGTTACTCAACCAAATCACTTCACATGTAGTAGAAGCCATGCTTCTATACTCGACTTCTGAGAACTTCTAGACAAAGTAGCTTGTTTTTACTTTTCAAGAAATAAGAGAATTACCAGAATACACAAAAACCGATTCTGATTTCCTAGTTAGAGGACATTTAGCCCAATCAGAATCGCATAAGCTTTTAGCTTGAGATCAGACTCTTTATTAAGCTGAGACCTAAACCGGAGACTTTTTAGATATTTTAAAACCCTTAGAGCGACCTTAAGATGAGATTGTAAAGGTTTGTGCATGTGTTGACTTAAGCGATGAGCAGCATAACTAATATCGGTCCGGTATTAGTTAAGTAAATCAATTCACCAACCAATTTTTGATAGTTATTTATATTGCTCAACACTTTATCTTTACTAGTTTCAACACAACTCAAAGCAGAATTTTCGGGCAAGGGTGTATCAATGAGCTTAGTCGCTAGCGAGACCATACTCATATAACAATTCCAAACAATATTTTCTTTGGGTCATACAAATACCATAATCATTTTCAATACTTGATCCCAAGAAAATATTTTAACTCTCCTAAATCTTTGATCATAAATTTAGAACTCAAAAACTTTTTAAAGTTATTGATTTCTTCTTCATCATTACCGGTGATAACAATATCATCAACATACACAAGCGAGCAACAAATACGAACCTTTTGTTTAACATACAAAGAATAATCCGGTTTACTTTGTTCAAAACCATGTTCAACTAAAGCATTAGTAAACAGCATTCCATTGCCTAGGAGCTTGTTTAAGTCCATATAAAGATTTATTAAGCTTACATACTTTAGTATCATCACCACCATTGAAGCCTTTAGGTAATTGCATATAGACATCTTCATCAAGATCACCATATAAAAAGCATTATTAACATCTAAGCGATATAAAGGCCAATTTTTGCAAGCAGCAATGCTTATCGGACATCTAACATTTACCATTTTCTAGCAGGACTAAAGGTTTCATCATAATCAAAACCTTCTCTTTGATTAAAACCTTTAGCAACTAATCGCTTTATATCTATCTATTTCTCCTGTAGATATATACTTGATTTTCCATATCCATTTATATCCATAGCATGTCTACCAAAGTAACTCACATTCGTCCGGTATTGTTTCTATTAAGAGTTTCAATTTCATTGTTCATAGCGGACCAATTAGAATTATTAATGACTTCTTCATAATTTTTAGGTTCAACAGACTTATTCAATGTAGAAGCAAAGCACATATTAGTCCTACTCAAACTAGCATAACTCATATTTCTCAATACCATATCTCACTTTAGAGTGCATCACATAATCATTAAACCTAATAGGAGTTTTAGACTCTACTAGACCTTCTTAATCAGTGTCGCACATCTTCATTAACATTTTCGGATGATTAAAAACTAAACCAGTATTTTCAAGATTAGAATTGCCCTCGGACCGGTGTTGGTCACCAAAGTAGGTTCAGATTGCCCATCTTCATGATGCATATGAGTAGTATCTATTTCATTATCACTAGCATCATGTGAAGATAGCATACTACCATCCTCAATGGTGTATCTTCCCTTCATCATTGGGTCTTTGAGACTTTGAACTATCAAAAACTTCAAGTGTTCAATCTCATTTACATAGTTTGTATCAGTTGACTCACGGGTTTCATTTTCAAAGGAAAAACATTTTCATAAAACCTTACATCTCGGCAAAAACACATTTCTAGTATCCAAACTTAAAAGTTTATATGCTTTCTTAGTAGAAGAAAACCAATTAGAACACATTTTCGGACCTATAAGACAACTTATCATGGTTATTTAAAATGGTAGCAAAACACGAGACATCAAAAGACCTCAACGGGAAAGATTAGGTTTAGTATTGTATAACAACTCATAGGGACATTTACCATTTAGAAGCCGAAGATGGCGATACAGCCAGTTAGAACACAATCAGACCAAAACCTTAAAGGAATCCCCCCTTGAAACATAAGACTCCTAGCTACATTGAGTAGGTGTCTATGTTTCCTTTCAGCAATCCCATTTTGCTGAGGTGTATGAGTACAAGATGTTTGATGTATTATACCAAGATCAGAAAACATTCCACTCATTTTCTTATTTACAAATTCAGTACCATTATCAGATCTAACAGTTTTAATTTTAATACCAAATTGATTAGATATTAAGTGAATAAAAGAGCAGAATACATCAAACACCTCATCTTTAGTTTTAATCATATAAGTCCACTTTGACTCTAGAATAATCATCAACAATAGTGAGAAAATACTTATATCCTTCTCTACTTGTTACTCTGTAAGGACCCCATAAGTCAAGATGAACAAGTTCACCAAGATTCTTAGACTTATGATCGAGACAAAGGAAAAGGTTCCCTTGTACATTTAGCCACTATGATGATTTCACACAAGCGAAATAGAGGAATTCTTGGAAATACCAAGATCCTTTTGAAGAAACAGACAAGGCGGATCGGAGGTGACCCAATCTATTATGCCGGACAAGTTTAGACACATTATAAGACATAACCATATTGCACTCACCCAAAGTATTATTAGGCTGCATATCAAACAAATACAATCCATCAGACTGACTACCGGTCCCCAGAACATTCTCCCTTTTCAAATCCTGAATATAAGAAGTATCTTCATCAAAACCAACAAACATTTTGCTATCTCTAATCAGTTTATTAACAGACAACAAACTCACACAGTAACCAGGAACAACTAAGACATCATAAAGAGTCACATTATTAGTTAATCTTAGATTTCCAACATGACTTATAGTAGCAAGAGTACCATTGGGATGTCCAACGGTAATATTAAGACTAGAAATGTCCACAACATTAAACATACCAACAAGAGAAAGCGATCAGTCTTTGATTAGCACTGAATCAATGATCCATCCAAGGATATAGTTTTAACATAAAGACTAGAATTCCCAAAGAAATACTTAGAAAATTAATATTAAACCAAACATTTCCATTAAAGAATGAAGCCCTACACGCCATATTGGCATGTATGCTTCGAGAAGAACTATCATTGATCAAAGACAAGAGTTTCTTCATCGCTCGAAGTAAAACCGGAAGATGTATTTGCGGATGAAGTAGTAGAAGATTTTGGACATTTTCTCAATATTAGCATTATAGTTTTGTCTCGAAAGCATTTTGTTTAGGTGGATTATTATTCTTGACAAATCCGGTGGAAAACCAATAAGTTCATAGCATCTTTCAATAGTATGTCCAATCTTACCACAGTTTTACAATTCAAATTAGGATTAGGACCTCTATTAGCGATATTAGTATTAGAACTGGTTCTCTCAGTGTTATTCTTGTTGTTATACAATCTTCTATTGTTATTAAATGACTTAGCGACAAAAGAAGATGCAAGACTCGGGAATCCCTCTATGGTACTCCTCCACTGACACACAGCGACATAAGCATCCTTAACCTCGGGTAAAGGATCTCTAGTTAATAAAGCGGTCCTAACGGGTTGATAACAATCATCAAGACCCATAAGGAATTGCATCGGTTTCATTAGCTAGCGATGCAATACCAACTCGATACTAACTTCACAGCACATTTATGTTCACAAACACATTTAGGCAATTTAGTTAGAGAATCAAATTCTCTCCATAAAGAATTTAGCCTATGATAGTGTCGACAATGAACTACCACCTTGTTTCTGAATTAATCTTTTACGGCCAGATTGTATATAATGAACCATCAACTTTATCATATGTTTCTTTTAATTCTTGCCAAGCAGAGCGACATTTTCGAATAAACTAACCCCATATAAACATCATGAGATACGAATTCATAATCCGAGGTTAAGACAATAGCATTACATCTATCCCATTGAGCAGACAAGACATTACTAGTAACAAATGATTCTTTAAGACAAGTACCATCAACAAAGCTATACTTATTTCTAGCTTGCAAAGCCAATTTCATAGCACCAAACCAAATTCTATAATTCTCAGTTCCAAGCAATTTAAATGGAATAAGAGCAGTTCCACTATTATCATTAGTTTGAATATGAAGAGGATTACCAGCATCAAGGTTACTAATTAACACTTGAGTATTACTACCACTAGGTTCATCTTCAATAGCCATATTAAACAAAAAACAAGAACAACCAGCAAGAAAAAACAGAAACAATCACAACAAGCAATAACAGCAAACAACAATAACAAATAACCAGAACTAAACAACTCAATCAACTTCCAAGACTGCCCAAATCCTATCCTCCTTCGACTTAGACACAACAAGAAACTAAAGAACAGAAATAACAAACTATAAAACCTATAACTCACACCCAAGAATAACCACAAACCAGCCGAGAAGACGGGGCCCAGAAGCGGTATTCGTACCAATCTAGGTTGGCGGATCAAGAGTTTAGCGTCCGTTTGCACCTTCTAAACCAATTTTGTGTTATCTTAAGAGAAAGAAGAACTTACGAGAGATATATCGTGGAAAGAGATACAAAACCACTAGATTCAACGAGTCTAGTAAAATTGTATCAAAAAGCCCAAGAACCAACAAGAAACCACCAGGGATGAAAACCCCAAAATACCAAATTAGGGTTTCAAGAAACCCTAATCAAGACACCCACAAAATCACCGGATCCAATCCCAAACAGAACAAACCAACCACGGTAGTTAAGAAAACAACCTCAATTGACCAATTTAACCACCAATTGCAAGAATCCCCAAAAATAACTTGAAACCTAGAAACCTAGAATCTCAAAACCACGGATCGAACAGTGCGCTCGATACCATGTAAAATGATCAAGAGCACACAACAATCAACTATTACACCCGACCAACCCCCCACGGTGTATTTTATTATATGAATATCAAGAAGATAAGTCCCCGAATAGGTGCTTACCAATACAAATACAAAGAAACAATAAGCGATCTCTACTAGGTAGACACCGGTGATCTCACCACAAGATTCACTCAACACTCGGACTTAACAAGATCAAACAAGATTGATCTTATACAAAGAAACAACCAAATACCGGATGATATCAAGATTGATATCACAAGAGAAAACAAACAACGTGTGAAAGTTTGAGAGAGAAAAAGACTAAGCATGAATGAAGATCACGAAACCCTAAGCAGAATGATAGATTATATACTCGCCATGTTTCACTTTAGCCCTGAACTTCTCTTTTCTTTACTTCCGGACAAACTTTAATTAGACTTTGAAACTTGACACTCTTGGTCCTTCACATTATTTAACACCAAATAAGAGAAACTTTGAAACTTTTTAAAAAAAAAAAACCTTAAAACTTTTCTTATCATAAAACAAATAAGAAAAATCTTTAAAACTTAGACTTTTCTTATTATAAACCAAATAAGAAAAAAAACTTTGAAACTAAAAAACTTAAAAGCTCTAATACACTATAAACTTAAAATCTAACTAAAAACTCAAAAATACCTTAAAACTTAAAACTAAAAATAATGTAAACTTTTCTAAAAACAAAACTATATGTATAAATCTGAAACTATAAAATAGAGGTGTGGTTTTCAAATTGTGGAACCAGATGGGTAAAAATATAATCGTAACCCTTTTATTTTATATCTTTGTGGTGCCCTAGAGATTTTGTACGCGCCTATTTATATGTTTTTCTTATCTCTTTATTTGAGATAAAGAAAAGAGTAAAGCGTTTGAGAGACTTTATATTTGGCTCTTATTATTTGAGTTTGATCCGTTCTTCTTTTCTCCTTATCTTTATGGTCAATCGCTTTGTGATAGGTTTGATGGCCTTCCTTTCTTCTCCGATTTGTCTTTGTTCTTGGCGAGCACTTGATTCCACAATTGAAACTTTTAGGGTTTCGATGAATTTAGGGTTTTATTTCGAGAGAGATATAGATGATTAGAGATTGAAATTGAGTCGATTGGTGACTCAATTAAAGTTCTGGAACAGTGTGTTTGTTCTATGTTGAATCGTTTAATTTTACGCCTTAATTGATGACTTCGTTATCAGTTGGTATTTATTTTTGTTTTGAATCAAAGGGATATCGATTTTTTAATCGTTCTCGATCCTTTGGATTGGGTGATCTTTGTTTCGATGTTAATATTTGTCATTAACAAAATTTCTTGCAAGCTGTTATCGATTGCTTGGGTTGAGTAATCACAATTCGTGATTGTTCCCTTGTTATGACGGATACGAAACACAAAAGATGATTTCTTGATTTTGTGTTCGAATTAGGTTTGCGGGAAAAAATTATTTTCGAAAAGATTACGGTCCTTTTATTACGAAACTAAGCGAATGGGATTGGTAAAAGATGATTTTGGTTAGTATTGACCAAACCGCTCGATACCAATTGTTAGCCTCAATGGGTGGATCTATGGCCTTTCTAACTTATGTAAACATATACCAAGTAAAATTGAAACAAAGATTCTGTAAAAGCTTTTGTATTAATCAATATGTCATCATATGTTTTGAATATCGGTTTCCATAGTCTTGCGGTATGGGTATTGACTTTGGTCGTGTCATATGGGTATTGACTTTGGTCGATTGGGATTAACCCAATAACGATAAAAGTTTTGAATATCGGTTTCCATAATCTGCGGTAAATGCATAAATATGTTAGTTGACGGTTAATACACTGTGTAACTTTTCGGTTGTAGGTAGAGCACTTTCCGTAGTACTATGGTTTTGTAGTGTTGATTTTGAATATGGTGACTTGGTTGTGAACCGCACACCTTTGTGTTATACGGGTTATGCTTAGTGACTTAGTTTTCTAGTAATAAAGTAAAGGAGCATCTTCTTTGTTACCTTACGGTAGTATTGATGATTCATTTCTAATAGGGTTCTTATCGGTTCTTTGTTTTCTCTTCTTGTTTGTCATCATATCTTTCTGTGTGAATTTTTAGTACAGGAGTTCGATCTACAATTTCTTTTAATTTGTTGAAGCGTCCAATTACAGTTAAACTGGAAGAACAAAAACACGCACATTCTGATCCAACTATTAGACTTATCGATTAGTCACTTTGAGTTGAGCTAGCCGTTATAGTAATAGAGAAACACCCGATAGCTCGATGAGATTTCTTGAGGAAGCTCGAGCTCGGCTCGAGAAAATTTGAATTCATTTCGACTTATTTATAATGATATGCTTTTAAAATTAAAATATAAGATAAGATTTGAATTGACGAGCTCGCTCGAAAAGCTCCACACATTTATAAATATATATTTAATCTTCCTTTATACATATCGTAATATACATAAAAGTTTTAAAAGCTCGACAATAACTCAAGTTGAGCCTATATAAACTCGAGCTCGGCTAGATAAACATTTCGAGCTCATTTTATTGGCTTGAGTTCGAACTCAAGACTCGATAAAGCTCAGCGATCGAGCTTGAGTCGAGTTAGAACTCGACTTACTCAATAAAAATTGACTTGTTTTCACCACGAATTACGGACAATAATAATAACACCTTTATTCTAATATCGCATGCTTCAAACCTAAGAAAAGCCAAACACTTGACCAAATCAAACAACTTCAAATACTAAAGGATATAGCCCAAACGTTGTTTATACTTCATAATATTATATTGTTAGATGATGGGATTAAACGCCCAAACCAATTTTTATTTTATTTTTGTTTAATTTTTTCAAAAATCGGCCTTATAGGGTGAACCTTATACACCGTCTAGACATTGTGACCCGATTTGCTACATTTTTGAAAAGAAACTTGCATGCCTCGATAATTCACGAAACATTTGCGAGATATAGTCATAATTATTTACAAACTTGACATTAATAATGCACGAAGCTAACTATAACAAATTGCGGATGTTATTCCAAACACCCATTTATACACGTCAAAACAACATTTATACATAACTCTTTTGCATAAACTAAAATGTGTCAGTTATACTTGAAGACACATAAAATGTCCGAAAGAACTACACTTTACGAAAGACCATAACTTGACCAAAATAATTGGAGGTCTAACTTTCTTCAAACATGGTGCTAAGAGTTTACTTGTCTATTATGCATAAAATGGGGCAAGTAACTCTATTTCAAGCTTCAATCATCAAGGCCAATTTCCATGACCTAACCTCACAGGTCATGCAAAAGAACATTACTCAAAATCTTTCAAACCCGCTAGTTTGCTATAGTTTACAATACGGGGCATAGCGTTTACACTTTTTTTCTAATCTCACATGCTTCAAGCTTTAGAAAAACCAAACACTTAGACATTTTTTAAGCTTAAGTTAGCAAATGACACGACATGTCGATTCAACAAGGACAATGCTTATAGCACTACGTATTTGATTTTTGTTTATTAAGTTCGAGGACAACTAGCTTCATTTGAATGACCTAAATATTCAACATTTAAGCAAAAGATGTGAATTTATTGCCTCTACCTTACCCCCTCCCCCGGACGAACCGAAACAAACATGGTAGGTGCACAATTTTTTTAACCGTAATATAATTGAGTTTAAGATGCTAACTAAATAAGATTAAAAACACATTTCAATGGACCGGGGTCATTCAAGATATATTAGAGAAAAATCATTGTTTTTTTTAACACTAAATCGAAAAAAATTCATACGTGTCACGGGCACCAACAGGACCCCCCTCATCCTACAACTCATTGATACCACTTTTAATGTGTATTTAATGAAGCAAGTGTAGCTTACAGAAAGTATATGAACAAACCAACACCCACCAACCCTTTCCTTTTGCTGACCATGTTCATTAATTCGCAATTCAATTGCTATAAATTAAAGTATTACTAGGAGATAATATGGAATGTTCATAATACATGGTCATTTAATTTAACTGCTAACAACGGGGATAAACTAGTGCAAAACATCACTAAGTGGGTTGAAAGGTGAGAGATTTGAGCCGCTTAAACCGGGGTGATAAAACAAACTTGGATACTAGGATTGGCGATCTTGCTACAACTACACGAGTGAAATAATTGAAGTGCGCCATTCAAGGACCATGATTCAAAGGCTAGCAAAAATATACTAGTCCATCATTCCACATTTCAGAATGCTTGTAATAAACTCCGTAACAGCCAAATAACAAAAGAATTGCGCACACGAGATTAATCATATACCGTGACATTGTGTTATTGTTGTATGTCTATTACATCAACAAATTCTAATCATTGAAGGCAAAGATAAATACATACAAATGGCGCCGAAATCAGATGGAAAAAAGAGTAACTAAACTCACAATTTGACACTTATGCGATGATAACTCTTTCAAGATACCTTCCATAATCACCCGTAAACGAATCAAATATTACAATTGTAAAAATGGTTTTTTTCCGACACCACCTATTTCAAAGATGGTATGAAGGTTTTTTGTCTGTGTGTCATACTAATAATACATCTTATTGATAGGATCGTGAGTATTAAATTCATCTATGCATATACTAAGGGATTTAGCGAGTCTATACGGGTAAAATTGGACCTCACAAAGGTTCTTTTGATACCATTAGCTGGTTCGATATGAAATACTATGGCCTTGTATGACTATTTTTCATAACAAACACAACTATATATCATGAGCGTCATCGCCATAATAAGCAAGTATGTGTCCGCATACTTTTGAATGACCAACAATCGGCTCATTCGGTAACCTCATAGAAGTGTCTACCGCATCAGAACGTAATAGATGCGTACAGACCCATCCTTGCCTTCAGCAGAAAAAGTACTTCGATTTATATTTTCTTCACCATTCCGAATAGATTACCCTTCTCAATGTAAGATCGTCTTCCACTAATTTAGTTGGTTCAGTACGAATTATTAGGGCCGTGAATTCCTAAAAACTGACACAACTATTAACAGTGCCACTACCGTAGTAAGCTAGTATCGTCCACATACTATTGGATGACCACCATATTTTAACCTCATTCTAGTGTCTACCGCCTCTCTTAAGAAAGTAATAGATGCTTAGACACCCATTTTTGCCTTCAAGTTAAAAAGTTCTTTGCTCAATAATTTTTTCAACCTCCAAAAATCTAGGCAGCTCTATCTCTTCCTCGGCGTTACAAAGTTGATAGCATGCATCCTTTTTCTTGGAAGTGACCCATAAGCGAGCGCCTATTCATGGTTGAAATAAGCGACCCGGCCGCAACCTTTCTTATCCACGAACCACCCATCTGTGTCAATAATATTTGTCTAATGAGAATCGATTAAATAATCTTACGTAAACCTCGCCTATGTACCATTAAGAATCAGATACAATGCTAATACAAACTAAGTAGTATAATTTGTGGAAAACAAGACAATTATACAAGCATACAAAGTTGTAGCATAAAGAACCAGATTTACCTGTGCATTTTTTTCCAAGATCACCTATTTCAATGCTAATACAAACTAAGTTGTATAATCTGTGTGTCGTAAAGTAAGAGCAGAAACGTAAACATAGTTAAGGTTGTGGTTAAGCCCATTTCGGAGGGTTTTTTTGTTTTCAGGTTGGTTGGAGGTATCTATGATGTGGTGTGCAAGGTATATATAGGGAAATATGGGTAGATGGAAATGAATCAGTGACTAAAAGAATGATATTTGTGTTTCTTTAGAATTGATCTTGACCCTTTATCTGAAAGTGTGAATCCGGATCGATGAAGTGGACGGCTGAAAATTCATATTACTCTATACAAAGATGATGGCTCCGGATCAATGCGTGGATACTTACCGAGTGGTGAAGCATAAATGAAAAGAGGCTGCAAAATAAATAAAGGCTTATCGTAAAATTTGATGCTACATTAATTAAAGTGCACCATTCAAGGACCATAATTCAAAGGCAAACAAAAAACTTGACATGGAGAGACTTATGCTACAGTTGTTTTTTATAAAACACTTGATGTTGCTCAAGTTATTGTTAAGATCGAAGGAAAGAAAAGTCATTTTCAAACTCTCCAATAGAAATCCTCTAAGAAAACTTTGAAAGTAACACTATTTTATTTTCGTTCAAACAAGTCACACTTATTTGTAGGTGACTGTATTTTGTTGTAATTTTATTATTCATTTGTATGTTACTACGTATTATTTGGTTATCTGTTAAATATAGATATACATATACCAAAAAAATAAAAATAAATAAACATTTCTTTAAATATTATCTGTTCTTAGAGACACTAGGCTTTCATTTATGAAAATGAATATAGTTTGAAGCTCTTACAAATAAATCTTATTGGAAAAATTACAATTAAACTTTGTAATTAAAGATGGCCAAATAAGTAGTCTCATACTGTATCAAGCATGCATGTATAGACCTGGTTATCAAGCATGAAGTTATTGTGTTTAATCAATGTCTGTGTTTTATTTTTATTGAGTTAACTAGATTTTTCGTCCTTATAGTTTGTCGGCCATTTCATTTCAGCCTATTGTTTTTTTTTACTTGTTACTGGTCATCTTGAGACTTCTTAGAGCATCTATTATGTTCAAATTGATCACCAATAGCTTTTGAAAATTTCACGTCATATTTTCATTATCTTTTACATATCAAAAAGCTTTTACTATAAATCTCTCCAACAGTAAATTGGAAGAGCAAGTGGTAGAAAAGGAGTAAATCGGTATAGTTTGATTAAAATATTATTGTACTCTAGTACAAAGTCTCATACTCTTGATTAAAAGATTTTAAAAAGGCTCACAGTTGCATTGGTAAAAAGGTATGTACTGCAAACACATTATGGTTTGTATGTTTTTCTTTGCCTTCACTAGTAATGCATTCAACAAGCTATTAAGTGTTCTGTAGCTTTATGGAAAGCCAAACATGTTCTATTTTTATGTGCCAATTTATCAAAATTGTGCATGGGTCAATTAAGGTTGACCCACTAATCTAAATATAAGTTATGTGAACTAAAGCATTCTTTCAAATCAATGGACTGGCATGATTGCCTTTTTTTTAAGAAAGACAAAATCTATATTATCTATAAAACAACAATGATCAAAGTGAAAATGAAAAGTAAATAAAGTGAAATGTTGAAAAATTAAAAATAAATGTTGAAACAATTAATTATGAGCAATTTCAATTATTAATACACACATGCTTCAAAAAAACTATTAATACATCGAAAATCGGGTTGACCGGGACGCCTTCAAACCCGGTGGGTTGATCCGGTTTAATTTGACCGTTTTTGACCCAACCCATCGGGTTGACCCGTTTTTCGACCGAAGCGGTTGAACCGCCCGCCGAACTGGATTTTAAAATATTATGTTGAATCCCTAAATCCTCAAACTTTTATTATTTTTAGTTTATAACCCATAAACGTTTTCTTATCACTAAAACTATATGCCGTTGTAAAATCCGTTGCTATGCACGGGTGCACTCGTCTAGTATATTAAAACAACCAAACCAAAGACAAAGAAAAGAAGAAATGGCAACCCACCTTCTTTAATCAAATGTAGGTGTATCAATTATGAGGTAGGTGTATCAACTATAAGGTACAAGCTATAAGCCATAACATCATTCCGAGAGTTCATTTTTACAGCAATATATGTACAATATTAATTTCAAGCACGAAAATAGAAAACTAATTTCGATAATCCTTTTCGAAAAATGGAGTATTGTTGATGAATGCATACAACCATTCTACCGTGAGTACACCACTCCAAAGGGAAGCTTTCCAACAGTTTCTCTTAATGAATGTTCTTCAGGTACATCTTCTGTGGTGGCGTATTGTTGCTAGACTTGATGTAAAGCAAATTAAGGCCCGACTCAATATGGTCCACCATGAAAAAGGGCTTGTCCCTCGACACTCCAGATGGAGCAAATAATATGTGCTTTCCATGTGCCAGTAGGCACTACTTCCCCCATCAGCAATAACCATATTCTTCAAACAAGCAGCGCCAGAATCTGCAGGTAGAGTCTTATCATTCACTTCTCGATCAACCCAATATAGCTCCTCCAAGCTACCAGTCGTAAAAAAATCAGTCAAGGCTAGGTCATATACTTGCACCCAATATTCCGGTCATTTGAAGGACCTAAGCAATCGCCAATACCCAGTTGCCAAATGTGTAAGATAATCTGATCTTGACCATTGTGCATTAAAGCATAAACATCTCCTTTTCCACATATGGAGCCACTATCCATGACTCGCATGGTATCCTCTTGATAAGCTCCCTAGACACATCTCAATTGCCCAGTACATCATGCGTATCCTGATCAAGATTATAAAAAAAATCAACAACTTTAAGGTACTTTTTTGAATAAAATAAAAATAACAAGATTATAAAAAACATAACTAACAATTCTCACTTATAAATTCATCTTTGACTCATCAACATATTCACTTACGTCATCACTATGCATGCTGCTGATGTCACTCCCCCCCTCCCCACATGTCCATATATTTAACATAACTAACAATTCTCACTTATAAATTCATCCTTGACTCATCAACATATTCACTTACGTCATCACTATGCATGCTGCTGATGTCACTCCCCCCCCCCCCTTCCCACATGTCCATATATTTAACAATCTTATGTATACCGTAGACAGTAAGCATGAAAAACAAAGGTTAATCAAATTACAAATGCTAATTAAGGGAGTAAAATGAATCTCTAAGGAATACCTTTTCTATCATTAGTATGTAACCGAGAGAATAAAGTGACAATAATATTGTTGTGTCAATAATATTTGTCTAATGAGAATATATTAATTAATCTTACATAAACCTCACTTATGTACCATAAAGACTCCGATACAAATGCTAATAGAAACTAAGTAGTATAATTTGTGGAAAACAAGACAATTATACAAGCATACAAAGTTGTAGCATAAAGAACCAGATTTACCTGTGCATTTCTTTCCAAGCTCACCTATTTCAATGCTAATACAAACTAAGTAGTATAATGTGTGCCGTAAAGTAAGAGCAGAAATATAAACAAAGTAAAGGTTGCGGTTGAAGCCATTTCGAAGTTGGTTGGAGGTAACTATGATGTGGTGTTTTGGTGTGAAGAGAAGTTAAGATGAGAAGATTGTGTTGTTTGTGCTAGGTATATATAGAGAAACATAGGGTAGATGGAATTGAATCAATGACTAAAAGAAGGATATTTGTGTTTCTTTAGTATTGATCTTAACCCTTTATTTGAAAGTGTGAATCCGGATCGATGAAGTGGACGGCTGAAGATTCATATTTCTCTATACATAGAGGATGGCTTGGATCAATGCATGGATACCTACCGACTGGTGAAGCATAAATGAAAAGAAAGTAAATGGCTGCAAAATAATTAAAGGCTTATCGTAAAAATTGATGTTACATTAATGAAAGTGCACCATCCGAGTTGAAAAGGAATGTTCGTGTGTGGGGTTATTTATTAATTGATTTTTTTTTTTTCGTTTTGTCTTGGTTCTCCTTATTACGATAATTTAGTCATGCATAAGTTTTAAAAAGAGAAAGTTGAGTGGCGGTCACCTACCGTCACCATTACATCCGGCTTTAGACCACTTCCCATAGAGAGTAATCTTAGAAACACCACACTTTCGTTTATGAAAACGAGTATTAGGAAAATTATACTATTAAACTTTGTAACTAAAGGTGGCCAAATAAGTATTGTCATACTGCTGCATTAAGCATGCATGTGTGACATGGTTATCAAGCATGAAGTTTTGTGTTTAATCAAATTATCATGTGTGAACTCATACATATCATGATACATTAAAGCATATAGTCCTCTTCCTCGTCATCATATAGTACTAGTCTCTTTGTTAATGTATGAGCGGAAGAATTAAAGAAGATGAAGTATTATCTTCTAATTATGCAAAGGGAATCAGTTTTACAAGTGAGGAAGAAGGAAATATATACATGAAAGAAAAGAAGACTTGGCGCCAAAAGGCTAACCAACTAACAAACTGAAATACAAAATATTTACATAGGACACCCTTCAACTTATAAACATTTGCCGCTTCAGTCCTTATTAGTTCCATATAATGCCATGTTCCGAGTGAGTTGTCTTTGTCGAGCTCTAACACCACTCACTACTTAATGAAGATAAGAATCACATTCAATCACCAAGTGAATACAATATTGTGATCCTTATGGCATAAAGTTGCTACAAACTTTATAAGCATGTAAAAAAACCTTAATTTAGTTCGTTCAAAACTTATTGTTACTAAATAAATGTATAAATAGCCGCTTAGTATAGATTACATGAATCGTTTTTGTGACCAACACTTATGCAACTAACTCAAATTTTATCACACAATGATTGTTTGTATAGTCAGACAACAATATACATACTTACAAAATGTTCATGATCTAAGGGGCTACAAGAAATGTTTATGACAACCAATTTAGAGTATTTATTAATGATAGCTAGACCTTAACTAAACAAACAAAGTATAATACAAAAAAAAAAATATCCTAAATAGTCGATCACCGCCCATTTTAGCCTCCATCAACCTATCTACGTACTCGAACATTGCAAAACCCAATTGAACCAACCAACTCTTGGTAACTTTCCAATCCCATCAGCGTAGCACCTTTTAAGACCTTGATCGTTTTTGCGTGTTCCCCTATCTCAAAAAGCTACACATTAAACACACCAACCACATAAATATATCTTTGTGAATCCAAATTATTTTACCTTTCGTAAGTTTACTGGGACAATTTCTTTAAGTCTTTCAACACACCTTCCGTAATCACCCATTAACATATCAAATTACAATTGTAAGAAAGTTTTTTTTTCGAGACCCTTTGTTTCAATAATGGTAGAAAGGTTTTTGATTGTGTGTCGTACAATAAATCACAAATATAAACATATTAACGGTTGTAGTTTTAGGTGTGGAATTTACGTGCAAAAACAGAATGGATTGTATATGATAATGTGACTGCCGTATAGCGACCTCTAAAAGAAGTAAAGTGTAAAGTGGCTCCAAGCAATAGGTACGAGACCTCTAAAAGAAGTTGTGCAAGATACCGGAGCTGTAGTACTCGAAAAACTGTGTACGCCAACACTTTGTCCACGGTTACGTGTAAAGAAGCCAAATATAAAGTACAAGCAACTCTTCAAACTTAGTAGTAAAATTTGTTGAAAACAAAACAAACATACAAATTTGTAGCAAAAAAAAATAAATATAAATAAGATAAAATAAAAATAAAAAATATCTGATTTGCCTGCATTATTTTCCAAGATCAACTATCTCAATAACCCTTGAATTTATTGCCACTAACCTACCCTCTACAACACCTCTTTTGATGTGTATTTACTACTTTGAAATAACGTGTTTGGCCTAGCTAGCTACCTTTTATTTGAAACATATTTGCAGAACGAGTAAATGACACAAGTACTCTAGCTTGCAAATAAACACCCACCAGCCTTTAGTTATGAGTTTTGCTTAAGAGGCGGAACTAGGGTTTTCCAGAAACCCGATGGATATTTGACACTCAGTGTAAATTCGTAAAAAAATTCCGATTTCTCTGAATAAACGGTCTTGAAATTTTGTGTCACACAAATACTTGTTCTTCTTAGTTAATACAATAATATGTCAAAAGAAATAACTATTTTCTTAATTTGTTTACTAGTTTCAATGAAATCGTACCTTGTAGATTAATTTAATTTCACTTATAATCGTAACAAAATTGTGCGCATGATGACTTAAGGCACTAGGTCCGCCCCAGGTTTGCTACAATCACATAATACTATTAAAAATAAAATAAAATGAAAATGAAAAGTTGCCTACCTACATGGGACGAGTCACAAACTTCTTATTTCTTAACGTGGATTTAATTAAATACAAGCAAGAACTGGAAACACAAAATTCTGAGAGTTTATAAGCAGAAATTGGGTCGTTTAACCAATCAAGCCACGCCGGCCTTAATGATTTTGACTTATGAACAATCCATGAAAGCGATAGTTTTATTTGTAATCCATGAGAATGTCTTAACGGAGGGTTAACTTTAAAACACATCTTGTTTCGGTAGCATCAAATTACCCATAAAGTAGTTAAGATGACCCGTCGATACAACCTTTGATGCTACTATTTAATTTGGATGTCTCAAGCTGAATAACCGATTCTTCGTTTTTTTGAACCGTCGCTTATCGTTGATGCTCTTTTTTATGTCTCGAGCCAAAAAAAACTCACAAAATAATTCAAGCAAAATTTTTTATCCATCACTTTTGGAGTTTTGTAAGAGTATTTTCTTGCATATTGAAACACAAAAGTGATTCCAAATTATACACCATTATACACATGCTCTTTTTTTGTAGCTTTTGGAAATTGATAAAAATAAAATCAAAACTAGAGTCAATATCAAAACTGAAAATTAACAAAACTAAAGTCAAAAATAAAAGTCAGAGGTAATGAAAACATAAACAACAACATACTTACAAAATATTCATAATCTGAACTAAACAAAGTAATACCAAAACTATGGTCCCAAATGGTCACCACCCATTTTAGCCTCCATCTAAGGGTGAGCAGAACCCGCACCGCAAACCGCAAAACCCGCACCGCAAAAACCGAAACCGCAACAAAAACCGCGGGTGCGGTTCTTGAAAATAAAAAAACCGCATTTTGCGGTGCGGTTTCAGTTTCCACCAAAAACCGCACCGCAAAACCGCCATGAACCGCAAAAGTCATATTCAAATATATTTTTATTTTTATTTTAAATAAACCAACTATATTCTATAATTTTGTATGATTAAAACTTTTGTTAATATTTTCATAATTAGTTATTTCAAACAATTTTATTAGTTAATTATTATGCGAGTTTTTATATCATATAATTTTGTTTTCTATCAACATATCGTCGAAATTTTAAAAAAAATCATCTCATTTGACTTTTATTATTCTAGAGATTTATAATTTCATACTACTACCCAACATTAGTATATATATGTTTTACTCATTATGTAACCATATGATATATTTATTCTATAATAAATATATACCAAAAATAAAATTTGAAAAAAAACTTTAAAACCGCAAAACCCATAAAACCAAACCGCAAAACCGCAAAACCATGAGAACCGCAAACCCGCAAAACCGCGCGGTTGGATTCTCATTTTTTAAAAACCGCAATTGCGGATGCGGTTCGGTTTTTACCAAAACCCGCACCATGCTCACCCCTAATTAAACCTACGTACTCAAACAGTGGCGGCTACTAAGATTTGGACTCGTTTTTGGCACCACCCATCTTAACATAATCCAATTACCCTTCTCAATATTTGAATGGGAGACTTCGATAAAGGTGGTCAAATAAGTACTGTCAAGCTGCTGCATTAAGCAAGCAAGTGTAGACATGGTTATCAAGCATGAGGTTTTTTGTTTAATCAATTTTTCATGTGATAACTACATACATATCATGGTACATTAAAGCATATAGTCCTCTTCTTCGTCATCGTATAGTACTAGTCTCTTTATTAATTTCATGCTCCGAGTGAGTTGTCTTTGTCGAGCTCTAACACCACTCACTTACTTGATCCGTCATTCATCTTTTTAATGAATATAAGAATCACATCCAGTCGCCATGTGAATACAAAGTTGTGATCCTTATGGCTTAAAGTTGCTACAAACTTAATAAGCATGTAAAACACCTTAAATTAGTTCGTTCAAAACTTATTGTTACTAAATCAATGTATATAGCCGCTTAGTGCATGTAGATTACGCGGATCGTCTCACTTATACACAACTATGGTATTTTCATTTTCTTTTTGACCGATGTATACAACCAACTAAAATTTCATCACACAATGGCTGTGTTGTATAGGCAGACAACAATATACATACTTACAAAATGTTCATGGTCGTTTATTACAACAAATTTAGAGTATCTATAAAGGATAGCTAGACATTAACTAACAAAATATAATACCAAAAATATGGTCCTAAATAGTCGATCACCACTCATTTATCCTCCATCAACCTACGTACTCGAACATTGCAAAACCCAATTGAACCAACCAACTCTTGGTAACTTACTAACTTTCCAATCCGTCACCATAGCACCTTTAAGGACCTTGATCGTTTTGTGTGTTCCCTATCTCAAAAGCTACCCATGAAAAGCTACCCTTTCGTAAGTTGTAAGTTAATCGCGACAATTTATCCAACTCATTCAACACACATTCCAAAATCACACGTTAACAAATCAAATATTACGGTTGTAGGAAAAAATTTATCGAGACCGCATATTTCAATGGTAGAAAGGTTTTTGTTTGTGTGTCATACAATAAATCATAAACATAAACATATTAACGGTTCTAGTTCCAAGGATTAATTTTAGGTGTGGAATTTATGTGCAAAATATATAATGGATTGTAGCAAAATATTTGTGGTAAACAAAACAAACATACAAATTTGTGGTAAACAAAACAAACATACAAATTTGTAGCAAAATATTAGATTTACCTACATTATTTTCCAAGATCAACTACATATCAATAACCCTTAAAATGGTTTTTTTTCCGAGACCACCTATTTCAACAATGGTAGAAAGGTTTTTCGTTTGTGTGCCGTACAATAAAAGAAAAATATAAACATATTAACGGTTGTAGTTCCACGGGTTAAGACCATTTCAAGGGTTCTTAATTTGTTTTAAGGTTGGTTGGTCTATTTTGGAGGTAACTTTGACGTATGAAGAGAAGACAGTGTTGGTGTGTGGAAGATAAATGTAGGAAATATGAGGTAGATCGAAAGAATGAGCGACTACTTATATAAGCTTTCTAGCTACCTCAATAGTAATTATAGTGTACTTGTGAGTTCGTTTATAGTTCAAGTGAAACATAAATGAAAACCCAACACATCTAATAGAACTTAAGGATGGAATAGGTGAAATCTCAAAAGACTTAAATGCCTAGCCAAACAAAAACATGTCAAACGAGCTAGTTTTATAAGCTTGGGTATTTTAGACATCTGCGCACCTACGTCTATAAGTGATCAGGTTCAAATAATTTTTACGATGATATAATGTACTAAATACGAAGTAACAAAACACGTGAAAAAACATTTGAGGACCAAGTTCATTTCGCAAATATGAGGAATTCTGACAAAACATTACACTACGGGGCAAAAATCCAAAATCCATGGGGTTCCCAAAAAAAACCTTAAGTCCGTCTCTGATTTTAGATTCTAGCGAACTTGAATATTCTATGTAGCTTTTATACTTTGAGAATTATTAGTGAAATTTACTCTTTAGTTTTGATGCAATTGGGTTAGTAGTCTTAATAGTCGTTAGTGTTGGTGTCAATGTAAGCAAGACCAACTTGTTATTTGTACTTTGTTTCGTGAGTAAGAAGAGTGATGCACTTTTTTTTATAGATGAAAGCATTAAAGATACCTTTTTTTTTGAAGATTTTACCACATTACTATCTAGTATTGGAAGAAAGTAATTGATAAAATTTGATGAATGAAAAGCTTACCTGCGAGTAACAACTGAAACTTCAAAAAAAAATTAGGCATAATCATGCTCACAAATATGAAACTTTGATAGTGTTAATCATTCTTCAAAAATGTATATATTTTTGCAAGAAAAAATTTCTTATTCGTAATAAAGCTGTGACTACATATGAGGCATTTGTTTAAGCTTATTTCAATGCTTATATTGTCACTCCAGTCTCTCGGTTACATAATAAAGCTTAGAAAAGGTACTTATAATAAAGAATGTATACATAATTTGATTAACAAGTGTTTTTCATGCTTAGTGTCTACTGTATACATGATATTGTTATCCGATCCTTAGTTAAATTTTGTTTTTAATTAGTGATGGTTTTGGTTTTCAACAGGCCAAATCCGCGTCTCGGTTGAAATCCGTTTGAGCTTTTCTCTATGGTTGTCCAAGTCTCCATCCAAAATTTGAGGCGAAATCTCTTTGGGTATGTCACACTATCGGACACGGATGCTTTACTTGCAGATTGGTGGTGCAATACGGATGAGAACGATGGCGGTCATATAGCTTATTTTGACCATGACTAGCATAATGCAGGAATCTACTCCGTTTCCATGTTGTCATTGGGTAATCAAGCTCTGTTCGTGCCGTTTCATTTTCTTCGTCGATTGAGATATCGTGTATCTTCATGTAACTACCAAGGAAAAGATCGTGTTATCAACTATTTGATTTCCATGAAAAGATAAAACTGTCGAATTTTGGGTTGGTGATAAAAGTATAGCGAGGTACTTTTACGCTGAAGGTGATAATGGGTGCGGAAGCATATCTTATGTTGGCTTAAAGATGCGGTAGACACATATATGAGTTTATCGTATGAGTCGACTTGTGGCCATCCAAAACTATGTGGTTCCATACTTGCGTATTATGGTGGTGATGCTCTTGATGGTTGTGATGGTTTTAATAAACACTCATTTAAGGCCGAAATTTTTCATACCAAATAAACTCATATATGTGTCTACCGCATCTTTTAAGCCAACATAAGATATGCTTACAGACCCATTATCATCTTCAGCGTAAAAAGTACCTCGCTCTATACTTTTATCACCATCCCAAAATTCGGACAGTTCTATCTTTTCCTGGCAATCACATAGCTGATAACACGCATCTTTTTCCTTGGTAGTTACATGAAGATACACTCATATCTCAATCGACAAAGAAAATGAAACGGTACGAACAGAGCTTGGATTACCCAATGACAACATGGAAACGGAGTAGATTCCTACATAATTATGCCAGTCATGGTCAAAATAAGCTATATGACAATAATCTTCCACTGAAGAAATCCACTTTGGTTGTACCAATGAATGGCAGTCTTGTGATCGAAGCACTCTTTGATGATGCTGATTTTGGGGAGATTCTTGTGAGAAAAAAGCACATATTCCATGCAAAAAGCAAGTGGCTTGATAAATGACAATAAGTATCAAAACAAGCTAAGCCATGAAAAGTGAAACATAATGTGAAAACCAAATAAGCAATAAAACCCTAAAACAAACACCACCTAAATTACAATGCAAAACACTATAAGCCTTAAACACAGATTATTTTTAAACAAAAAGAAAAAGAATTAATACCAGATCCCGAAATTTAATGCCGACATCCAACCACCACCACAATATATTAATAAATACTACTAGTACTAATTTCTTTCCAAAAACAAGTTATCTACATGATTCAATCTAACAACCCAAAAAACATAGGTTATGTTTGTGTTACCTAGCAAAAGTTGAACCAGCAAGACAAAACTCAACCAAAGACATAAGCTTTACAGCTATGTAGTATTATATAGTCTAAGATGAGGTTCTTATTTCAATTGCATATTAAGTTGTATGGAGTACTTAAGCTTAAGTGATTACCCTCCTAACCTGATGAAGTTCAAGTTTATATTAGACAAAGGAAACAAAAGAATCATACAAAAGACAGATCTACCTTTATGTTATAATTCCGAGACCGCCTATTTTAATAACGATGAAAAGATAATCGCCATGCCACATGCCACACACTCCTTTCATGGCCAAAATTCATGGCTGGTCTAAATACAAGCCGGATGATTTTTTAGTAGAACTCAAAGATTTTTAAACCATTATCCTATTGTTACTTGGTGTTGCCCCCTCATAATCCTAATGTCTTCCTGCCATTTCTTTCGGTGAATTAAAGTGTTTGGGTTTGAGTAACTAGAAATATATGAATGCAGCGATGAAATGAAGATGTGTTTTGTGTTTGTATATATAGGGGTGTATTAAAGAGGGTGATGAGAGCCAATGGGAGTGAAGTGTGCGGATCGGTGAGGAGGGCCATTGGATTAAAATACATCTTGCGGCTGTTAGAGATTTGTGTTTGTTATTGTGTGTATATTTGGTGAATATGAAGAGGGAGGAAAAAGAGTAGTTGGGTGGTTTTACTTCTTGCAGGCTTGGTGGTTGAGGAACAATAAGTAGCGTATAGTAGTCCATTTAATTCCAAAGAGTGGTTTTGGTATGTTGAATTAGAAGAGCTGTAAAACTTTGCTACAAGTTTAAGGAATTTTATTGATAATTTTTTTATAAGTATGTGATCACTATGGTATATATGTTAGTATATTAAATCTTTCAAAAATTTAGTGCGTTGATCGATAATTTATTTTTGGCAATGGAGAATGATAATGTTATGCTGTTTTGTATCATTAGGGTGTGGTAGCAGGGAAACAAGCGGAAAAGGCCAATGTGGCTGCCGGGAAAGACAACAATACCAACTCCTCTCTTTCTTCCCGTGCGGATTTCTTGATTGAATGTGAATTCGTGTTGATGTCATGGATTGAAACTAGATTTTTCGTATCCATTCTTGCAGTACACCCAACTTCGCGACCAAAAATGTTGGCTTCATGTAAAATGACACTCTTGAAACTGAAAACAAAGAAGATGTCTCTTTCTCTATTTTTTGTGGTGACATTCATCAATATGTCTTTGTCTTTGTTCCAATAGTCTAAAACTTTAGTTTATCCATCAAGAAGATTGTGGTCGTTTTGAGAACGATAGAAAATGTATTTTAGACTTCTAATACATACAATCCAACTAGCTACTACTATACATGTATTTATAGAATATAATGGTTTCATCCTATTCGCCGTATGGAAGACCACTCTTACATATTTACTCTTTCAGTTTACTCAAATTTTAAAGTACATGTCAACCGAAAACTCCAAAGTTGACACACTTCATTTATTATGAAACTTATAAAGTCATCTACAATGCATCAACTCTTTGCAAAAACTTTTATAAAAAGTACCAAAAATTTTAAAGATGAAGAGACTTTTGCTGTAGTTTTTCTTCAAATACTTGATGTTGTTCATGTTATTGTTAAGATAGTTTTTATCTCCAATAGAATAAAGCTTCAGAATGACTAATATTAAAAGAGGAAAGAAAGTCATTTTCAAACTCTCCTATTGAAATCCCCTAAAAAACTTTGAATGTTATTATTTCATTTTCGTTCAGACAAGTCACACTTGTTTGTAGGTGACTGCAGTTTGTTGTAATTTTATTATTCATTTGTATGTGTATTGTTTTGTTATTTGTTAATTACAGTATAAATTGAAAAACCCATTTATGAAAATATTATCGTTTTTTAGAAAGACCAGGCTCTCATCTCTGGAAAAGAATCAAGTTTGTAACTGAATATGGCCAAATAAGTACTCTCACACTATATTAAGCATGCATGCATAGACATGGTTATCAAGTGTGAAGTTTTTGTCTTTAATCAATTTATTATGTGACAACTACATATATATCATGTCTTGAAAGCTCTCAATCCCCCCTTCTCCCATATTGATTCTTCCTCTCGCATCTGTTCTGCATAAGATAATTGGCCCCATGTGCAAACTTTCTCTTTTATTGTATTGGTGCCCGATAGGTAGGCTATTAGATTGAGTCGAAAGCCTACCCATAAAGGTTCCGATTGCTAGACGGCACTGTTGACCCCTTATTGTCTTTCCATAGGAACTCCTAAAGTATACTTATGCATTGCTAAAGGCGGACAGAATACGAAAACAACAACACTAATATGTATGTGAAGTTATCAACTCGCATCACAATACAGACTATACTAAGGTGATTAGCACACTATCTTTATCACATGGTTATCTTGGCGCTAACGGGGGAATCTAAAAGTGAGGTCTTAGATACAATACGGGGCATCGCGTTTCCCAATCAAACAAGTTCAAATACTTATGGACATACACGACTCATTGTTTATATACATGATCAGGTTCTACGGCACTCAACCACACTTTGCATCATGCTATAGTACACTCAAAATTAAAATCATAAGATGTGTCATCATATACTCGTAATATATCATACTCGTGAATTAGCAAATGATACGACATGTCGATTCAACAACGACAATGCTTTTGGAGTTTGAATTTTGTTTATAAAGCGAAATTTGTACCTAATTTCGGGTGTAAAACTACGAAGGAGATTAACAATACTTGTATTTGTGGGCATCATTATTTGCTCATAACTAGTTAGCGTGAGTACGAGAAATGATTTTGATAAAATGAGAAAAATTGTTGATGTTGAGTCTCAATATAAGAAACTTCATTAAAATACTTGGGTAGTTGAGACTAATGTCTAAGATTGATATGTCATGTATAGAGGTGTGATGAAATTTAAAGTTTTGAAAGATACATTTGTGTAAAAGAACTTGAGGGTGACAATAGTGTACTATAAAAACTGATTGTCTGAACCTATCGATGCAATATTTAATTTTAACTCCTAACCACCATATTCAATGAATGGTGATGCTAATGTCAAGCCGAATTTGGCAGAGTTCGACTCGATTCAATATCATTGTGTTCGGATCAAGCTCGATGAGATTTCTTAAGGGAAGCTCGAGCTCGGCTCGAGAAAATGTGAATTCAGCTCGACTTATTAATATAGATATGCTTTTTAAAATTAATATATAAGATAAGATTTGAATTCGGCTTGAGCTCGGCTCGAAAAGCTCGACACATTTATAAATATACATTTAATCTTCACGTATACATTTACATAATATATATAAAAGTGTTAAAAGCTCGACAATAACTCAAGTTGATCCTATATAAACTTGTGCTCGGCTCGATAAACATTTCGAGCTCATTTTATTGGCTTGAGCTCGAACTCAAGACTCGATAAAGCTCAACGCGATCGAGCTTGAGTCAGTAGAACTCGAGTTACTCAATAAAAATTGACTCGTTTACACCCTTAATTACGGGAATAATAATCACACATAGTGACCACCTGCATGCTTATTCGGCACTAACGAGTGATCCACAAGTGAACTACATGGCATTATGTTTACCTTTATTCTAATCTCGCATGCTTCAAACCTAAGAAAAGCCAAACACTTGACCTAATCAAACTACTTCAAATACTAAAGGATATACCCCAAACGAAGCTAACTATACCAAATTGTGGGTGTTATTCCAAACACCCATTTATACACATCGAAACAACAATTGTACATAACTCGTAAATCTTTTCATACATTAAAATGTGTCAGTTTTACTTGAAGACACATAAAATGTCTGAAAGAACTACACTTTACGAAAAACCATAACTTGACCAAAATAATTGGAGGTCTAACTTGTTTCAAACACGGTACTAAGAGTTTACTTGTCTATTATGCATAAAATGGGGCAAGCAACTCTACTTCAAGCTTCAATCCTCATGGCCAATTTCCATGATCTTACCTCACAGGTCATGCAAAAGAACGTTTCTCAAAGTCTTTCAAAACCGCTATAGTTTGCTATAGTTTACAATGCGGGGCATCGCGTTTACCCTTTTTTCTAATTCTACATGCTTCAAGCTTTAGAAAAACCAAGCACTTGACCCAATCAAACATGCAAGTTCAAATAGTATAGCACACTCATATTAAAATCACAAGATATTTCATCATGTAATATATCATAATCCGTATATATAAGTTTTAAGGAGATCTACTGGTGAAAATAGGAAGCAAGCACAAGGAAGTCACCCAAACTAAAATATAAAAATTGACCTTTTTTGTTAAGCTTAAATTAGCAAATGACACGACATGTCGATTCAACAAGGACAATGCTTATAGTACTACGTATTTGATTTTTGTTTATTAAGATCGAGGACAACTAGCTTCATTCGAACGATCTATGTATTCAACATTTAAGCAAAAGATTTGAATTTATTGTTTCTATCTTACCCCCCCTTTCATCCTACAACTCATTGATACCACTTTTGATGTGTATTTAATACTGTAAAATGGCCTAGTTGTCCTTTTGTGTAACAAAATTTGCAGAACGAGTTAATGAAGCAAGTGTAGCTTACAGAAAGTATATGAACAAACCAACACCCACCAACCCTTTCCTTTTGCTGGCCATGTTCATTAATTCGCATTTCAATTGCTATAAATTAAAGTAAGTAGAAGATAATATGAAATGTTCATAATACATGGTCATTTAATTTGACTGCTAACAACGGGGATAAACTAGTGCAAAACATCACTAAGTGGGTTGAAAGGTGTGAGATTTGAGCCATTTAAGCTAGGATTGGGTGATAAAACAAACATAAACTCACAATTTGACACTTCTGATAGGATGATAACTCTTTCAAGACACCTTCCATAATCACCCGTAAACGAATCAAATATTACAATTGTAAAAATGGTTGTTTTCCGAGAACTCCTATTTCAACAATGGTATGAAGGTTTTTTGTTTGTGTGTCATACAAATAATACATCTTATTGATAGGATCGTTGGTATTAAATTCATCTATGCATATACTAAGGGATTTAGCGAGTCTATAAGGGGAAATTTTGACCTCACAAAGGTTCTTTTGATACCATTAGCTGGTTCGATATGAAATACTATGGCCTTGTATGACTATTTTTATAACAAACACAACTATATCTAGAGGTCATCACCATAATAGTAGGTATCGTCCACATACTTTTGGATGACCAACAATCGACTTATCGGTAACCTGATAGAAGTGTCTACGCATCTTTTAAGAGAACGTAATAGATGCTTACAAACCCATCATTCCCTTTAGCAGAAAAAGTACCTTAGTTTATATTTTCTTCACCATTCCGAATAGATTACCCTTTTCAATGTAAGATCGCCTTCCACTAATTTAGTTGGTTCGGTACAAAATATTAGGGCTTTGTATTCTGAAAACCAACACAGCTATCAACAGCGCCACTACCGTAGTAAGCTTAGACATACTCTAGTGTCCACATACTCTTGGATGACCAACATACTTTAACCTCATTCTAGTGTCTACCGCCTCTCTTAAGGGAAAGTAATAGATGCTTAGACACCCATTTTTGCCTTCAAGGTAAAAAGTTCTTTGCTCAATACTTTTTTCACACCTCCAAAAATCTGACAGCTCTATCTCTTCCTCGGCACAAAGTTGATAGCATGCATCCTTTTTCTTGGAAGTGACCCATAAACGAGCGTTTTTCTTAATCGATAAAGAAAATGGCACAGAATGGCGAGACACCCGATCGCCAAAGGATAAGAAAGAAGTGTCGCGGAATTCTAACGGAATCATGCCATTCATGGTTGAAATAAGCGACCAGGCCGCAACCTTTCTTATCCACGCACCACCCATCTGATCGTAATCCATACGTATCAGATACTGTGATTAAAACAACCATCACAAATTAAAAACAAAATATAACAATCTTATGTATACCGTAGACGATAAGCATGAAAAACAAAGGTTAATCAGTTTGCGTTAACAAGAAAATAAATTAAGTTGTTATTTAATTTTGTTATCTTTAAGTTAAATTTTGTTTTTAATTTGTGATTTTGCTTTGGTTTTCATCAGCCCACATCCATCTTCTCGTTTTGAGCTCTTTTCAATGTACATCGAGGTCGACCATGAAACTTTTGATAGGGGTGATCTATTCGGGAGCATCACACTATCGGATACGTGTGGATTACTATCGAGTGGGAGGTGCAAGTTTGATGAGAACGGTTGTGGCCATGTAGCTCATTTTTCCCATGACTTCGATAATTCTGTCGGAATTCGTGACACTTATTTATTCTCGCTTGAAAATCCTGGTTATGTATATAATTTTACAATGGTTCGATGGTGCAGACCATCCAACAGTTTCCATCTTTGTGTGTGTGTCTCTGTATAAAGCGTCGTGTTTTGTATTTTCGTTTAATGTTGACCATACTATCTATTTGGTGGTGGATTTGATAGTGAGTTAAAAAATGATGTGACGCTAATATAAGATGTTGAGTTTGTTGATCATAGCACCCACTCTAAAAATGGATAATAATTTCAGAAATACGTTTTTTAAAATAAATAACTAATAATAAAACAACAACATACAAATGAATTACGTAGTATAAAATTACAACAAAATACAGTTACCTACAAATAATAAAACAACAACATACGTTTTTTTTCATTTATGCTTCACCACTCGGTAGGTATCCATGCATTGATCCAGAGACATCGAGTAATATGAATTTTCAGCCGTCCACTTCATCGATCCAGATTCACACTTTCAAATAAAGGGTCAAGATCAACACTAAAGAAACACAAATATCCTTCTTTTAGTCATTGATTCAATTCCATCTACCCCATGTTTCTCTATATATACCTTGCACAAACAACACACTTCTTCTCATCTTAACTTCTCTTCACACAAAACACCACATCATAGGTACCTCCAACCAACTTTGGAAATGGCTTTAACCACAACCTTAACTATGTTCAAGTTTCTGCTCTTACTTTACAACACACACATTATACTACTTGGTTTGTGTTAGCATTGAAATAGGTGATCTTGGAAAAAATGCACAGGTAAATCTCATTCTTTATGCTACAACTTTGTATGCTTGTATAATTGTCTTGTTTTCCACAAATTATACTACTTAGTTTGTATTAGCATTGTATCTATTCTCATTAGACAAATATTATTGACACAACAATATTATTGTCACTTTATTTTCTGGGTTACATACTAATGATAGAAAAGGCTACTCCTTAGAGATTATTTTTTACTCCCTTGATAATGCAACTATTTTTGTTAGCTTTTATATATATAAATAAAGTTGAAATTGAAATATTTATAAAATGCAACTATTTTGTTAGTTTTTAAGTAAGTTTTGAAAAGACTAGTTTCACGGGTTTTGTTTGTTGTTAAAGGACGCAAACCTATATTATTAGTTTGCTTAATCAGTTTTAAAAGACTAGTTTATGGGCTTCTTTATGTTTTGAAATGACGCAAACCGGCTAAAAAGCCATCTTTTAGTGACTTAAAGCTCCACCGTTTTCATTTGTTATCATTATTTATAATTATAATTTGTTGTTACAGCTACTCGTCTACTTCAACAACAATGGTAGATAGGAGGGCAACTCTTTTGCAGAGCTACGTTTAATAGAAAATCAATTTCGTTAGTTAGCACAGTTCTTCCATATTTCTATAGTACTTGGTCTGGTAATCTAGGCATAATTTGTTGTTACAGCTACTCGTCTACTTCAACAACAATGGTAGATAGGAGGACTAGAACACGAGACCAAGTACTACAGAAATATGGAAGAACTGTGCTAACTAACGAAATTGATTTCTATTAAACGAAGCTCTGCAAAAGAGTTGCCCTCCTCACTTAAAGGACGAAGTTTGCGTCTATGATCGTCTAGAAGGGGATTGCAAAAAGTATGGTGACTACCTATGGTATGTAGTGTTTTACTTTCTTTAATATGAGTTTTTTTCTCCTTAGTATGCTTTGACATTTGGTAATTATTTCAGCCGTAATATCTTGTGCGTATGCGAGTTATTACGATCAAAATGTCCAAAGCTTTTTGAGAAGATTGGACCAAGACTTATTGCAGAGGTAAAGTATTGCTTTTGAATATGCTCAACTTTTTAATGTATATACGGGGCATCGCGTTTCCCAACAAGTTCAAATACTAATGGACATACACGACTCGTTGTTTATGTACATGATCAGGTTCTACAGCTCTCAACCACACTTTGCATCATGCTATAGTACACTCAAAATTAAAATCATATCATACTCGTGAATTAGCAAATGACATGACATGTCGATTCAACAACGACGATGCTTATAGTATTTGATTTTTGTTTATAAAGCTTAAATTTGCAACTAATTTCGGGTGTAAAAATACGAAGGAGAGTAACAATACGTGTATTTGTGGCCATCATTAATTATTTGCTCATAACTAGTTAGTGTGAGTACGAGAAATGATTTTGATAGATGAGAAAATTGTTGATCTTAAGTCTCAATATGAGAAACTTCATTAAAATATTTGGTAATTGAGACTAATGTCTAAGATTGGTATATCATGTATAGAGGTGTGATGAAATTTAAAGTTTTGAAAGATACATTTGTGTAAAAGAATTTGAAGGTGACAAAACTGTACCATAAAAAGTGATTTTGTGCAATATTTAATTTTAACTCATAACCACCATATTCAATGAATACTAATGCTAGTTTTCTATTTCTGGTTTCCAAATAAAGAAAGTTCGTACTACTTGATATAATAGGTAAGGGTGTAAACGAGTCGAATTAAGCCGGATTTTGGCAGAGTTCGACTCGACTCAATATCATTATGTTCGGATCACACTCAAACCGATAGCTCGATGAAATTTCTTGAGGGAAGCTCAAGCTCGCTCGAGAAAATTTGAATTCAGCTCGACTTATTTATAATGATAGTCTTTTTAAATTTAAAATATGAGATAAGATTTGAATGGCTTGAGCTCGGCTCAAAAAGCTCGACTCATTTATAAATATATATTTAATCTTCATGTATACATATACATAATATATATAAAGTGTACAATAGCTCAAGTTGAGCCTATATAAACTCGAGCTCGGCTCGATAAACATTTTGAGCTCATTTTATCGGCTTGAGCTCGAACTCAAGACTCGATAAAGCTCAACGCGATCGAGCTTGAGTCGAGTTGAGCTCGACTTACTCATTAAAAGTTTGAATCGTTTACACACTTAATTACGGGCATAATAATCACACGTAGTGGCCACATTGTAGGCTTATTCTGGCACTAACGAGTGATCCACAAGTAAGGTACATGGCATCATGTTTACCTTTATTCTAATCTCGCATGCTTCAAACCTAAGAAAATCCAAACACTTGACCTAATCAAACAACTTCAAATCTTGAAGGATATACCCAAAACGTTGTTTATATTTGATAAGATTATATTGTTAGATGATGGGATTGAAACCCCAAACCAATTTTTATTTTATTTTTTGTTTATTTTCTCAAAATCGGCCTTATAGGGTGAACCCTATACAGACATTGTATTGTAGATTTGCTACATTTTTCAAAAAGAAACTTGCACGCCTCGATAATTCACGAAACTTTGCAGACATAGTTCATGCCTAATATATCATAATTACAAACTTGACATTAATAACGCACGAAGTTAACTATACCAAATAGTTATTCCAAACACCCATTTATACACATCAAAACAACATTTGTACGTAACTCTTTTGCATACACTAAAAGGTGTCGGTTTTACTTCAAGACACATAAAATGTCCGAAAGCACTACACTTTACGAAAGACCATAACTTGACCAAAATAATTGGAGGTCTAACTTGCTTCAAACATGGTGCTAAGAGTTTACTTGTCTATTATGCATAAAATGGGACAAGTAACTCTACTTCAAATTTCAATCCCCAAGGCCAATTTCCATGACCTTACCTCACAGGTCATGCAAAGAACGTTTCTCAAAATCTTTCAAAACCGTTATAGTTTGCTATATATTACAACACGGGCATCGCGTTTACCCTTTTTCTAATCTCACATGCTTCAAGCTTTAGAAAACCAAACACTTAACCCAATCAAACATGCAAGTTCAAATAGTATAGCACACTTATATTAAAATCACAAGATATTTCATCATGTAATATATCATAATCCGTATATATAAGTTTTAAGGAGGTCTACTGGCCTGGTGAAAATAGGAAGCAAGCACAAGGAAATCACCCAAACTAAAATATAAAAATTGACCTTTTTTGTTAAGCTTAAATTAGCAAATGACACGGCATGTCGATTCAACAAGGACATTGCTTATAGTACTACGTATTTGATTTTTGTTTATTAAGTTCGAGGACAACTATCTTCATTCGAATGATCTATGTATTCAACATTTAAGCAAAAGATTTGAATTTATTGCCTCTACCTTATCCATTCATCCTACAACTCATTGATACCCTTTTGATGTGTATTTAATACTGTAAAAATGGCCTAGTTGTCCTTTTAGTGTAACAAAATTTGCAGAACGAGTTAATGAAGCAAGTGTAGCTTACAGAAAGTATATGAACAAACCAACACCCACCAACCCTTTCCTTTTGCTGACCATGTTCATTAATTCGCATTTCAAATGCTATAAATTAAAGTAAGTATTACTAGTAGATAATATGGAATGTTCATAATACATGGTCATTTAATTTGACTGCTAATAACGGGGACAAACTAGTGCAAAACATCACTAAGTGGGTTGAATGGTGTGAGATTTGAGCCATTTAAGCCGGGGTGATAGAACAAAGTTGTATACTAGGATCTTTGATCTTGCTGGAACCACACTCCACATTTCAGAATGCTTGTAATAAACTCCGTAACAGCCAAAAAACAAAAGAATTGCGCACACAAGATGACTCATGTACATCAACAAATTCTAATCATTGAAGGCCAAGATAAAATACATACAAATGGCGCCGAAATCAGATGGAAAGAGAGTAAATAAACTCACAATTTGACACTTCTGATAGGATGATAACTCTTTCAAGACACCTTCCATAATCACACGTAACGAATCAAATATTACAATTGTAAAATGGTTGTTTTCGAGAACTCCTATTTCAACAATGGTATGAAGGTTTTTGTTTGTGTGTCATACAAATAATACATCTTATTGATAGGATCGTTGGTATTAAATTCATCTATGCATATACTAAGGGATTTAGCGAGTCTATACGGGGAAATTTTGACCTCACAAAGGTTCTTTTGATACCATTAGTTAGTTTGATATGAAATACTATGGGATTGTATGACTATTTTTCAAAACAAACACGCCTATATCTAGAGGTCATCACCATAATAGTAGGTATGCGTCCACATACTTTTGGATGACCAACAATCGACTTATACGGTAACCTGATAGAAGTGTCTACCGCATCTTTTAAGAGAACGTAATAGATGCTTACAAACCTATCATTCCCTTTAGCAGAAAAAGTACCTTAGTTTATATTTTCTTCACCATTCCGAATAGATTACCCTTTTCAATGTAAGATCGCGTTCCACTAATTTAGTTGGTTCGGTACGAAATATTAGGGCCTTGTATTCCTGAAAATCGACACAGCTATCAACAACGCCACTACCGTAGTAAGCTAGTATGCGTCCACATACTCTTGGTTGACCAACATACTTTAACCTCATTCTAGTGTCTACCGCCTCTCTTAAGGGAAAGTAATAGATGCTTAGACACCCATTTTTTCCTTCAAGGTAAAAAGTTCTTTGCTCAATACTTTTTTCACACCTCCAAAAATCTGACAGCTCTATCTCTTCCTCGGCACATAGTTGATAGCATGCATAATTTTTCTTGGAAGTGACCCATAAACGAGCGTCTATCTTAATCGATAAAGAAAATGGCATAGAATGGTGAGACACCCGATCGCCAAAGGATAAGAAAGAAGTGTCGCGGAATTCTAACGGAATCATGCCATTCATGGTTGAAATAAGCGACCTGGCCACAACCTTTCTTATCCACGCACCACCCATCTGATCGTAATCCATACGTATCGGATACTGTGATTAAAACAACCATCACAAATTAAAAACAAAATATAACAATCTTATGTATACCGTAGACAATAAGCATGAAAAACAAAGGTTAATCAGTTTGCGTTTACAAGAAAATAAATAAAGTTGTTATTTAATTTTGTTATCTTTAAGTTAAATTTTGTTTTTAATTTGTGATGTTGTTTTGGTTTTCATAAGCCCACATCCATCTTCTAGTTTTGACCTCTTTTCAATGTAGTCGACCATGAAAATTTTGATAGGAGTGATCTATTCGGGAGCATCACACTATCGGATACGTGTGGATTACTATCGAGTGGGTGGTGCAAGTTTGATGAGAACGGTTGTGGCCATGTAGCTCATTTTTCCCATGACTTCGATAATTTTGTCGGAATTCGCGACACTTATTTATTCTCGCTTGAAAATCCTGGTTATGTATATAATTTTACAATGGTTCGATGGTGCAGACCATCCAACGGTTTCCCATCTTTTGTGTGTGTGTGTGTCTGTATAAAGCGTCGTGTTTTTTGTATTTTCGTTTAATGTTGACCATACTATCTATTTGGTGGTGGATTTGATAGTGAGTTAAAAATTAATGTGACGCTAATATAGGATGTTGAGTTTGTTGATCACAGCACCCACTCTTAAATGGATAATAATTTCAGAAATACGTTTTTTTAAATAAATAACTTATAATAAAACAACAACATACAAATGAATTACGTAGTATAAAATTACAACAAAATACAATTACCTACAAATAATTGCGACTTATAGTGTTACTTTTCATTTATGCTTCACCACTCGGTAGGTATCCATGCATTGATCCAGAGACATCGAGTAATATGAATTTTCAGCCTCATCGATCCGGATTCACACTTTCAAATAAAGGGTCAAGATCTATACAAAAGAAACACAAATATCCTTCTTTTAGTCACTCATTCAATTCCATTTACCACATATTTCCCTATATATACCTTGCACACACATCACCATCTTCACACAAAACACCACATCATAGATACCTCCAACCAACCTGAAAACAAAAACCTTAACTATGTTTATGTTTCTGCTCTTACTCTACGACACACAAATTATACTACTTAGTTTGTATTAGCATTAAAATAGGTGATCTCGGAAGAAAAAAAATGCACAGGTAAATTTGGTTCTTTATGCTACAACTTTGTATGCTTGTATAATTGTCTTGTTTGCCACAAATTATACTACTTAGTTTATATTAGCATTGTATCTGATTCTTTATGGTAGCATTGTATCTGATTCTTTATGGTACATAGGTGAGGTTTAAGTAAGATTGATTAATCTATTCTCATTAGACAAATATTATTGACACAACAATATTATTGTCACTTTATTTTCTCGGTTACATACTAATGATAGAAAAAGGCTACTCCTTAGAGATTATTTTTTACTCCCTTGATAATGCAAATTTTCATTTGTTATCATTATTTACGATTTTAATTTGTTGCTACAACTACTCGTCTACTTCAACAACAATGGTAGATAGGAGGCCTAGAAAACGAGACCAAGTACTACAGAAATATGGAAGAACTGTGCTAACTAACGAAATTGATTTCTATTAAACGAAGCTCTGCAAAGAGTTGCCCTCCTCACTTAAAGGACTAAGTTTGCGTCTATGATCGTCTAGAAGGGGATTGCAAAAGTATGGTGACTACCTATGGTATGTAGTGTTTTACTTTCTTTGATATGAGTTTTTCTCCTTAGTATGCTTTGACATTTGGTAATTATTTCAGCCGTAATATCTTGTGCGTATGCGAGTTATTACGATCAAAATGTCCAAAGCTTTTTGAGAAGATTAGACCAAGACTTATTGCAGAGGTAAAGTATTGCTTTTGAATATGCTCAACTTTTTAATGTATATACGGGCATCGCGTTTCCCAACAAGTTCAAATACTAATGGACATACACGACTCGTTGTTTATGTACATGATCAGGTTCTACAGCTCTCAACCACACTTTGCATCATGCTATAGTACACTCAAAATTAAAATCATATCATACTCGTGAATTAGCAAATGACATGACATGTCGATTCAACAACGACGATGCTTATAGTATTTGATTTTTGTTTATAAAGCGAAATTTGCAACTAATTTCGGGTGTAAAAATACGAAGGAGAGTAACAATACGTGTATTTGTGGCCATCATTAATTATTTGCTCATAACTAGTTAGTGTGAGTACGAGAAATGATTTTGATAGATGAGAAAAATTGTTGATCTTAAGTCTCAATATGAGAAACTTCATTAAAATATTTGGTAATTGAGACTAATGTCTAAGATTGGTATATCATGTATAGAGGTGTGATGAAATTTAAAGTTTTGAAAGATACATTTGTGTAAAAGAATTTGAAGGTGACAAAACTGTACCATAAAAAGTGATTTTGTGCAATATTTAATTTTAACTCATAACCACCATATTCAATGAATACTAATGCTAGTTTTCTATTTCTGGTTTCCAAATAAAGAAAGTTCGTACTACTTGATATAATAGGTAAGGTGTAAACGAGTCGAATTAAGCCGGATTTTGGCGAGTTCGACTCGACTCAATATCATTATGTTCGGATCACACTCAAACCGATAGCTCGATGAAATTTCTTGAGGAAGCTCAAGCTCGCTCGAGAAAATTTGAATTCAGCTCGACTTATTTATAATGATAGTCTTTTTAAATTTAAAATATGAGATAAGATTTGAATGGCTTGAGCTCGGCTCAAAAAGCTCGACTCATTTATAAATATATATTTAATCTTCATGTATACATATACATAATATATATAAAAGTGTACAATAGCTCAAGTTGAGCCTATATAAACTCGAGCTCGGCTCGATAAACATTTTGAGCTCATTTTACTGGCTTGAGCTCGAACTCAAGACTCGATAAAGCTCAACGCGATCGAGCTTGAGTCGAGTTGGAGCTCGACTTACTCATTAAAAGTTTGAATCGTTTACACACTTAATTACGGGCAATAATAATCACACGTAGTGGCCACCTGTAGGCTTATTCTGGCACTAACGAGTGATCCACAAGTAAGGTACATGGCATCATGTTTACCTTTATTCTAATCTCGCATGCTTCAAACCTAAGAAAATCCAAACACTTGACCTAATCAAACAACTTCAAATACTGAAGGATATACCCAAAACGTTGTTTATATTTGATAAGATTATATTGTTAGATGATGGGATTGAAACGCCCCAAACCAATTTTTATTTTATTTTTTTGTTTATTTTCTCAAAAATCTGGCCTTATAGGGTGAACCCTATACAGACATTGTGACGCAGTTTGCTACATTTTTCAAAAAAGAAACTTGCACGCCTCGATAATTCACGAAACTTTGCAGACATAGTTCATGCCTAATATATCATAATTACAAACTTGACATTAATAACGCACGAAGTTAACTATACCAAATAGTTATTCCAAACACCCATTTATACACATCAAAACAACATTTGTACGTAACTCTTTTGCATACACTAAAAGGTGTCGGTTTTACTTCAAGACACATAAAATGTCCGAAAGCACTACACTTTACGAAAGACCATAACTTGACCAAAATAATTGGAGGTCTAACTTGCTTCAAACATGGTGCTAAGAGTTTACTTGTCTATTATGCATAAAATGGGACAAGTAACTCTACTTCAAATTTCAATCCCAAGGCCAATTTCCATGACCTTACCTCACAGGTCATGCAAAAGAACGTTTCTCAAAATCTTTCAAAACCGTTATAGTTTGCTATATATTACAACACGGGCATCGCGTTTACCCTTTTTCTAATCTCACATTCTTCAAGCTTTAGAAAACCAAACACTTAACCCAATCAAACATGCAAGTTCAAATAGTATAGCACACTTATATTAAAATCACAAGATATTTCATCATGTAATATATCATAATCCGTATATATAAGTTTTAAGGAGGTCTACTGGCCTGGTGAAAATAGGAAGCAAGCACAAGGAAATCACCCAAACTAAAATATAAAATTGACCTTTTTGTTAAGCTTAAATTAGCAAATGACACGGCATGTCGATTCAACAAGGACATTGCTTATAGTACTACGTATTTGATTTTGTTTATTAAGTTCGAGGACAACTATCTTCATTCGAATGATCTATGTATTCAACATTTAAGCAAAAGACTTGAATTTATTGCCTCTAACTTACCCCCCTTCATCCTACAACTCATTGATACCACTTTTGATGTGTATTTAATACTGTAAAAATGGCCTAGTTGTCCTTTTTGTGTAACAAAATTTGTAGCTTACAGAAAGTATATGAACAAACCAACACCCACCAACCCTTTCCTTTTGCTGACCATGTTCATTAATTCGCATTTCAAATGCTATAAATTAAAGTAAGTATTACTAATAGATAATATGGAATGTTCATAATACATGGTCATTTATTTTCGACTGCTAACAACGGGGATAAACTAGTGCAAAACATCACTAAGTGGGTTGAAATGAAGCCGGGGTGATAAAACAAACTTGGATACTAGGATTGGCGATCTTGCTACACCCACATGTGTGAAATAATTGAAGTGCGCCATTCAAGGACCATGATTCAAAGGCAAGCAAAAATACACTAGTCCATCATTCCACAATTCAGAATGCTTGTAATAAACTCCATAACAGCCAAATAACAAAAGAATTGCGCACACAAGATGAATCATGTACCGTGACATCGTGTTACTGTTATCACTACACCAAAATCACGGTTTGGGGACGGGGATATTTTTTGGGTCGACTTTGTCGTCACAAATTGTACGTAGGACCCACACGGTTTTCAACAAATACAAAAGTCAGATAATAACTTTTGACCCATGCATTTTGGGACGACAATGTCGTCCCATTTTGTAATTATTTAATTTTTGTATTTAAATAACTTTTCACGAAAATTAAATACCCGCAAAAACTTTGGGACGACATTGTCGTCCCAAAATGTAAATATATTTTTTAACACAAGTTTTTAGTTAAATTATTTATTTTAAATAATTTTATTTAATATAGAATTAAAATTAAATAGTTTATATTCATGATTAAATACTTTAATCTAAAATTAAATACATTTATAGAATTAAAAATATTTACCGCCAATTGTTTCCGCCATTATTTTTACCGCCAATAGTTTCCGCCATTATTTTTCCCATAAAGTTTTCCTTATATATCCCGTCAAAACATAAATAACCACAAAACACACGTAACGATAAAATGGCCGATTACACGGAAAAAGAGTGGTCACCGGTTTTATCGTCCATATATCTCTTTAGTCGAGTTCTTGATACGTATGGGTCGAAATTTATGATGAATATGGTTCTTATAAGAACATAGATCCGTTTATGAGAGACCGCGATTCGGAATGGTTAAGGAAAGAGCGATTCACGAGTGTATTTGGACAAAGAAGCTACTTCGCATTATGGAATGGAGGAGCAAACCCACTGGAAGTGAAGCAATGTGGGAGCGGTTCGTCGTCAAGCAAAGGAAGGAAAAGATGAAGTGAAAAAAGCCCGTTCGATTACACATTTGATGATGCGGGAAATAGGGTAACAAATCTTGAAGCATTGTTTGAACAGTTCGTCAAGCAAAGGAAGGAAAAGATGGTGCGAGTTCTAGCAGAAGGGAAGTAGCAGGAAAATAATTGAATGGCCGAGTTGTTTTGTTTGATCTGTTTCATTTTTTGTCAAGTTGTTTCGTTTGAGTTGTTTCGTATGTCGTGTGTAGCATATGGTTTATGTCGTGTTGTGTATAATATCGTTTGCTTGCCGAGTTGTTTCGTTTGATCCGCTTTCGTTATGTTGTCAAGTTGTTTCTTTATTCATGTGTAATTTAGTATTGGAAAATGGGTGTTTGAAACCATAATCTTGTTAACTTAGAACATGGTCAAATTGAAAGGTACATAGTAATAAGTGACATGTTAACTTAGAACATGACCGACTTTACAAATCCAAAGATGTGCTTTGATTTATAAAATACTTGACGGATACATATTACAAGAACAACGACAACAACATCAATAACAACCACTACCGAACAACAACTACAACAACAACAACATCAACAACAACAACAACTACCGAACAACAACTACATCAACAACAACAACTAAAGAACAACAACAACAACTACGTACAACAACAACTACAACTACAAGAACAACAACTAATACTACATACGAAGATTATCCATGTCACCTAACGACTCATGAAGTAATGCATCCGATCGACATGCGTGGTCGTCGGGAATCGCTGCCATTTCAAGTTTGGCCTCAAGCACCCTTATTCTTGTCTCTAGCACATGTTTTTGTGTTTCAAGCAAGCTTATCCTAAGATCTTTTCATGGCATTTCGAGCACTCTGTTGGTGCGAGATTGTTCTTAAGTACTAAATCAAATGCATCCTTCCACATAAAATATCCGCACCCATTATCTTTTTCGGTCATTACATAATAAGAAAATTTTAAGAGATTACAACCCAATTATTTGTATATTTACATAAATAAGAAATGTATGATTGTTCACCTTTGATGAGAGGACATGAATAATATTGTTGTCCAGATGAATATTCTCTATGCGATGTTCTTAATTTTATATTTCGCCCACAAGAACACATAAAAGGATTAAATGGCTCCATACCGTGTTTTGAAATTTGTGCGAAGATAAGAGGTTGAGAGGTTGAGTGGTTTGAGGATAAGATCCGGTGGCTTTTGGTGGGATAAGATCTCAAGTTTTCTTTATGTGATATATAGAGCGATCCGTAGATTTTGGTGGGAAATTTTGGCGCCATTATTTTTGGAGGAAATTTTGGCGCCATTATTTTGGAGGAAGTTTTGGTTGGATGTTACATATCATGTATCATGATACTATCTCGATTCATCCGTTTAACATGTCATGTATAACGACATTATCTTGACTCGTTCGCTTAACATTTCATCCGTTTTAATTTATCTAAAAATTTATCATTAATCTTAAGAATCCAAACAACCTCAAAAGTAGCAAAATTTTAAGAAATTTTATAACTAATTTAAACTTTATATAAATAATTAATTAATTTTAAATTATTTAAAAGTTTATAACAAATTTAATTTATTTAGTATTAATTAAATAATTTAAACACACTATATTATACATAAAATAAAGGAAAATAAAAAAGAAAAAAAAGGACGACATTGTCGTCCCTTTTTACCAAAATTTTCACGAAAGTTAAATATGCCGCCAAATAATTGGGAAAAAAAACAAAAGGGACGACATTGTCGTCCTATTTAATCGTCCCAAAACACCTCAATAATTAACGGATCTCCTTCTTCTCTCTTCAACAATTGCAAACAAAACCCACCAAAGCTGCTATAATATCCTCGTAAAAAGAAAAAATCGGGAAAATCACAAAAACGCAATTTTCTTCAAAACACTACTATCACTCTTACCCATCAATTACACACGCACCTAATCGTGCACAATTTGTATAATTTTGTTATTTTGTCACATTTAAAGGTATTTTTTTTGATAAAATTTGGTTTGTTAATTTAATTTCTTTAATTATGGTTTGTTTACAATGGTTTTATGTTGTGTTTGTGTTGGTTAGATGGTCCACCGCAACTCACCACCACCGTGAACCACCGCCGTGAACCACCACCAACAACCCAGCAGAACAGCAGTGACTCCACCACCACCACCTTTGTGTTGGGGTTAGTGACTTTTTAATTTTGTTAATGTGTTTTGGGACGACAATGTCGTGCCTTAAGTTTTATTAGTTAATTTGGTACGACAATGTGTTTTGGGACGACAATAGTTTGTTTAACTTTGGTTTTATGTGTAGTGTTTGGGACGGTAGGGACTATGCTATGCCGCCACCGGACCTTAACGGTACAACTCACAAAATAATCCCCATTTGAGTCAAAATGATCATATTGATAATAATGACTTGAATAATAATGATGATGATAGTGGGGATAATAATGAGGCGGCAACGAGTCGGGTGTGAGTCGGGTGACTAGTCGGGCGGCGATTCGAGCAAGTAGTTCTTTGAGGAGTAGGCGGGAAGTTAGTTTGTGTATTTTAGACTTATTAATATTATGGAATAGTATTGTATTTGTCGAATGTTATTTAGGAAATTTGAGACATGTTAGTTTGAGACATGTTATTTAGGAAATTTCGCTTGTTGGTTTGAGACATGTTAGTTTGAGACTTGTTAGTTTAAGAGTAGTTTACTTTGTATCGTATTTGTTAAATGGTATCGTAGAATTGTGGAATGTTATTCAATCCGTTTAGTAATTTGGTATTGTATCATATTGTCGATTTGGTATTGTGGATTGTGATTGATTCTACAGTTGCATTTGTTTTGGTAGATTTTTCGGAAAAATCCGGAAAAATCTGGAAAATATGCGTTTCTCGCATTTTTTTTGCCCATCCAGACAATTAGGGACGACATTGTCGTCCCTAATATACAAAGCATGTCGTGCCATTCGCACAAAGTGGCCACTGTTTTTCCACGTGTATACAATTTCCACGTAGTATACAATTTAGCACGACAATGTCGTGCCGCTTTTGCAATTTAATTACTTTTTAGGTTAATTTAAAAGATTTAAAAAAAAAAAAAAGGTACGACATTGTCGTCCCAAATCGATTTTCAGATTGAATTTTATTTGGGCCCCACAACATCCGTCGTCCCAAAGTATAAAGTAAATGTCGTCCCAAATTTTTTGGGTCAACACATAGGTCTATTAAAAGGCACGACATGTCGTGCCTTTTTTTCTTTGGGTCGACATTGTGTGCAAGTTTGGGACGACAAAGTCGTGCCAAATCTTACATTTTTTTGTAGTGTATATGTATATTACATCAACACATTCTAATCTTTGAAGGCCAAGATAAAATACATACAAATGGCGCCGAAATCAGATGGAAAAAAGAGTAACTAAACTCACAATTTGACACTTCTGATAGGATGATAACTCTTTCAAGACACCTTCCATAATCACCCGTAAACGAATCAAATATTACAATTGTAAAAATGGTTGTTTTCCGAGAACACATATTTCAATAATGGTATGAAGGTTTTTTGTTTGTATGTCATACAAATAATACATCTTATTGATAGGATTGTTGGTATTAAATTCATCTATGCAGATACCATGGATTTAGCTAGTCTATACGGGGAAATTTTGACCTCGCAAAGGTTCTTTTGATACCATTAGTTAGTTCGATATGAAATACTATGGGATTGTATGACTATTTTTTAAAACAAACACAACTATATCTAGAGGTCATCACCATAATAGTAGTTATGCGTCCACATACTTTTGGATGACCAACAATCGACTTATACGGTAACCTGATAGAAGTGTCTACCGCATCTTTTAAGAGAACGTAATAGATGCTTACAAACCCATCATTCCCTTTAGCAGAAAAAGTACCTTAGTTTATATTTTCTTCACCATTCCGAATAGATTACCCTTTTCAATGTAAGATCGCCTTCCACTAATTTAGTTGGTTCGGTACGAAATATTAGGGCCTTGTATTCCTAAAAATCGACACAGCTATCAACAACGCCACTACCGTAGTAAGCTAGTATGTGTCCACATACTCTTGGTTGACCAACATACTTTAACCTCATTCTAGTGTCTACCGCCTCTCTTAAGGGAAAGTAATAGATGCTTAGACACCCATTTTCGCCTTTAAGGTAAAAAGTTCTTTGCTCAATACTTTTTTCACACCTCCAAAAATCTGACAGCTCTATCTCTTCCTCGGCACAAAGTTGATAGCATGCATCATGTTTCTTGGAAGTGACCCATAAACGAGCGTCTATCTTAATCGATAAAGAAAATGGCACAGAATGGCGAGACACCCGATCGCCAAAGGATAAGAAAGAAGTGCCGCGGAATTCTAACGGAATCATGCCATTCATGGTTGAAATAAGCGACCTGGCCGCAACCTTTCTTATCCACGCACCACCCATCTGATCGTAATCCATACGTATTAGATACTGTGATTAAAACAACCATCACAAATTAAAAACAAAATATAACAATCTTATGTATACCGTACACAATAAGCATTAAAAACACAGGTTAATCAGTTTGCGTTAACAAGAAAATAAATAAAGTTGTTATTTAATTTTGTTATCTTTAAGTTAAATTTTGTTTTCAATTTGTGATGTTGTTTTGGTTTTCATCAGCCCACACCCATCTTCTCGTTTTCAGCTCTTTTCAATGTACATCGAGGTCGACCATGAAAATTTTGATAGGGGTGATCTATTCGGGAGCATCACACTATCGATACGTGTGGATTACTATCGAGTGGGTGGTGCAAGTTTGATGAGAACGGCTGTGGCCATGTAGCTCATTTTTCCCATGACTTCGATAATTCTGTCGGAATTCGTGACACTTATTTATTCTCGCTTGAAAATCCTGGTTATGTATACAATTTTACAATGGTTCGATGGTGCAGACCATCCAACGGTTTCCCATCTTTTGTGTGTGTGTGTGTCTGTATAAACCGATCTCCTCTGGTGCCTTTTGCGAAACCCTTCTATCCCTAAAAATCGATTACAATCTGTTCTATTAATCATGTTCTCTTGTTTCTAATCTGTCTTAGTTACTCAATTACATTCGTGTGTTGATTGATTGTTACAGTTTAGTGCGATTCAACTGATTTTTAGGGTTCTTTGTATCGTTTTTTTCTTAGGGTTTCATAAAAGCTGGTTATCTTGGGCGATCACCGAAACCATTTGTTTGGGTTTTCTTCTGATCGCTAGCTAGGGTTTGATCATTATCGGTTTGGTTGTCATTACAAATCATTCTACCGACCGATCTCTTCACCATATCATGTAATCACTATTAGCGCTTATGCTTATAAACCCTAGTTGTTAAACTAGGGTTTTAATTGTTTTGTTTGAAGACCAGACATTATTTTCTTCTTGTTTTAAGGTTTCTGATTGTTGTGATGTCGAATTTGGGAGAGGAGATTGGTGGTATGCCATGGCCTGGGATAAGTCCGGATGGACAAGTGGAGCCGGTTTCACTTGATTCAAGCCCTAGTAGTGACGCATCTAGTCATGACATGTCTGAGGGTCACGATACTTTACTGAAAATTCGTGCTATTGAAAAACAAATCTTAGAGGGAAAACTTGTTCTTGTGGGTGAGAATGGGCAACCATTAAAACCAATCGGGACGATGGATGCTACTACTTCTCACGGGGCTTATTCGTTTGAGCATCTTAAGGTGCCGCAGTCTCGTAAGGAGCTTGAGGAGATGCTTTCTTCTATCGGTTATTCAAACCTCCTCAAGATACAAGTGGTCCTATGGCTTCTAATGTTAATGCACATGGGCTACTTGGTATTGAGAAGGATGGTGTGCATGCTTTGAAACACCGCTTCATCGTATCTTGGTGTTACTTCATCGAACCAATGAAACACATGTCTAACTTTCGAGGTTGGAATGTAGTAAGAAAGCTAATGGTGTGGATCTTTACGTCCCGATGAAAGTGGTTGAAGAGGTAAACACTAGGTTTGAGAATACTTTGTATGGGTATTTCCTTGGTAAGCGCTTGCTTTTCCCGTTGTTGATTACTTTGTACGCAATGTGGGCTAAGTTTGGTATACACAAGGTAATGATGAATGCAAAGGGTTCTTCTTTTTAAGTTTAATTCGAAAAAGGTGTTGATAGCGTTATTGAAAACGGTCCTTGGTTGATTAATAATGTACCTATTATTCTTAAACCATGGATGATGAACACCAATTTACTTAAAGAGGATTTGACCAATATCCCGGTGTGGGTTAAATTCCATGACGTTCCTCTTGCTATGTTTTCTGATGATGGCCTTAGTCTCCTTGCCACATTAATAGGCACGCCTAAAAGGTTAGATGCCTTCACTAGCCAAATGTGCAAGGACTCGTGGGGCCGTAGTAGTTTTGCTAGATGCATGATTGATGTGAAGTCGGATGAGCTTCTTAGGGACAGCCTTACTGTTGAGATTCCATTACTTGATGGGTCGGGGTCGACTATCGAGACGATACGGGTTGAATATGAGTGGAAACCACCGCATTGTGATAAATGTAAGATTTTTGGTCATACTCCTATTGATTGTCCTAAAGTTGTTGAACCTCCTACTCAGCCTTCTAAGCGTGCAAATGATGGTGCAAATGATGGTTTCAAGATGGTTTATAATAGGAAGAAGGGAAAGCAAGGTGGGTCTTCTATTCCGGGTCAAGGAGGGTTTTTCAAACTGTTGTGGGTAACAGTTTCAATACCAACCCAAGAAGAATCCTCCGAACCTAAGAAAGTCGTAGTCACTAAGAAGAATGCTTCGATGTGGCTAGTTCGAGTGGAACCAAGATCGCTACATCTAACCGGTTTGAGGCTCTTAATATGGAACATACGGATGCGTCGGTATTCCTTCTAATGACACTATCAAGGATGTGGATTCGGTTGTACAATGGAAGTTAATGAAGATAAGTCTACTAAGGCAGTCTTGAATCACAAGAGCCTCTTGTGAGTGATTTGAAAGAGATGGAGTCGGTAGTGGCTCCTCAAACTAGTGATTCTTGTATACCGCCTCTTCTACTAAGAGAAGTAACCCTTTTCTAAAGTGGGAGAGATTGTAGTGTCCGATTCAAGATGAGGTTGTTGCTAACCCATTTGATGAGTCTGCTAATATATTTGGTGGTGGCCAAGAGTTTGAAGATGAGTATGATGACTATGATTTCGATGACTATGCGAAACAGTTCGTGATCTTAGGGAATTTGGATGCCTTTAATGCCATGTATGGCACTACGTTTCAAGGTCCTAGGAAGTAATTTTATTTCTTTGTGTCATATGTTATCATTTGATTAGTGGTTTGTTTTCTTGGTTAGAAAACAGGAAGTATCTTGTTATGTAAGCTCTATGCCTATGTAACGGGCTGAGATATGGGATTTCACTCATATCCATTGTACTTAAACGTTTATTTGGTTAATATATTTACCAGGGTGCAGGATTACTCCCCTTTACCCAAAAAAAAATAAAGCGACGTGTTTTTGTATTTTTGTCTAATGTTGACCGTACTATTTATTTGGTGGTGGATTTGATAGTGAATTAAAAAATGATGTGACGCTAATATAAAGATGTTGAGTTTGTTGATCATAGCACCCACTCTTAAAATGGATAATAATTTCATAAATACGTTTTTATAAATAAATAACTAATAATAAAACAACAACATACAAATTACCTACAAATAAGTGCGACTTATAGTGTTACTTTTCATTTATGCTTCACCACTCGGTAGGTATCCATGCATTGATCCAGAGACATCGAGTAATATGAATTTTCAGCCGTCCACTTCATCGATCCGGATTCACGCTTTCAAATAAAGGGTCATGATCTATACTAAAGAAACACAAATATCCTTCTTTTAGTCACTCATTCAATTCCATTTACCTCATATTTCCCTATATATACCTTGCACACACATCACCATCTTCACACAAAACACCACATCATAGATGCCTCCAACCAACCTGAAAACAAAAAAAACCCTCATAAATGGGCTTAACCACAACCTTAACTATGTTTATGTTTCTGCTCTTACTTTACGACACACAAATTATACTACTTATTTTGTATTAGCATTAAAATAGGTGATCTTGGAAGAAAAAAAATGCACAGGTAAATTTGGTTCTTTATGCTACAACTTTGTATGCTTGTATAATTGTCTTGTTTGCCACAAATTATACTACTTAGTTTGTATTAGCATTGTATCTGATTCTTTATGGTATATAGGTGAGGTTTAAGTAAGATTGATTAATCTATTCTCATTAGACAAATATTATTGACACAACAATATTATTGTCACTTTATTTTCTCGGTTACATACTAACGATAGAAAAAGCTACTCCTTAGAGATTATTTTTTACTCCCTTGATAATGTTAGAGTATATTATCGTTTTATATTATGTATATGTGTATGTATAAAATTACATGTATATAAGTTGCACATATTTTGCAGTCCCTACGTGTGGTAAAAAAATGCTTTCCTGAAGATCAAGGGTTCATTAAAAATGCAAGAAAGTCGGAATCTCTTTTTGTTATGGAGGGAGAAGCAATACGTGATTGTCCAAACAATGTCCATGCAGATTACACGGATCGTTTTTTGTGACCAACACTTATACACTACTATGATATTTTCATTTTTCTTTTTGACCCATGTATACAACTAACTGAAATTGTATCAAACAATGATTGTTTGTATAGTCAGACAACAATATACATATTTACAAAATGTTCATGATTTAAGGGGATACAAGAGATGTTTATTACAACAAATTTAGAGTAGTTATGAATGATAGCTAGACCTTAACTAAACAAACAAAGTAATACCAAAAATATGGTCCTAAATATCACCACCCATTTTAGCCTCCATCAATCTATGTACTCGAACATTTGCAAACCCAATTGAACCAATTCTCGGTAACTCTCAAAGTATCCCGTCAGCATAACACCTTTTAAAACATTGATCGTTTTTTTGTGTTCCCCTATCTCAAAAAGCTACCCGTTAAACACATCATCCACATATATATCTCTTGATGATTAAAACCAAAAAATTTACCCTTCGTAAACCGCGACAATTTATCCAACTCATTCAACACATACACCTTCCAAAATCACCCGTTAACAAATCAAATATTACAGTTGTTAGAAAGTTTTTTATCGAGACCGCATATTTCAACAATGGTAGAAAGGTTTCTGTTTGTGTGACACAATAAATCACAAATATAAACATATTAACGGTTGTAGTTCCAAGGGTTAGTTTTAAGTGGTTGGTGTTGGTGCCAATGTAAGCAAGACCTGCTTGTTGTTTGTATTTTGTTGTGTGAGTAAGAACAGTGATGCACTTTTTTATAGATGAAAGCATTAACGATACCTTTTTTGAAGATTTTACTACATTACTATCTAGTCTAGTGAAAGAATATAGTTGATAAAATTTAATGAATGAAATGCAGTTGAACAAAGAATTGAATGTATGAAACTACAACCTACGAGTGACAACTGAAACTTTAAAAGAATTTTAAGGATGGATAGGTGGAAACTTTAAAAGACTTTAGGCATAATCATGCTCACAGTTATGAAATGTTGATAGTGTTGATCATTCTTCAAAAATGTATATATTTTTGCAAAAGCAAAAATTTCTTATTCATAATAAAGCTGTGATCGACTACATATGAGGCATCTGTTTAAGCTTATTTTAATGCTTATGGGGTTATATATTGTCGGTTTAACTTTTATAAGCCCGTTTTTTTAAACCTAGGAGCGTATATAAGTTTAGTATGATATAATGCTATTATATAAGACATATGTAAGCTAGAAAAGCCGAGCTTAATTAACAAATATAAATCAAAATTGTATAAGCTTGTAAGCTCGAAAATAAGTTGAACAATGGTCATACCTTCTATGAAAGAAGAGTGTTAGGTCGTGAGAGAGAGGAAAGAACAAACATTGAAATGAAAGATAACGTGTGAGTCGAATAGAGAGGAAGGTGCTGTTTGTTTATTAAGAGACTCTGAATCTGAATCGTATATCTGAATCTGAATATGTGGTAGAAAAGTCTGAATCTGATTTTCGTCTTAATCTGAATAAGTGGTTGAGAAATCTGAATCTGACTCAAATAAAACTGTTTGTTTTTATAAAAATGTCTAAATGTGTTAAACTATCATTTTTACAATTTAAATATTAAACAATTGCATTCGCACAAGAAACTTTATTAAATGTAAAAAAAAAAACAAATTTTATTATATAATCAATTTAAAGTTAAAAGTATTTTAAACAAAACGTAATCTAATGTTTATTTAACAAAAATAAACGTGTTGGAGTTTAGCTTGAACTTTTTAAAACGATTAACTAAATTGGTCGCGTTATAGTTGAGATATATGAGTCCAAAACGGAACCTTTCAATTTGAACAAAATATAAATTGTCACATGCATTCTTTATCAATTAAAACATATGCAATGATTTTATTTATTATTTTTAATATGAAAGAAAAAAGTGAAAAAAATTAAAACATTATAACAAAATTTAAAATAAATAAAAACAAAACAAAAAATTAAGAATAAAAAAGAAACATTAAGAGGTGTTAAGACACTCCCTCCATATCTAGTTCAATAAGATGTTTATGCCTCTTAGTGCCTCTTAATGACCAGGAAATAACAAACGCTCTTAACACTGGTTGTCTCTTACCGTCTCTGAATGACATGAAAAAAACAAACACTCTTAATGACCTAAATGTCTGACCGCGTCTGAATGAGTCAAATTAAGATGCTGTTAAGATGCATTTTTGGAAAAACAAACCCCACCGAAGAAAATAATCAGAACGTTTCTCAAAATCTTTCAAAATCCTAGAGTTCGCTTTGCTTAAAAGTTAAACTCGTGTATTAGTCGGCTAAACTTTTAAAAGAAACATAGTTAAAGGTAATATTAGCAACTCTGGATTACTCTCTTCATAAAATGATAATCAGACTACGTAGTGACTCCCGTGTGCTCTACTAGCGATAATTAGGCGAAAATCCACAAGTGAGGTATAGTATCAGGTTCAATACGTACGCGGCATCCCGTGAAAACTTGATTGTATCTTATGTCTCAAAAAAGTAAATGAAACACTTCGAAAGAATTAAAGGCATATAGTAAGAATTTATGTTATATCAATTTAGGTTTCGTGTAAAAGCAATACTAAACCAGTTGGATTAACTTTAACTATATACGCAAACAATGATTCCACATCTCACATCTTTTGTTGGACAAGATATTAAAACAATAAACACTAATCTAAGGTGCTTAATTAGCAATAACTTGATTACTCTTTATATGCACGTTTCTAAACGAGTAGAATCAAGTCGAGTTTTGGCATAGTTCGACGAGCTTTCTTTAGAAATGCTCGAGCTCGGCTCAAGAAAATTTTAATTCAGCTTAAGCTCGGCTAGAAAAGCTCGACTTATTTATAATGATATGTATTTTGAACCAACTAAAATTAAAATATAAGATAAGGTTTGAACTCGGCTCGAAAAGCTAAACACATTCATAAAAGATTTAAATTTATTGCCACTAACATACCCTCTACAACACATCTTTGATGTGTATTTAATACTGTGAAATAGCGTGTTTGGCCTAGCTAGTTACCTTTTATTTGCAACATATTTGCAGAACAAATAAATGAAGCAAGTACTCTAGCTTGCAAACAAACACCCACCAGCATTTAGTTATAGGTTTCTAGGAACCGATACATGTTTGATGCTCAGTGTAAATTTTCGTAAAAAAGAATGAACGTGATTCGAAATTTTGTGTCACACAAATACTTTTTTTTCTTTGTTAATACACTAATATGTCAAAAGAAATACATGTCTTCTTAATTTGTTTACTAGTTTCAATGAGATCGTACCTTGTATATAATTTCATTTATACTCGTAATAAAAATGTGCACATGATGACTTAAAGCACTAGGTCCTCCCTTGGGTTTCCTTTAAATGCAAGGTTATAAATAGCGCGAGGCGTGGCGTGACGGCATGATCAAACCTTACATTTTTGCGATCAATGCGAAGATTTTGCGTTTATAAGGCGTGGCATAAGGGGCATGAAATATGAAAATATTTATATATGTATATCATATTTCATATATATATCGAGTTTACAAAAAGATGTGGCATAAGGCGGTGTGACGGCATGGCGTGGCGGTATGACCAAGCCTCAAGCTTTTGCGAGGCTTTTGCGGGGCCTTTGCGAGCCTTTTGCCTACATGGGACGAGTCACAAACTTCTTACTTTTTTAATGACGGGTTTAGTTAAAGACTAGCAAGAGCTTAAAAAATAAATAAATAATAATAATAATAATAATTTACAAGCAGAAATTAGGTAGTCTAACAAATCAAGTCGCGCCTGTCTTAATGATTTTGACTTATGAACAATCCATGAAAACGAAAAAGTTTTTATTTAACCCATGAATATGTCTTAACGCGGAGGTTTAACTTTAACCACCTGGCTTAGCTCAGCTGGCCTCCTTAGGGACTCTTGGGGGAGGTAGGTCTTGAGTTCAAATCCTGCAAGGGGTTTGAATGAGGGATTTTCCTTCAAGGTAGTCCTTTAATGAAAGGGTTGGGCTGGTAACCCCAGGTTCGATTCTTGGAAAAGGCAAGGGTTTACTCCTATTAATTGTCGAGCCTTCGGGCGGATTAGTAGGGGGTTTTCCCCCCATCGGGTATTTGAAATAGGCATTTCCGGTTTAGACAACGTAGTCTAGACCTCCCGCTGTCGAACCACGACACGAAGCACTTTATAAAAAATTCACCTTTCAAAAAAAAACACATCTTGTTTCGTTAGCGCCAAATTAACCATAAAGTAGTAAAGATGAACCCGTGGATACAAACTTTGATGCTACTCCGTAATTTGTATGTCTCAAGCTGATTAACCGATTCTTCGTTTTATAGATTAACTATCGCTTATCGTTGATGCTCTTTTTTTATGTCTCAAGCCACATAAAACTCACAAAACTAATTCAAAGCAAAAGTGTTGATCCGTCGGAGTTTCGTAATATTGAAACACGAGAAAAGATCAATATAGATCTTATATTTGCCATAATTCCAATGAACCAATCATGTCTATTATTTTTTTATCAAAACAAAAAAGTTAAGTTTTCACCCTTTTTTTAAAAAATTAAATATCTCGCAAACTGTTAAACGTTACGCGAAAAAATCATACCATCGCGACGAGAATTAAATTATTTTTCTATAAATATGCACTTCTATATAATTTCGACTATTTTTTTTTTAAATTCCGCCTAAAAAAATTACATGTGATTTTTAAAATGAATCAAATGTGACTTTGTGATTTTTAGAAATCACAATGTGATTTTTCTCGTCGTAAATTTTGAAGAAAAAAAAAAGTTCGTCGAAAGTATATAGAAGTGTCGAAAGTATATAGAAGTGCATATCTATAGAAAGATAATTTAATTCTCGTCGTGATAATGTATTTTTCGTAGCTTGAAAATTTACCGTTTGCAAGTTTGTTTTAACAAAAATGATTTTTTATTAATTTTGATAAAAATAAATGGCTAAGATTGATTTATTTGATCTATGGCAAATATGAGATCTATATTGATTTCGATTGAAACACAAGAATGATTTCAAATTATACACCATTCTATACATGACATACGAACACTATCAAACTGAGATCATTCCTTTAAAAGAATTTAATACTATTAAAATTAACGGTCGCATAAAATAAAGTAAAAATTACACGTATTTTCCTACTCTTGTGCATAAGAGGAAGGGGTATGGTAGCTTTACTCCCGTGCCATTCATATCTGGCAGCCAATTTGGTGCCGCCAAATGCGTGTTGCCACACCACAATCACCTTGCGCCATTTATGGTGTGAGTATACTCGCGCAGAGCCAAACCTATTTTATCTTTTCTTTTGTTTATTTTGTTTATTTATTTAAAAGGGGTTTGTGTTTGTGTTGTGTTTTTAATGTTTGTATGTGTGTTTTTTTTAATGTGTGTCGAGTGTGTAAGAATAAGAAGGGGATGTGAGGTGGTGGTGTCACGGTGTGTTCCCAATGCCATTTTTGTCATATTTGTATTTTGTTTGTATTCTTTTTTTTAATTTATTTCTTACTTTTTGTATTTCTGTCATATTTGCTTTCTACACCAATTAACAAAGAATAAAGTTGTGATACTTGTGCACATTTTAATTTCCATAACTTTTTTCTAGTTTTGTATTGTATTTTATATTTTATATTGTATTTTTAATTTATAAATAAATAATTAGTTTGTGTGAAAATTTGAGAAAAAAAAAATGATGTGAAAAAAGGGTACGCAAACAGCATGTGAAACGAGGGAGGTGTTTTTATGTGTGAATGTGAAACAAAAAAAGTTTAATGGTCTTTGCTTTAGACAATGGCATCGCACAACAACATGCCACCGCATTCTTCCTCTTAAAGAAAGACAAACAAAGCTACTAAATGACAAACAACAATAAAGGAGAGGTTATTCCCAACACACCTCTCCTCTTTTTTTATTTTTATTTTATAATTTTGTTTATATAAAAAGACTATAAACCTGAAAATACGAAACAGATAATATAAAGTTTAATAAGTCAAAAGCTAAAAATTGACAGAAAACACGAAACACAAACTAATAAAAAACTATGTTGTACTGTAAAATAGGATGACAAAAGGAAACAAGGAATATTTTGTACTTTAACCCTCCTTATGTCACATCCAAGGAGGTGAGGATAACATAGCCCCAATAAAATAGGGACAAGATATTCTCACCTCCTAATTCTTATATTCCCACCCTCCTACTTTTTTGCATTTTTTTTTTATAATTTTGTTTATATCAAAAAACTATAAACTTGAAAATGCAGGACAGGAAATATAAAGTTTAATAAGTCAAACGCTTAAAACTGTCAACAGAAACTGACAAAAAACTGTGTTGTACTGAAACAAATGGAGGACAAAGGAAATAAAAAGTACAAACCCTCCCTACTAGGGAGGGTGGGAATAATACACAAAAAAATATCCACTAAACATTACTGTTCTTGTCTTCAACCAATGATGTCTTCTTTAATTTTCTTGAAAACCAAAACTCAAAACAATTATATGTGCACCTCTAAAAGATTTTAAAAAAAAAAAAAAAATTGGAACAACTTTGCGTCCAACAGTCAAAAGGGTTGAAGAAATGAGTAGAAGAACTAAACTATAGCACAGAGAAAGCAATTTTGGACGGGGAGGATTTTAGGGAACTATCATTTAAAGAATTCATTCTTCTTCTAAGCTGCAATCTCTTTAGGATAAAGAAGGTGGATTCTTTTTGTTGCGCTTATTGTACGATTTAGAATCCCATCATCGTGCAAATCACAGAAACCATACAAGCATTCCAGGAAGCATTGTGTAAGTTCTTTTCCGAGACCACCTATTTCAACAATGGTAAAAGGTTTTTTGCTTGTGTCGTAAAGTAAGAGCAGGAATATAAACATAGTAAAGGTTGTGGTTAAGCCCATTTCCGAGGGTTCTTTTCTTTTCAGGTTGGTTGGAGGTACCTACGATGTGGTGTTTTGTGTGAAGAGAAGTTAAGATGAGAAGAAGTGTATTGTTTGTGCAAGGTATATATAGAGAAACATGGGGTAGATGGAATTGAATCAATGACTAAAAGAAGGATGGATATTTGTGTTTCTTTAGTGTTGATCTTGACCCTTTATTTGAAAGTGTGAATCTGGATCGATGAAGTGGACGGCTGAAAATTCATATTACTCTATACATAGAGGAACAAGATACTAGAACAAGAAATGCACCATCCAAGGACCATAATTCGAAGGCAAACAAAAATACACTAATCCATCATTCCACAATTCGCGATGCTTGTAATAAACTCCGTAACAACCAAATAACAAAAGAATCGTGCACGCAAGATGAATCATGTACCGTGACATTGTGTTACTGTTATACGTATATTACATCAAGTTCTAATCATCGAAACCCAAGATATTACAGGAAGAATACATACAAATGGTGCCGAAATCAGATGGAAAAAGAGTAATTAAACTCACAAATTCGACACTTCTAATAGGATAATAACTCTTTTGATATAAGATTAAACCGTATACACCCGATAGAGAAGCACTCATAATAAATCAATTTAACAGAAAATTTCCCATGGATCTTTCTAGTTACGATTCGTGTTTGTAAATAACACGCTTTAGGATGACAGCTGGAACCTGCCACTTGGCTTTTTTCTTCTCCATCCCTGTTAGAAAAAGAAGACCAAAAAAAAAATGTTTAGCTGTCAAAATCAAAACTTTAGTTTAAAATAGAGTTAATTGCATTTTTGGTCCCTGTGGTATGGCCAAATTGAAGGTTTGGTCCCTAAAACTTTAAAAGTGCAAGGATAGTCCCCATTTTGAAGTTTGGATTGCATTTTTGGTCCTTGGATAAAATGAAATAACTAAAATACCCTTTGTCTTATTCAGAGAAGACAAGGGTAATTTGGTCATTTCACACCGACCAGGGACCGTAAATGCAATCCAAACTTCAAAATGAGGACTATTATTATTGCACTTTCAAAGTTTTAGGGACCAAACCTGCAATTTGGCCATACCACAAGGACCAAAAATGCAATTAACTCTTTAAAATATAAGGGGTCAAATGGATTAAAAATCGTCCAAAAGTTTATATTTATTGCATACACCATCCTAAAGTCGGTAATTTAAATGAACACAAGAAGCTGGGAAAAGTGAAACTTACAAAAGCAGCATAGTACACAAAGGTTAGGCCTGCTAGAACGACAAATGCGATTTGGAATATGTTATACCTGTCGATAGGATATCAGAAATGAGTAGGAGAGTCAAAGACAAAAACACGTTGTGGAAGGAAGAAATAAACGTGACTGACTTGTATAAGTATTTGATTCCTCGAAGAGATTGCAAAGTATGACCAAATATCTCTTGGGCGGCTGTAGCTTGAGCGTAGTATGCAAATGCAGTTGAACAGAACTGGATCACACTGAAACCATCAAAAGTAGATAGTCATGACCAATGTTCAAGTACTAGACGATGTAACCAGGAGATTTACAAATAATAGCTACCAGAAAAGTGAGGGAGAAAAAACCACATTAAACAACCATAAGAAGTGGTGCTGAATTAAAAACTAGGAGCTAAAGTCACCATCTGATAATAATGCTAATCCTAAAAAACACAATCGAATCCCTCCCAACCCTAGGGATGGTTCTCGCTTGTATAGTATTGACAGCGACCAATAATACACACATAAATTCATTACACCACCGGCAACTATAACACACATACATCCATTTTACCACAAATTCTTTAAGGATTTACTCGATAAAAGAAATTATTTAAATGGTTAAATCGACAATTAACGCATACTAGCTTGAGCTTTTCTGACATTTGCAGCTCAACCTTTATAACGCTGTCTATAAATGCTAAACTTTTTTGTTGTAAAAATTAGACACCAATTATCCCAGAAACAAATTATCTCTGACAAAAAATTAGTGAAAACAGTTCAGTATGCTTGTTCGACGCTCGATCAATCTAAGGGGAAAAGGCTAATGGGCATATGAATTATTTTGTGGAAGAAAATGTATAGCAATGAGATGAGATCTATCACAAGGAAAATGGATTCTGTAATGTTTATGTTGCAATATATACCTGATGGAGCAAAGAAGAATGAGACCCACGTTAAATAGGAACGAATTCATGAGAGTAGCTCCCCACCTGTAAAATAGTTTCACAGGTTAATAACCACAAGATATTCGTATGGCCAGCGAATGTAAAATAAATATATTAGAGTTAAAAGTTTCATTACTTCATTGGATGGATGGTGATAAACACTAATCTCAGACCAAGCATCATTGCACCAGCAATAACGGCAAGCAGAAGATAAAAGCAAAAGAACGCAAAGGCAGCAGTACCCAGAAGACCTGATGATGTATTACTTGGTCAATGAAGCACGAATGTGTCACGTGTGTGTATGCATTCAGATTATAATGCGTAAAAGAAGAAAATGAAGAGAAACAGAAAATTACCCCATATATCATCCAACTTTATGAAAACCTCATTTAAGAACGGAGAAAGTGGAGGGTCGATCAACAAATATATCACGATGTGTGCAACCCAAGCTATTGAAACAATCAACCTAACATGAAGGCAGAGTCAGAGTGCATTCCGATAAATATAAGAGAAGCACGAAAAGCACCAAGACAGTTAGAAGGCAGGGAAAAGGCATAATATAAGACATATTACAAATGATCAGTTTGGAATTTAGTCTGCTGACTTTCACCAACTCCTACACGGCTACACATGACTAATAGTGTGTTAACATAAATTCGATTTCCTCTTTCCTTGAGCCTGATTGTTAATATTGAAGTATATAAAAAAAAGAACTTGTCTTATATTTTCAACAAATGGTACCTACGGGGATATAAAAGGGAAGTGGGGCATACTAATACAAAAAATGACAGTAAAACAAGTTTGTTGAAGATTCACATACTAAACATGACGAGCAAAAAGCCTGGTAATAGGATCACTTACCCAAAGATTCCAAGTATCAGCTTTACAAGATAGCCAAGAACGGTCATAGCCCAGGTAGTCTCTGCCTGAATAAATTAAAACATATTACAGTGGGTAACTAGGAAAGAGTGAAAGACATCAAGCAAGGTGATTCTGAGCACATGTTACATGTTTATTACCTTTTCTCCTTGAGGATACATCTCCTCTAGAGCATTCACGTCCTCCTCCAAAAGAAGCAACTCCTGAAAGATAGAGAAACATAACCTTGAAAATCAACTAATGATCATATTTAGATCTAGAACAAAATTAAACAGTAACATACTATCAAACTTTAAAACCATGAGATATTCCTAGGCTCCACACAGCTAAGGGTTTTGGCACTAGGTTGATTCTACTCCTCTCACGTTATATAAGACAGTCTCAGCGCCGTGTCTGTTTTGTTTTTCTATATGTTGTTAATATTTTGACACCTAAGAAGAATAATTTGATAAGGCTGTCATATTTGTTTCCAAAACACTTCCCGGCATAGTCAATTCAGCATCTAAAGATTTTAGAAAATGATTTTCGCATCTGTATAGTTATTGGAATATGTTCCAAATGCACTGTGCAGGAAAGGTGCCATCATCAAAGGCTCATCACTTTCCAACATACGGAGTATTTCTTTACGCTGCTATAAGATTTATAGTCCTGTTTCTCCACATCCTATATGCAACAAACATTGACGAACCAATGGCCTTGCATATAACAAGCTCAGAGTATTGCACAGTCACTCCTATGTATCTTTTAAGTTACTTTCCTGCCCCTACCTTCGACAACAGGAGAGGATATCTAACGGATTTATGTCTGTGACTAAGTGATGCGAAAAGCACACATATTCGATGCAACAAGCAACATAGAAACAGAACATGCCACCTATGTTGCAATTAGTTCTTATGTTCGATAGAACTTTCAGGAAAACATACCTTTTCTACAGCTTTCATGTTTTTACGCCATTTCCTTCCTTTTGAACCACTTCTTTCTTCCTGATGAAGTGCATCAGCTGCCTTCTTCAATTCTCTTGCCTTTTTACCAAGTTCTGTTGCTTCCTAAACAGTTAAGATGACAAAACAAAACATTAACTTCTAACTAAAATATTCGCACAGTGAGTGGGAGTGATAAACAGAAGAGCGCAGGGACTACCTTGATATACTGTGATCTAGTAATCACTGCTTTTGGCCGCCTTATAAATGCAAATATAAGACTCAGTGGGAGGCAAGCAATGCCAACCCCGCCAAATATCTGTTTATGAAAAGGCAAAGCTTTAGGATTATGCAAAAAAAGGTCACATTATCACATGCTATTTTGAGACACCAACTAGTCTTAACTTACAATGAACTAAACTCAGTAAGAGACTAAGAACTATCATGATTCAAGAAATGAACTTACAGCAAAAAGAACGGAGCCAACAATTGTAGTGAGGGCAACAATATATTCTGGAAAAGTAGAGCGTTGGGTCCACGTTGTCTCTGATGAAGGACTAGCATCATAGGCAGAACACTGTCATTCATATAAGAGAAATATAAGAACCAGAAGAAATGAAAAAAAGAGAGTACGGCAGAATACCAAAGCAACTGAAATATATAAAGGAAATAAGGAATACATCATACATTTCCATTCGCGCGTCCGTTAACGACACATGGTTGACCACTAGTAAACTGGAAGGTATTTGGGAATGCCATTGTCGAAGAAGACAGGTGCCTAACAGTGAAGTCAACTTTTCCAATAACACCTAGCACATGAAAATTGATAGTAACTCAGCAAAAACCGTTCAACAGTATACAAACATGAGTTACTGCAGGCTTCATTCAATATATATCAGCAATATGTATGCACCAATTGCACGACATGTAAGAGTGATGACATATGAACGATTTACACAAGGCAAACCAAGGCAATGTCTAGACGCTTATATGCCTACACAACAAGGCACAGTTTCAATGGAATTTAAAGGTATGGGATATGACCTATAAAACTATAGCATCAATCCTACGATTCGATAAGCATACAAAACTCAAATGTACAGTAATTTTTGTTACACCCCTGCATAACCTAATGCTTCTAAATACTATTCTGTGCACATCGTACCTAGATGCGTAAGGAACCAAAGATATAAGACAAACCCCCTCCTGACTAAAACTACTAAAATAGCCGTTCCTCATAAGTTGCAATTGATCATAATGGAAAAGGTTCCTGCCAGAAATACTAACCGTATAAAATACCGAGCACCAAACCACAAACAATGGCCATAGTTCCCACCCACAGCAATGCACTTTTAACCCTCTTGCCAACAGTCCTACAGATAAAAAACAGTCGTAAGCATTCAAAAAATGCACTTTCAAATCGTAATATACTGTAATAAGTCTTTCACTTCTGTAAAGGAAGACCATTTCAGCTCTTAAGGTCAAACAACATATCTTCCAGTTTTATCTAATTATATGTTCAAGAGTCCCTGAAACTTTCTCAATTACTCACGAATACATTAACACTTAACAAAAAAAAATCCGTATTCAGACATTCACATTTACATAAAAGTGACACTTAATGAATTTGACCTTCAAGTCGTCTACACCCCTTTTCAGACATCTACATTAAGGGGTTGTTTGGGTCAGTTTATTTTCGGGCTTATGGCATTATTTAAATTTAAAATAACTCATAAGCTCATGTTACTCAGCTTACTAGCTTATCAACTATCAAGTTGAGCTTGTGAACTTATATAAGCCTAAGCTATAAGTCATAATCTCATAAACTGAGAAAAAAGAGCTTATGAGCTTTTCCAAATTTGAATAACCCCGTAAGCCCAAATAATACACTAACCCAAACAACCCCCTAAGACTTCAGCAAAACCTACCAACGGCACATTTCCTATTCATAAACCGTAAACACTAAAAACGCGCGTCCTGAAACATCAACACTTATTTCTAACTACATATAAACATGTCAGGTAACATAGTTGTTGTTATATAGTGTAAACTGACAGAAAAGCTAAACACTAAACGCGTGTCCCTAAACATCAACATTTAACATAGCAGTATATGTAATTATAAAGTGTAAAATGACGTGCATAACAATAAACTTGATAATAAAATTAACCACTCACTTATCTTGATAGCCTTATAAACACGTTTGGTAACATTGTTGTATCTGTAAAGTGTTAACTAACATAAAAGCTAAGCACTAAACACGCATCCCCTTAACATATCAAAATTTACTTATAACGAAATATAAACGTGCCAGGTAACATAGTTGTATTCGTAATTATAAAGTGCACATTGACCTAAAAGCTAAACACTAAACACGTCGCCAAAAATCTAACTTTTATTTCTAACTAAATATAAATGCATCAGGTAACATAACAGTAGGTTGTGTTTTTAGTGTGTGTAAATGTGTAGCACTATTTCCTAAAACTAGCTATAGCTGTAACTATAAAGTGTAAACTGACGCAAAAGCTAGAAACTAAACACATCTCCCGAAACATGTAACATTTATTTCTTACTAAATATAACATAGCAGTATCTGTAATTATAAAGTGTAAACTGGCGCAAAAGCTAGAAACTAAACGCGTCATGTAAAATAACGCGCGGCTCAACGACCTAAAAGCTAAACACTAAACGCATCACCAAACATCTACTAACATTTATTCCTAACTCACGCAAAAGCTAGAAACTAAACGCGTCATGTAACATTTATTTCTAATTAATCAAAAAGTATAAAACAACGCACTTATCACGATCGCCTCAGTAATAAAACATAGCAAACGGAATAACAAAAACACAAGCACCGCATCAACAATATAAACCACCAGCCACAAAGTCTTCATCGGGGCGTGAGGTTACACGCCGTTATAAACCGCGTGCTGGCACGCTGCTTGTTCGCCACGTCGTGAGGAGCATGAGTATCGAGATAGCCGAAACTGATAACCCTAACACAACGGCAATTTGGGGAAGTAAGCCGATTCTTGTCATCGGGTGCTGGTAGTTGATTAGGAGGTATAAGTTGAATATGAAGACGAGGATTGTTACGACTATTGCTACGATTACTAGTGCTAAGTTGAAATCCCCCATATTTGGATTAGAGCATGGATTATGTATTGTTTGGGGTTAGAAGGTAAACGCGTCACTAACGAGTTTACTAATTATTTCTAACTAACGCGTCGCCAGACATCTAACTTTTATTTCTAACTAATTATAAAGTGTAAATTGATGCAAAAGCTAGAAGGTAAACGCGTCATGTAACATTTACTTCTAACTAAATATAACATGGCATATCTGTAATTATAAAGTGTAAACTGACGCAAAAGCAAAAAGGTAAACGCGTCATGTAACATTTACTTCTAACTAAATATAACATGGCAATATCTGTAATTATAAAGTGTAAACTGACGCAAAAACTAGAAGGTAAACGCGTCATGTAACATTTACTTCTAACTAATTATAAAGTGTAAACTGACGCAAAAGCTAGAAGGTAAACGCGTCATGTAACATTTACTTCTAACTAAATATAACATGGCAATATCGTAATTATAAAGTGTAACCGACGCAAAACTAGAAGGTAAAGCGTCATGTAACATTTACTTCTAACTAATTATAAAGAGTAAATGGCGCAAAAGCTAGAAGGTAAGCGTCATGTAACATTTACTTCTAACTAATTATAAAGTGTAAACTGACGCAAAAGCTAGAAGGTAAACGCGTCATGTAACATTTACTTCTAACTAATTATAACATGGCAGTATCTGTAATTATAAAGTGTAAACTGACGCAAAAGCTAGAAGGTAAACGCGTCATGTAACATTTACGTCTAACTAAATATAACATGGCAGTATCTGTAATTATAAAGTGTAAACTGACGCAAAAGCTAGAAGGTAAACGCGTCATGTAACATTTACTTCTAACTAAATATAACATGGCGATTCTACGTAATTATAAAGTGTAAACTGACGCAAAAGCTAGAAGGTAAACGCGTCATGTAACATTTACTTCTAACTAAATATAACATGGTAGTATCTGTAATTATAAAGTGTAAACTGACGCAATAGCTAGAAGGTAAACGCGTCATGTAACATTTACTTCTAACAAAATATAACATGGCAGTATCTGTAATTATAAAGTGTAAACTGATGCAATAGCTAGAAGGTAAACGCGTCATGTAACATTTACTTCTAACTAATTATAAAGTGTAAACTGGCGCAAAAGCTAGAAGGTAAACGCGTCATGTAACATTTACTTCTAACTAAATATAACATGGCAGTATCTGTAATTATAAAGTGTAAACTGACGCAAAAGCTAGAAACTAAACACGTCTCCCGAAACATATAACGCGCGGCTCATTGACCTAAAAGCTAAAAACTAAACGCGTCACCAAACATCTACTAACATTTATTCCTAACTCACGCAAAAGCTAGAAACTAAACGCGCGTCCCGAAACATATAACGCGCGGCTCAACGACCTAAAAGCAAAACACTAAACGCGTCACCAAACATCTACTAACATTTATTCCTAACTCACGCAAAAGCTAGAAACTAAACTCGTCATGTAACATTTATTTCTAATTAATCAAACATAACATTTACAAACTGTAAAATAACGCGCTTAAAACGCACTTATCCTGATCGCCTTCGTAATAAAACATAGCAAACGGAATAACAAAAAACACAAGCACCGCATCAACAATATAAACCACCACCACAAAGTCTTCATCGGGGCGTGAGGTTACACGCGCCGTTATAAACCGCGTCTTCGACACGCTGCACTGCTCGCCGTCGTGCAGGAGCATGAGTATCGAGATAGCGAAACCGATAACCCCAACACAACAGCGAATTTGGGGAAATAAGCCCGATTCTTGTCATCGGGGTGTTGGTAGTTGATTAGGAGGTATAAGTTGAATATGAAGACGAGTATGGTTACAACGATTGCCACAATTACTAGTGCTAGGTTGAAATCCCCCATTTGGATTAGAGCATGGATTATGTATTGTTTGGGGTTAGAAGGTAAACACGTCACTAACGCGTTTACTAATTATTTCTAAGTAACGCGTCGCCAGACATCTAACTTTTATTTCTAACTAATTATAAAGTGTAAACTGACGCAAAAGCTAGAAGGTAAACGCATCATGTAACATTTACTTCTAACTAATTATAAAGTGTAAACTGACGCAAAAGCTAGAAGGTAAACGCGTCATGTAACATTTACTTCTAACTAATTATAAAGTGTAATCTGACGCAAAAGCTAGAAGGTAAACGCGTTAGTTATTTCTAACTAACGCGTCGCCAGACATCTAACTTTTATTTCTAACTAATTATAAAGTGTAAACTGACGCAAAAGCTAGAAGGTAAACGCGTCATGTAACATTTACTTCTAACTAATTATAAAGTGTAAACCGACGCAAAAGCTAGAAGGTAAACGCGTCATGTAACATTTACTTCTAACTAATTATAAAGTGTAAACCGGCGCAAAAGCTAGAAGGTAAACGCGTCATGTAACATTTACTTCTAACTAAATATAACATGGCAGTATCTGTAATTATAAAGTGTAAACTAACGCAAAAGCTAGAAACTAAACGCGTCCCGAAACATATAACGCGCAGCTCAACGACCTAAAAGCTAAACACTAAACGCGTCACCAAACATCTACTAACATTTATTCCTAACTCACGCAAAAGCTAGAAACTAAACGCGTCCCCGAAACATATAACGCGCGGCTCAACGACCTAAAAGCTAAACACTAAACGCGTCACCAAACATCTACTATCCGCAAAAGCTAGAAGGTAAACGCGTCATGTAACATTTACTTCTAACTAATTATAAAGTGTAAACTGGCGCAAAAGCTAGAAGGTAAACACGTCATGTAACATTTACTTCTAATTAAATATAATTATAAAGTATAAAATAACGCACTTATCCTGATCGCCTTCGTAATAAAACATCGCAAACGGAATAACAAAAAACACAAGCACCGCATCAACAATATAAACCACCAGCCACAAAGTCTTCATCGGGAGCGTGAGGTTACACGCGCCGTTATAAACCGCGTGCTGGCACGCCTGCCTGTTCGCCACGTCAGCAGGGAGCATGAGTATCGAGATAGCCGAAACCGATAACCCTAACACAACGACGAATTTGGGGAAGTAGGCTTGGTTCTTGTCATCGGGGTGCTGATAGTTGATTAGAAGGTATAAGTTGAATATGAAGACGAGTATGGTTACAACTATTGCCACAATTACTAGTGCTAAGTTGAAATCACCCATTTTGGATGATTATGTATTGTTTGGGTTTAGATCAGTTTTGTTTGAATTGGATTTGATTACTAGGGCTTGTAATTTAGATCTGGTAATTTAGGGGGGAATGCGGAGTAAACAAAAAGAGTGTTGGTGGAACAGGCTGGAAAAATGATTGGGGATTTTTCAATTTTTTTGGACCTAACACCGAAACATGTCGTGATTTTCAATTTTTTCTTTTTATTATGTTCTTTTTTACTTAACTGGTAAAGTAAATAAACGGTAAATGGATAACGGAAGAATTTTAACTCCGTTTCCCTCTTTTTACTGAAAGTTCTTTTGTGATTTTATGGAAATATTTTACTTTACTTACTATGTGTGTAGGGCTGAGCGTCGGTCCAAAACCGACCCGAACCGAACAAAACCGAAAATCGAAATTTATAAAAACTTAAGCGAAACCGAGCGAATAATTTGTCGGGTCGGTTCGATTTATGTCAGCCGTCGATTCGGTTCGGTTTAGGTGTATTTAGGTATGTTTTTGTCGGTTTTGGGCGAACCGACCAAACCAAAAACATGTAAAACATGAAGCGAAACCGAACCGACCGCATCGGTTCGGCTTCGGTTTTTTCGGTTCGGTCGGTTTTATCGGTCCGGATTCGATTTTGACGCTGATCTTTATGTGTGTGTTTGGTTTGTAATACAATCAATAATTAAAGAGGGCTTACTTTTTTCTTTTTTTTTTCTATGAATAGTTGGCTTTTGGATATTTGTTTTGTTAAGAATTGGGGAATTTGAGTTTAAGAAATCTCATGGATTTTGATATGGGTTTGGTTATGAATTTGGGAGTAGTGTTGATGTGCATACCCTGTTTTTTATTGACTTATATTCATTTATATCTTTTTTAAAGTGATTAGATGAGCAAGTTATGTTCCCACTAATCCAAAATGTTTTGGTTTTTATTTTAGTTAAAGGACTGATGTTATTGGTAGTTTAATTCTAATTTGTTTTGCTATTGAGAAATCCTTTTACAAGTTTGCAACTACCCTGACCGGCTTGTAATATGATAACTCGTTGAGGCTCATTTTTTAAAATTTCAATTTTGCGATACATACTTTATTTCCCACCCGAATTATATAGTCAAACAAAAGTCAAATGTGACTTTTGATTTGAAATAATGATTTTGTTGAGTGTTTGGTTAGGAAATGATAGTTATTGTTTAATATATGTGGTTATTAGAAAATAGAAATAAATTAGTTAAATGGCAAAATCTATCTCCATATATAAGTCAATTTCACTAACTATTGTTCAAATAATTGGTTGTTATTTATTTATTTAGTAGTAGCAGGAAGTGTTATAAAAAAAGAGAACATGTAAAAATATTAAAAAATTTAATAAAAAAAGTTGTTAAATTAATAGGACAAATAACATAATGAAACATGATTTTAACTTTTCTAATGAATAGTGGTTAAGGGGTATAACATTTTTCATAAATGTATATAAGGATATGACCCTAAGAAATCAAAAGTTTAAAAAGAAAATTTGCCATTAAGGAGCAGTGTTGTTTACAAAAATTTGCTTATTATTTTTCAAAGCATTCTTACGATAAAAACGACTATCTTTGTCGGAAACGAATAAATCAAAGCAGCATTTATTGAGATGTGTAACTCGTACGTATGCCTGTGTAAATATAAGTGAAACCAATACAGTAATAATTTATTAATGGAACATCACAATTAGGCACGCCGCGTCCAAATCATTTTTCAATTTTGAATTTTAAAAAACAAATTTTGAAATTTAAATTCATACGAGTACTAATGTTGCTCCTAAACCAAACACCCCTCTCATAATTCAATTCCGTCTTCTTCATCATCATTATTCATTAAACCCTGCAAACCACCACCATTTCCGTCTTCATCATCATCATCTACAACTACATTGTATTCATCATCATCTACCACCACTTTAAACCCAAAAAATCACCATTTCCCCAATATGGTAAAATCTAGGGCTTCACAGTGTAAACCGACATCCTCCAACAAACCCAAACACAATTTTGCTGCTGAGTTCCTGATATACCCTAAGACAGACACATAATTCATCACTGACATGTATTATAAACTGGATGACGTAAAGTATCGGGGGTTGTCATTTGGAGCCTTCATGGAAATCCTCATTGCGGAGCTGCAAGTCAACCGACGGCATGGTTACGTGCGGCTGTTTTTGTATCGGAGGGAGGTTTTTTTTAATTCTAGTAAGCTTTTTGCAAGTTTCATTCAGAAGCGAAACCTATACGTAGTCGCTGTCCAACACTTTGATGGGCGGGTGTTTGAGGTCGGGACATGGGAAGACGGCTATAGATACTTTTTTGGATCCGGATACACTGGTTTTGGCCAGCATTACGCGCGCTCTGTTTTGCGAGGAATTCAAAGACTTGCGAGGTGTAGAAGTAGGTTATGGGGCGTTGGATAATGCGATCCAGGACCTAAGCAATCGCCAATACCCAGTTGCCACATGTGTAAGATAATCTGATCTTGACCATTGTGCATTAAAGCATTAACATTTACTTATGGACGTAATATATTACGTACGTGTAACTGGGTTGATTAGATCGAGTTGATCCCAAGATGAAGTGAAGCAGAAATAAATGAGAGGGTAATGATGAGAGATCAAGAAAATGGGTTTTTGTCTGATATCAATTATTACTAATTTTGATTTTGTGGGTCTTTAAGTTGTCAATCTATTTATATAGAGAAAGGGTTTTTATTTTAGTTAATTAATTAATTTTTTTGATTTGTTGTTTGAAAATATAAATTGACCTTTTGGTGGAGTTTTTAACCAAGCCATCAATATTTATAAAAGTATTTACGAGTTAGTAACAATGAAAGATGGGTAGAGTTGGATGAGGTTTGGTGTTCTTAGTGACTTGGATGAGGTTTCTACTGTTCTGGTGCAACCTAGTACTACTATTCCGGTACCCATTGTGACTCCTACTACTCTATACGTGAACATTGTTTAAAGTAGCCCAAGTGCGTATACAGTTAATTCTTCTTATTCTAAGCTGAATAATAGACCTGTAATGGTTAATGATGGGAAAAAGGTTGGTAACCCGTTTTCTAAGGTTGGAGAATTGGTAGTTTCGGATAGTGATGATGATGAGATTCTTGAGGACCATAATGCGATCTCTAATTTTATGGCGTTTGGTGGTTCTACAAGTGGTGGTGGAGCTTACATGGAAGCTTATTGGAACAATGGAAGGATAGCACCTATGACTACAACCCTTATGATCTTGTGAGTTTGATGATTGTGGAGTGATTGATGCTCAACTTAAGGCTGTTGGTGTTCATGACATTAGTCTTCGTGGTTAGTTTAGATAGGTTGTTCCTTTCATTTTGTGTTGCATAAGCATGGGATGTAATTACTTATGATAGTTTAGGTAGTAAGCACTCTAGGTGTGTTTGGTTTGCCCCTTGGGCTGAGATGTGGGAATCACCCGCATTCGTTGTACTTAAATATTTTTTTGGAGTAATAATATTTTACCGGAGGTAACCCTTTTACCCAAAAAAAGGATGGGTAGAGTTGATCCCTTATACGGATTTATGCACAGTGGCCCCACACATGAGCAAGGACTGGAGACCGATCATGTAAGAATGTTCTTCAGTTTCATCTTGCAAAAAGATCCGAGCATAATAAGCTTATATAAGCCCAAAGGAACTAACAAGCCGAAAAAGAAAATGCTTATATAAATTGCCAATATAAGAGATAACACAAGCAATTTAAGTTATGTCTTGTCAAAGAAGACACCCTTATATACACTACTATTTACTATGTACATATATTGTTTTACAACATTGTTAAATAGACCATTATATGAGCTTTGCACAATACTTCCACACTCTTTCACAAAATAACCCAAAGGAGAAACTTTTATAAAGTTCCTTGGCTTGTGTAGAATAGTCTATAATCCTAAGCATGATGCTCTCAAAGTTGACGAATTTTGTGACAATTGTTTTATTTTATTTTATTTTTGTCACATTAGGGAGTGTGTTTGGGAAAAGTAGATGGAGCTTATAGAAGCTTATAACTTACAAGAGCTTTTGTTAAAGTTGAAATCATTTTTTCCCAAATATGTATCGTAAAGTAGCTAAAACTTGAGCTTATAGGTCTAAAATGACATTATAAGAGAAAACATATAAATATACAAAACTAAAGCTAAGAGGAAGGGGTATGGTAACTTGAGCATCGCACCATTCCATATGGCACTGAAATGGGCGCCATTTCGGCGTTAGCACATCACCAAGGCCGAGCGCCATTTGCTATCAAATTCAAATTTTCTTGCCCGTTTAAAACAAGCACTAATTTCTTAAAAAAAAAAAAAAAAAAAAAAAAAAAAAACTATTAAACTTTACCACTATTTATAAACCCAATCATATTTACACACAATACTTACTTTTCCATTATCATTTATTTTAACACTTAACATATTTCATTTTTACTTACAAAAAAAATGTCTCAAAACCCGATTGATCCATTTTCCCAAGATCAACTCAATATGTCACAACAATCATCATCGTCTAACCCTCCGACACCTTCGTCGGCTATTCGACATCTTCTCAATATCCTCCTTTTCGTACGTACTACTCTATGCCAGGTATGTTAGGTATGCCAAGTATGCCGAAAATGCCGACCCCGAACAACTATATAATCAATACTAAAATGTCATGCTTAACCAACATTTTCAAGATCTTCAACAAAATCCAACACAAGAAACACAATAAAACCAATTGACGCCACAACCAACCAAGCCCTCGTCATCCAAAAGTAGAAGAAAAAAAACAATTCGTAAAACGTAACACAATCGACATACCCGACACCGAATATGAATCCGAAATCGTATGAGCTCATTCTCGTTGGTCGAAGGTGGAGGAAATTTTATTAGCCTCGTGTTATGTTGCCATTTCTGAGGATGGCTAAGTCAGAAATGACCAAAAGGACAATTCGTTTTGGAAAAAGGGTTCTTGCCAAGTTCAACGAACAATCTCATCACAAACGCACCAAGGATAGGTTGACGAGAAAGTGGGCAACTATGAACCCTAATTGTCAAAGGTTCAACGCTATCTACAAACGTTTAAGAGGTGTGGGTAAAAGTGGGGAAAACGAGGGTGATCTTATGAGGCGTGCTAGGCAACCATATCGTGATGAGGCCTAATCGGGAAATAAAAAGTTTACTCAAAACGGGGCTTTGTCGGTATTGAAAGAACACTACTCGCCGACCTGGTTAATCTTACTGGACATGCCGAGCTATTCGGCGATGATCCGAGACCACGTCCCCCGGGCAAGCAAAAACGTCCGTAAAAAAAACAAAATCCGAAAGCTCGTCGAGCAACATTCAAGTAACTCTGAAATTTGCGGGTATGATGCAAAATGAGTCGCGATTTAAACGAGAATCCGCTCAAACGGCGTATAAGACGGCGAGGAAGAAAGATGAGGTCATAATGAAAGTGAAAGAATTGAAGTTTCTCAATACGCCGACCAACCCAAATTTGCCAGCGGAGCGAGCAAGGTTCATCGAAATGCAAAACAACTGATTTAGACTTATTTGAGTCCTATACGCTAATCATATAAGCTTAGCAAAACAAGGCGCAAGACACCGCATATATGGTATGCTTAGAGCTCGGTGAAGCTTATATTACAAGCTATAAGCTTGGGTTTACTTTTTCATAAAGTTGTTTGATGAATTAGTTTGAGCTAAAGCTTATTATTGTAAAATCACATAAAAATACGCTAAATGACAATCTTATATATTTCAAACTTTTTAGTACTAATTCCTTATATTTTAAAAGGTATATAATTTTACTAACCATAAGCCCTTCCAAGCCCATTTCAATTAGCCTGTGCTTATGGAGGCTTATTAATTAAAAAAAAACTTCTATAAGCGCGTGTTACAATTTGGGGAAAATACGTTTTAAATTTGTAGGGCTTAATGGAATACTGTTGTAGATGTATTTGTTGTTGTTATAATTTGGGGAAAATACGAAGTAAACAAACAAAGTGTTGGAACATGCTAAATGATTGGGGATTTTTTTTAAACTGGTTTGGTTTTCGAACAAGCATTGGAGTTTACAACAAGGCCCAAAACTGTCTAAAGTTAAACTCGGACAACATGTAACGTTGATCGATATCAACGGGTCTATTTGGCGCTTGGATTTTAAGGGCTTATAATGAAACGCCCAAGATTTATTTATTTATTTATACATTTTTTTTTAATGTCAAATAACTTAAATCTGTAAAACTTACAAACTCTGAAAACATCTTTCATTAACATAATATGTGAATATTGTACAAAAGTTTCACAAGCGGAAGCGTACATTATACAGGTGTAGTTATAAACCAAACACAATGTTTTAACCCATTTTCTAATACATGTTCCAAAAGAAATAAAAAGTAGCCATTCGTGGGTTGCCATTTGGCATGTTGTGGGTTGTGACTTTGGGTTGGCCTACAAAGTGATTGTATGATTTTTTTTATTAAAAATTACTATTATTTTTGCACGTATAAAGTGACGATTGGGTTAGCAATCTTATAAATAAAGATAGTTAGATGAGAATATTGAAAAATTTTTATTAAAAAATACAATCATTGTTTTTATATGATATACGTGTTGGCAACCCAATCTACCCCTCAAAACAAATAACTATTTTATCTACCAGTAATAGGGGGTGTGTGTTTAAGCGTATATGTGACTTATGAGCTTATGTGCCCAAAACTGTACCCTGCCGAATGAAGATGTTGGTGGGCTACAAAGGCTTGTGAATAGGATCTGAAGGCACAATTGCCATCCCCCATTGATTTGTACCTCTTAAAACCCCCGAGGACGTGAGCCCTTTATTCGCCTTTGGCTTTCACAACAACATCGATCTCCTTTACTGTAATCGGTGCTTCGTAGTCCGGAATCACCTCAACTCTCTTACCATCCTTTTTTATCCTTGATTTTTGATCCTAGAGACAGAAATAGACATAGATAAATTAAACTAAACTTAAATAATAATAAGAAAAACTAAAACAAAACACCCCTAAACACAATAAGCTGATTAAATAAGCTTTGATATGCAAGAAACAGATCTACGTAGAAACATAAATAATAATAATAATAATAATACATACATACATACATACTTTAAATATCGTGTCAAAATCCCTTTTCATTCTTGCGTTTGTGTGATAGTGTGGTGTTTTTGGATTATGTTTGTTACAGATCTTGAAGAATGAAGAAAGGTTGGCTGCAGCAAACTTGTTTAGGGTTTAACAAAGATTTAGTTTAAAAGCCCCTATTATTTGGTCCGGTGGAAAAGGCTCAAAATGTTTTGTGAACCATTGTATAAACCCCTTATGACATGTCTACTTATTTTTTGACCTTATGTGTAAAAGTGGGTTATATCCATATCTACATATGTGAACTATATAACCGACTGAGACCAGACCGGACCAACCACATTTGGTCCGGTTCTCGGTCTTGACTTTTAGACTAATTCGGTCTCGGTGTTAGTCGGTCCATTGCTCAGCCCCCTATAAACAGACACTTTGAACTAGGGGTGAGCAATCCCGACCGACACTCGACTCCCGTTCCGATCCCGATCCGACTGTAATCAGGTCGGTAATCAGTTTGCGTTTTCCTGGTAATCGGGATTCGGGACGAGTTGGGACCATTATCGGATCGGAAGTCGGTTTGGGTTTTTCCCCATTGTCAGTATCGAGATTAGTCAGGACGGGTCGGGATTCATCCCGATGCTCACCCCTACTTTGAACGATAAGTAAATAAACTAGTAAACTTGTAGTTTGGCCCAACCCTTAAAAAAAATACTCATGAACAAACTTAGGGCTCATGAACTAAAACCCAAAATCAAAATCAAAATATAAACGACATCTTCATAATTGACCATTTGAAGATAAAAGTCGACCTAGATCAACCGATATTTGATAGAGATTTAAGAGTCCGTGATCACGAGAAACTTACATGTGCAACTGACGAATTACCATGAGAAACTTCACAAAGGGCTTCTTCAGCCAACCCACTCGCTTCAAAACACAGGGCTGCCATCATGTCCGCCTGAAAAGCACCAATTCAACCGGCACCCTCCGATTAGAAATCATGTTGTAAATTGCATAGTTTTAAGAATAAGTCTCAATAAAAATATATGTTTTACCTCAATAGGCTCCCTTACATTTAAGCCCACATGATCATGACCACGATATTTGCCTCTGCCACCACCAGGATAACTGTTTCTGCCACCACCAGAATAATTGTTTTTTCCACCATAATAACCGCCTACGCGACGACTAACTTCACGGCTTCTGGGACCTAAACCACCTCTGTCATCACTGCCTTCAGGACCTTGACCACCTCCGCCTTCAGGACCTTGACCACCTCCGTCATCACCACCTTCAGGACCTTGACCACCTCCATCATATTGAACATAGTTACCTCCCCCATTACCATATCCGCGACCAACACCGCCTCCTTGTTGATTACTCTCATCTAGGTAAAAATCGCCTTTGGGACCATGGTCCCATGATAGAATATTCAAGGCTTCCATATTAGATTCTAAGATTCCTTTCAATTCATCAAGTGTCAGCATCGTATCCTGTTTAGGGGTTCCTCGAATAAGATTTGAAATTCTCATCCAACGTTTCGGTAAATTCGACATAAAATCATGGTTACCCACCCTGGGAATATTCCCCTTAGTCTCCATTAACTCGCTGAATACAACGTGATACAAAACAAACCTCACGCTTTCTGAAAAAGTTAACGCGAATTGGCCGATAGCCCAAGCCCAATGCCAATTACGAGTAAGAGGGTCCCTCTGTTGAATTATTTTCAGTATAGCTTTATTTAAATAATGAAACCCAATCAAAATCTCTTTCAAAACTCTATCGCTACCCTAAAACAGCTCACTGTATTTCTAGCCAAAACCTGTTACCAGGGAGTTGTAAAAATACCTTTCTTTTTCATCCTTTGTCCCTATCTCATATACGTTACCATCGGGCCGGATTTAAGGGTGTGCGAGGTGTCTGACGGCACAGAGCCTCCATTTTTTAGGGCCCCAATATCTAAATCTGTAACGTTGGTAAAAACTGACTTTTAGACGTTTTTTATCCATGTAAATAACGTTTTATGATGGAATAAATACATATTATAGGGTTATAATATAGTTACTTGGGTCATAATAGAGAAACAAAGCTTAGAACTGCTTTTTAATGGAGAAAAAATGGACGGGTTGTTCAGTGAAGAAGATGACACAAAAGTCAAATTTTCTTTTTTTTTTGGTAAATTTCAATTTTGGCCCCTGTACTTTAAAGTTTATCAGTTATGCTATTATTTTAAAAGTTTTGTTTAACATGAAAAGCAAAAAAACCAAAATATATTTAAAAAACTGTATTTTTAATCCTATAAAATCATCTTGATAACTTACCATCGTTTAATGTATCACAAATCTTTTGGCTGTAAGCATGCTTCAAGAAATTATACACGTGTATTTCAAAAACATACTACACAACTCCATATTATATGAGCTAGAGTTAATCTTTAAGACTTACAAAGATAATTTTTAAAAAATTTACTAACCATAAAGTGTATAAACAAATGAACAAAAAATCAACAGATTACTATTAAGATGATTAAAGAATGTAATGTTCATAATCAATTAAGTTTGCTGATTTTTTAGCGAATATTGTTCAAAGGCCTTAACATGATATAGCACAGGGCCTCCGAAATCCACGGGACGGCCCTGATTACCATCAATGTCCTGTAAACCCAAAGGGACCAACAAGCCGAAAAAGAAAATGCTTATATAAATTGCTAATATAAGAGATAACACAAGCGATTTAAGTTATGTCTTGTCAAAGAAGACACCCTTATATACACTACTATTTACTATGTACATATATAGTGTTTTACAACATTGTTAAATAGACCATTCTATGAGCTTTGCACAATGCTTCCACACTCTTTCACGGAATAACCCAAAGGAGAAACTTTTATAAAGTTCCTTGGCTTGTGTAGAATAGTCTATAATCCTAAGCATGATGCTCTAAAAGTTGATGAATTTGTGACAATTGTTTTATTTTTTTTATTTTTTTTGTCACATTAGGGATTGTGTTTGGGGAAAGTAGATGGAGCTTATAGAAGCTTATAACTTACAAGAGCTTTTGTTAAAGTTGAAATCATTTTTTCCCAAATATGTATCGTAAAGTAGCTAAAACTTGAGCTTATAGATATCAAATTCAAATTTCTTGACCGTTTAAAACAAACAGCTAGTTTCTTAAAAAAAAAGAAAAAAAAACTATTAAACTTTTACCACTTTATATAAACCCAATCATATTTACACACAATGGTTACTTTTCCATCATCATTTACTTTCACACTTAACATATTTCATTTTTACTTACAAAAAAAATGTCTCAAAACCCGACAGATCCATTTTCCCAATATCTACTCAATATGTCGCAACAATCATCATCGTCTAACCCTCCGACACCTTCGTCGGCTATTCGACATCTTCTCAATATCCTTCTTTTCGTACCACCTACTACTCTATTCCAGGTATGCCAACCCCGAACAACTATATAATCAATACTAAAATGTAGGCCTGATCATCGGGCGAAAACCGGACCTGACCGAGAAAAACCGGACCGAACCGAGACCGAATCCGGCAAAAAACCTAGACCGAGACAGAGACCGAATGTTAGTTTAAATGGACCGACCACATTTGATCCGGTTCTCGGTCTTGACTTTTAGGCTAATTCGGTCTCCGTGTTAGTCGGTCCATTGCTCAGCCCCCTATAAACAGACACTTTGAACTAGGGGTGAGCAATCCCGACCGACACTCGACTCCGTTCGATCCAGACACCGACTCCTTCCCGTCACCGATCCGATCGTAATCGGGTCGGTAGTCGTTGTGTTTTCACGGTAATCGGATTGAGGCGAGTTGAGACCATTATCGGATCGGAAGTCGGTTTGGGTTTTTCCCCATTGTCAGTATCGGGATTAGTCAGGACGGGTCGGGATTCGTCCCGATACTTACCCCTACTTTGAACGATAAGTAAATAAACTAGTAAACTTGTAGTTTGGCCCAACCCTTTAAAAAAAGAGAAAATTCCCAAAATAAGTCAAAAAGTCTTGCATGATCCGTTAAATGGTCATTTTTAGGCTTTTCCCATTTGGTCACGCTTTCGATATTTCGACTTCAATCAAAATTTTGTGCGTGTCATTCTTTTGGTGGTCATTCTTTCATTTCACTTTGAATTTTGACGCGTGTCATTCTTATATCTTTACGAAAAAAAGTACAAAAGAATGACACGTGTCAAAATTTGATCAATAAAGCGGTTGAAGCGATCAACATCACCAAAATGAGAAAAAGACGCAAAAATGACTTTTTGGTAAGAATTTTCTTAAAAAAAAAAAAATACTCTATGTTTTAGTAAATCCCGATCCCAAAACCCATCAAACAAACACCTTCCTTCAAATTCAGTTACAAAAACAAACTTATTAGGGCTCATGAACTAAAATTCAAAAGCAAAATCAAATGGCTGGAATAATGGCAGCTTCAGCTTCAATTCCAATAGATAAGTTCACGGGACTGATCCACTCCGCTAAATTCTCAACAGACATCCCTTCGAAGCTCGAAAACCTGCAAAAATTAAAAGATGAATTATCAGTGGATGATTATCGTTTGGTTGCGAATGTGTTGCCTCACCTTATTGATTTGCATACTGATCGCTCGAGTCCCGTTCGACGTCTCGTCGCAGAGTAATAACCGTTGATTTATATTTTATTTCATTTATAAAACCTGTTGTGGTAATTGTTATAACTTAATGAATGCCTTTTATCTTATAGGTCTACATTTTATTGTTAAATGATAGTAATATATATCTCTAATTATATTGATTATAGCTGTGTTAAATTCAATTTATACGCGTTGTTTATGTATTCAATTTAGCTCTGCTATAACCTATGGTAGCAAATGTTGAAAATTTTGCTATTGATCACAGATCACTCTAGTCCTATTCGTCATTTCGTTGCTGAGTAATAAACCCTCACTTAATGTTTTATTAAGCGTTTTGGTAATATAGTTGTAGCTGTAATTATAAAGTAATAACAGTCATAAACACTTTATGTAGCTCTGATAAAACCTATTGTATCACATGTTTTAATGAAATTGAATTACATCTATATGTGATATAAGTATGTAGTGCATGCCTTAGTCGTGTTGTCGTGTGTGGATGTGAAAAACCTTTTAGGAACGTTTAGCGCGCAGAATATAATGCTTGTTCGGCAACAAGCGTTAAGCTTTTGGATTTTGAAAAACACTCCTATTCGAAATGATAATAGTAGAAGCAGTTAACTCTACTTCATTTTGCACTTTATAGTTTTGATCATTATAAGCTCTACATAAGTTGCCAAGTTCTAGGCGTTTGACGTTGGATATAACCTAAATCGGCTTTGTTATTTATTGATATTTAATAACACTATATGCTTGAATATATAGATTTTACAATGGTTTTGATGAAAGCTAAAGTAGAGTATAACCGTTGAGCATGTTTAAGTAATACAGTCCTAGCCTTTTTTCTTAGGAATTTTGCGTTTTTGGTGAAAGTTAAAACATAAAAGTACTTTGGTTACACACTCGTTGATCACCAATTATGTGTAAGGTTGTGTTGACAAGAGAGATATCTTCAAATTCATTGATGTCACATTGAGGATAATGTAAAGCTTGAGGTCCTATTTCTTTTTATGATAAAGCGTTGTATAATCTCAGAAGTGATTAATAGATAACTTTGACATATTAGCATTATATGCGTGAAAATCTCAGCTCCCTTGTACTTGCTGCCGAAAACCTTAAACCCTTGAAACGCCTCCCCTAACTCACTTCTTGTATAGTACTTATGAACCAAAAAAGTGTTTAGTATCCCAAGTTTGCGGTAACACAAAAATCAGAATTCATCGGAATACTTGTATAGTAAACGCAAGAAAAAACACTGAGAAAAACACTGGCTCATGAGGCCTGCCTATACCCGTCTCACTTTATCTTAGAATACACTGGCGGAGTTGCTTTTGCAATGTGCAATCTATGTAGCTTTTATCTCTACAAACTAGACAAGTTACCAAGCTTGCTGATTGATTCATTGATTGATTCTCATATGTAGGATTGCTGGTGACGTTGGGTTGAATAATACAGAGTTATTGCCCGATATTGTACCTTTATTGATAACTCTCCTAAGAGATGCTACACCTGCAGTTGCTAGGCAGGCTATCACCTCTGGAATCAGTTTATTCAGACGGGCTCTTACGAAAATTGCACTTCAGGTACATCCGTATCCTATCTGTTAATTTGATTTATCGAAGCTTTTAGGCTCTTAGACCCGTATTAAGTTAGTAAAGATGCAATAGTCGATGATAATGCCAATGCAGTTTCTTTTTCTCGAATATGTAGCCCGTAGGAGCTTAAACGTGTAAACTTTGATTTTCCCCGATAACCATGCATATATAGCATTGTAGATACTCATAGCTCTAATTTTCAGGGTCTGTATTCAAGCGAGGTGGATGATTCTCTCGAGTCATCATGGGCATTGGTGTTGAAGCTAAAAGAAGAAATATATTCGATGGCATACCAGGTAACCAACAAATTCAATGATTTGGCACAACCTCTATGCATAATGTATACAGGCTAATTCTCTGTTACGTTTTTTAAGCCTGAAAGCGATGGGAGGAAGTTGCTTGCACTGAAATTCGTGGAATCAGTGACTCTATTATATACAGCTGATCCTAGTGCTTCTTCTGAACCACCCGTAGATCAAACTTCTTCAGGTATACTTATAAATTCTTTATTGTATCTTTTTGTGTGTTTGTGGTTATTGATGTTATTATGTATGACACTTGCATGACAGATGAATTTAACATAGCATGGCTTCGTGGAGGCCATCCCATACTTAATGTTGGTGATCTATCGATTGAAGCCAGTCGGAACCTGGGTTTGTTGCTTGATCAGCTAAGATATCCAGCTGTGAAATCACTCAGCAATATGGTAGTTATCGTGTTAATCAAGAGGTATATTTATCTTCGCCACACATGCATATGCTATGGGGTTTCCTTTGTGAAACTTGACATGCACAATATTAATGTACATGACTATACGTGTAACTATTTGGCCAGTCAACTGGGATCCATGACAAGTCTTTCATGTATGGCTCCTGTGCTTCAGTAGGCTCGCACAAAGTTGTAGTGATTGTCTCTGCTTTTAAAGAGCTAATAAGTAAAAGTTGAAAGAGTATTAGTATGTCAATTGTTTTAGGTTGTGGAAAACCGGATATAGGAGAGAAGAGGATGGAGTGATATGGATTTTTGAGTCAGTTTCATGGTCTCAAACTGTGATTCGGTAGTTATAAATTACTCAGTTATGTTGAAAAGAGATAATTGTAAATGTTTAACTCCTTCTAATATATATTTTTTCATATATTCGCACACCACTTAAAAAAGTCGTTCTTTTTAAGCAACTAATGATTTTCGGAAGTGAAATTTCTTACTACTTCGTAAATCCAGAAGTTGAACAGTCCAGGAATGAACGGACTTGTCTTTCCTATAAATTTCTTACTCTTTACAATTGCTTATGCTTCTTCAAAACACTTTCACTAATTCCTTTATCACGCCTCACAGTCTTTCAGCAATTGCAAAGAAAAGGCCTGCATTTTATGGGCGTATACTTCCAGTTTTACTTGGTTTGGATCCATCAAGTTCTGCTGTGAAATCGGGTCATGTTTCTGGAGTGCATCATACTTTAAAGAATGCTTTCCTTTCCTGCTTGAGATGCACACACCCGGGTGCTGTTCCGGTAACTATTTCTATTATTATAAAACTGTACTAAGATTAAGTTTCTATCCCATATATGCTTATCCTTGTTTGTTGTTCTTTGGCATAAGAAGTTGATTCAAAGACATTATAAATCAACAAGAAAATACCGTGTTTATATTTTTGAGTGTTTTTGGCTTTCATACTGTTCTTAAACTATGTTATACTCTCTTAATAGTGGCGGGATCGTCTAGTTGGATCACTTAGAGATATGAAAGCTGGTGGGTTGGCTGAAGAAGCCCTTCGTGAAGTTTCTCGGGGTAATTCGTCAATTGCAAAAGTAAGTTGCTTGTTTTGAGTTACCCATTTTGCTTGTGTACAGTCAAAAGTATTTATGTGGAATAGTGACAAGTGGTCGGTCCTCTTACAGGATGTAAAACCCTCAGTAGAAGCGAGTAATTCTCCTGGTATTAGGAAAAGGTCTCAAGTGCAGGATGTTAGTAATTTGAATAAAGATGATGGTGTACCTGGAAAGCGTGCCAAACCAACACCTAATCTGAATGAGGACTCAAAGGGCAATGTAGTTGGGAATTCTTCAAGCCAAAAAGTAAATGCAGACAATGAACGGGTACAGCAGCTTGTTTCTATGTTTAGTTCGTTGGTTGCACAGGGTGAACAATCTGCTGGAATGTTAGAAATTCTCATTAGCAGTATATCTGCTGATTTACTTGCTCAAGTAGTAATGGCCAATATGCCAAATCTTCCTTTAGTTCGGCCTATAGAATATGGTAATGAAGAGTTGGTCAACACGGGGTCCCATCATGCTACTACACAAGCTGATAATCTGTCCGCTTATCTGACCGACATAATATCACGCTCCACCAATTCTCAGCTTACAGATTCTACTTTGGAAACACAAGCTGACGAGGTACACTATCGTAATTTGTGAACATATTCTCTGATGCTACTTTTATTATGAATTTGAGTTTGGGCTGCATAACTAGATGAGCTTTAGCCTGACCCAAGGCCCGCCTTTGGTCTAGTGGTATGTGAGTTCCTCACCAACCTAGAGGTTGTGGGTTCAAGCCTCGCTGGAGGCATTTGTGAGATAGGTGTGAAAAAAAATTGCCGTTCTAAAAAAAAGATGAGCTTTAGCCTGACTCAGCTGTTTTTGGCTAATATAGAACTCAATTTGATAGCTTCACTAGTCTTGTTGACGCAGGCTTGAGCTCGTCATGATGAGTATTTGAAAGTTCAAAGTATGTATTACAATTACAATCACTTCTGATCAAACAAGCTCGTTTCGAGTTCGAATAAAATTGTACTTTGTACACCAATATTTGACCAAAATTTATACTCTGTCTCAAAATAAGTGTCAACATCTTTATTTTGGATTTACCCAAATGAAATGTCTACATCCATAACTGTTTACCAAGTCACGAGGTAAATAGATAACATTTGATAATTATTACACTTCTTTGAAATTGTGTGCACTTTGTCTAGTGAACACTTGTTTTGGAACAGAGGGAGTATCAACACACATATGGAGGGCTTAAAATAAAGTTCGACTACTCTTTTTTATAAATCTGAGTTCGATTTGTCATTGTATGTTCATATTCTTATTTAAACACGAACTCGATAAAGTTCTTCTTAAACAAGCTTGAATCGAATTCGAGATTGAATTAATAGTGAAAAGCTTGACACATGCTCTGCTCTAGTTCTAGTATTTGCAGTTTGCTATTGCATCTTATTATCCTATAACCACCTTGAAAGTAATATGATAATTTTCATGTCCTGCCTGACAATCTAGGAAATGCTACAGAAGCCTGAAGTGGAAGGCGAACAGCCTGCGACAAAAGATAATGATGTAGTACATTCTCCTCAAGCTTCACCCATGGAAGAAGACTTGGTGCCTGCGGGCCCACCAGTTTCTGTTAATATACCATCTGTAACTGTAACGAATGTTAGTTTAGCTATTCCATCTGAAGATACCGATATAGGGGAACTGGAGGACGGTATACCCGGTCTAGACTCGTCAGCCCGGGATGACGGGATGCCTGAAATTCAGGTTGATGCTGAAATGATTTCTGCTGATATGGAAGAAACTAATCTAGAGCAAATTACCAAAATGGGCACATCATCAATGGATATAATTCCTTCAATGGCTGTAGTTCCTTCAATGGATATAGTTCCTTCGATTTCTACAGACAGGTCTGAGGAACTTAGTCCAAAAGCTGCCGTGGCAGAAGCAAACAATATAAATTCCTCAACTGCAACTTCTGTTCAGTTAACATCTAAAGTCATCCTGCCAAAAATGGCTGCCCCTGTTATCAGTCTAACTGACGAGCAGAAGGATCACATACAAAAATTGGCTTTTACACGTATCATTGAAGCTTATAAGCATATTGCAGTTGCTGGAGGTTCACAGCTTCGATTTTCTTTGCTTTCATATTTAGGAGTTGAGGTAATGTCCCACTAGCACAAAATTACTAATTGCTTGGTTTCATGTTCTAACATTAAATAATTTCGCAAATAATTTGGTTGGTTATGATTTTGACTACTTGCATCTTCTGGCAGTTTCCTTTGGAGTTGGACCCTTGGAGTCATCTGCACACACACATACTGTCAGATTATACAAGTCACGAGGTAAGCAGTTTAGTTTTGCTTATATTTTCATACAAGCTTCTGTACTTATTATCCAAACCTAGTTTGAATCGGCCTGGCGAACCTATTTTAGTATAAGGTTGTTATATTGTCTATTTTAGTAACAGTGAGTATTTTTTTTCAGGGACATGAGTTAACCTTGCGTGTCCTGTATAGATTATTTGGAGAGGCAGAAGCAGATCACGACTTCTTTTCTTCAACAACAGCTACCTCAGTATATGAGATGTTTCTTCTGAAAGTGGTTAGTAAATATTTTCAGTTTCTATTTTGTTTACGAGACAAAAGTATTAACAAATTAAATTCTTATTGCAGGCAGAAACACTCAGAGATTCGTTTCCACCAAATGACAAATCTTTGACTAGATTGCTAAGTGAAGTTCCTTACCTACCAAAACCAGTTCTTAAATTGTTGGAGAGCTTGTGCGTTCCTGGAAATAGTGAAAAAGATGCGGAGTTGCATAGTGGAGAGAGAGTGCATCAAGGTCTCAGCATTGTTTGGAGCTTAATTCTGCTTAGACCTCCCACTAGAGATGTTTGCTTAAAAATTGCTTTACAGGTATATTTCTTAATGATAATTTTTTTTTATCCCAACTTTATGCATTCAATCCTTAGATTTTGACTTTTAACCATATTGGGCGTTTTAAATAGAGTGCAGTGCACCACTTGGAGGAAGTGCAAACAAAAGCGATACGTCTGGTATGTCCTGATTTAATTATTTTAATCTAAACAAGTTTAAGGGTTTCTCTTGGTTTTTAGTGGTTCATTGTCCAATCACAGGTGGCAAACAGGCTTTATCCTATACCAGCTATTTCTCAGCAAATCGAAGATTTTGCAAAGGATATGTTATTATCTGCAGTGAACGATGATCATATGATGGATACTGATGGATCTAATGCTGAAGTAGCAAAGGTTTGAGCTTAATATGATGATGAAATCAAGTATCAGCTATGGAATTTAATATATCACTTCTTTTTATTGTTATTATTTAATAAATGCAGGACAAGGAGATGGGAAAACCTTTGACTGAATCAGTAAGTGCAATCATCAAGGACAGTTCATCTGAGGCTGGTCAACCTAGTACATCTAATATCAATCCATCCACTTCAATAATCGATGCACAACGAAACATGTCACTGTATTTCGCCCTATGTACAAAGGTATATCAGCATATAATTCGTTGCACAATCTGATTTTTAAGATTATTAAGTTTCACTAATTATAAAATCTTTCTAACTTACAGAAACACTCTCTTTTCCGTCAACTGTTAATCGTCTACAAGAACATGTCAAAAGCAGCGAAGCAGGTTGGGTAGTTTTTAGTTTACCGATTTTCCTTTATTATTTATAAAGTAACATGCGCTAGTATTAAGTTAAAACCATTCTTTACCCTTTTGCAGGCAATTTCTGTTCAAATCCCCAAACTAGTTCGCACCATTGGAGCATCTCCCCAGCTTCTTGAAATTATTGCAGATCCACCTGCTGGAAGCGAGACCCTTCTGATGCAGGTTTTTAGTGTTTCCTTACATATTATTATTCTCTTAGAAGATGCTTAACGTGCTTGACTATTTTTTCCCCGTTTTCTTTTTTCAATAGGTGGTGCAAACGCTAACAGATGGGGCAATTCCTTCTCCTAACTTGATAGCTACCATTAAAAAGTTATATGACACAAAATTAAGGGTATATTATTTTATTTTTTTGCATGGTAGATAGACATGTATCATCACACTGATTTGTTTACATTCTGTCACAAAACAGGATACAGAGATTCTAATTCCTATATTACCCTTCCTACCAAAAGACGAGGTTTGCTTCTTTGATTTTCTTTTTATGGCTTGTCGTGTTCTTTTTATGGTTGTAGCTTTGGTCTGACATAATTTTAACAAAATAAAATTTCTAGCAAGGATTTAGGATTTTTCTTTTAGAGAATCTAAGTGTTTGATGTGTGTGGCCTTGTACCTTTTCTTATATATATATGCAACTTCGATTTAAAGAGTTCATGTTTTTTATGTCAGTATCGAGTCTTGTGACCCATGCGCTCTTATAGAGTGAATGTTGTAGTAATCTTGTTAACGATTGTAAATATTTGTTTTCACAGCTACTTCAGATCTTTCCTCGTTTTGTAAATCTCCCCTCTGATAAATTCCAGGCTGCACTTGCTCGTATCTTACAGGTAACTTTGTTCTTTATGTTTGTTTGTTTCTCTTTACAAAATTGGTATTGTGTCTGGGATGGTGCCTCTCGTGAAGTGGGCAAATATTAGATTATATGCGCCTGAAAGGATGATATTTGCTTTGATTGTTATGAACATACTAAAAAAAGGATCTGTTTTTAAGGATAGGTTGCATTTTAACCCATTTACTTATGAATGGGTCTGTTTAGGTTGTTTATTTTAAGTGGCTATAGTAAAAGAATAGCTAGAAGGGGAACATGCCAAACGGGTTGAAAGGCACTCAAAGTGTCTCTTGAATGAATGCAACCTCCCAAATCTTCTTTTCAGATCTTTAGATTTATTTTATTTTGTATTGTTATCGTTTTTTGTAACTATAATGAACATATCAAGTGTTGTAGAATGTTATATATGGATAAGCGTGTGTTTCAGACTGAACTTGTTTGACCTATTGCCCAACGCAAGCTAACCGGCCCTATCCGCTCATCTTTACAAAACTAAATATGCATGTACTAATATGGGTCCTTTTGAAACCTTATTTTACAGGAATCATCTCAGGGTGGCTCAATTCTTACACCAGCTGAAGTCCTGATTGGTATCCATGGCATTGATCCAGAGAAAGACGGGATTCCTCTGAAAAAGGCAAGTTCATTTTTCTTTTCTTCTCGTTGTCCATTTTACAGTTAAGTATGCAACTAAAGAGTTCCTTTTTTTGTAAGCAGGTCACAGATGCATGCAATACTTGCTTTCAGCAACGGCAAATATTTACCCAACAAGTTCTTGCAAAGGTTTTAAATCAACTGGTACGTTCAACCTTTCACTGTGCAGTAGAATGCGTGGGATGGTTAACGTGTCAAAATAGTTTGGGTTTAGCAAACACTTATATTTATGCTGTATTTTTCAGGTTGAGCAGATTCCTCTTCCGATGCTGTTTATGCGGACAGTAATACAGACAATTGGTGCATTTCCCGCCCTGGTAAGATTATACAAAGTTACACTCTTTCATATGTAAGGTTTTAATTCTTCTGAAATGCACATGGAAATGTGTTCGTTCTTTTTTCTGTAAAAAGATCTGACAGTGACAATATAATACAGGTGGATTTTATAATGGAGATTCTATCTCGTCTTGTAAGCAAACAGGTGAGAATTGTGCTTAATTGCTTACGCTCCACTTATTTATTCTACACACTTGGAGCTGTATATAATGGTAATCTATATCATCTTACAGATTTGGAAAAACCAAAAACTGTGGGTAGGATTCTTGAAATGTGCTCAGCTAACAAAACCTCAATCTTTCGGTGTGCTACTTCAGGTGTGCCCTTTTGATAATTGCATAAGTTTAGCTTGGTTGTATCTAAACTGACATAATTGTTTGTCTAATGGTGTTTTGTTATTTTGCTTCCTTTTAGCTTCCTCCTGCACAGCTAGAAATTGCATTAAATAAACAACCTGTACTTAAGGGCCCATTGGTTTCATACGCAAGCCAACCTGACATCCGATCTTCACTTCCAAGGTTTGAAAAGTAACCTATGTTTAATGCTGTTTACTAGTGGTAATTTAGACCGATTACTTGTGATGGGTCAATTCAGGTTATGTTTTATCTCATGGGTCAAATGGGTTAAAACAAAACAAAATTTCGCTTACAACAAAACGGGCCGAAATCTATTCAAAATGTACTAAAGCTTGCTGCATATAACCTCCTAATAATTTGTATTCGAACAAATTTTTGTTGAAATAATATGTTCTTTTGCATCATGTGAGACACTGATTATTTATATATATTTTGTTGACATTAGGTGTTTCTGGTCAACTTCTTTCCAATCATTACTGAAAATTGACCCGATACCCAACCCGCCCATTTTTCCTACCTCTAATGCTGTTGATTTGTTTCAGTCACTTGTGTGTCATTGTTGTACTGAAAACGAGTTTGGCGTTTTCAGGTCCATACTGGTGGTTCTTGGAATTGTACCACAGGATTCTCAAAGCGCAAGCCAGGCACCAACGACCCAATCTCAATCACAATCACAATCACAAACACAAACACAGTCACAGGCTCAGTCACTAACACAGTCTCAGGCACAGTCGCAGACTCGTTCACAATCGCAATCTCAGGCACAGTCACAATCACAGTCTCAGCCTCAGTCACAATCGCCGTCTCAGCCCCAGTCACAATCGCAATCTCAGCCCCAGTCGCAATCGCAGTCTCAGGCTCAGTCACCATCACAGTCTCAGGCTCAATCACAGACTCACTCACAAGCGCAGTCACAGACAGTAGATACAGGCAACTCAGAGAAAGAAGTAGCGGCTGAGGAAGCAAAAGAAGTAGCGGCTGAGCATGTACCAAACATTGAGACTTAATGGTTTCTGTTTGACTAAATGAAGTAAAGCCATCGAGAGCTTTGCAGAATGTATGTAATGCTCCCTTCATCTGTTAAATCTGTAATTAAGGAATATGAATTGAGCTATACTATCAATTTGTTCTTAATTTCGGAAAGGGAGTGTATTTTGAAAATATTTTGGGACCGTTAAATAGTTAAACCAAATGGTTTACTGATACTTTCTTTGCATTCTTTTGCAGGTTGTTGACGATATGTATCTGTTGTGCAGTTGGTTGTAGGAAGTATGCATGGCCTTTCAGCGGAGACAATGTTCGGGTTCCCCATGTTTCTAATAGCACTCGTCTTTTAATTAGAACAACTGTTTTCACACAATTTAGTGAAAGCTAAAATGTAAAGCTTTTGGACTTATTGAGCTACAATGAGTTTATTCCAGCTAATCGTCTGGATGTCTAGGTTATTACAATTACCTGAGCTTTTCGACTTCTGGATCCACAGTTATTTGTTACGTAATACAGTATTCTTCATTAAACATTAAAGGCGTTTAGGAGAGCTAAGTTAGCCTTCATCCTTTCGGCTTGTGGAGTTCCTTTAGTTTTTGTGTGAGTTGACCTTCTTGGTTCTTTTTTCTTGTCATGTGTTGATGTTGTACTGTCTCGAGAAGGTGCCTTACGGGATGCTTCTTTTAGGCTCTACTAGATAATTTCGATAAGGGACGCCATTCCCCCTATTATATATAACTGTTAATGCTCTAATATTGTCTTATAGACGGACAGTTTGTTAACATGTCTTGAGATGTACTCTATCGACTCTTGATATGATTACATTTGTGGATGTATATACACAATGTAACCTCATGTTACAACATGATGCAATCTTTCTGATTCAACATAGCCAAACAAATTTGGACAAACCCGTGGCCGTCACCTCAGTTTAGTTTAGTGATCAGTGCTAAACTCTGAAAATTACTACATAAAAGTTCATTCTTATTGTGATCTTCAAAAGCAAAAGCAATACAAATATGAATATAGTCTAGTCCACGGACAACACCGTTGTCAAGACAAATAGGACGACATGTAAAAATGACTCGATTTTAGACAAACCATTACATACATACCACCTTAGCTACAACCTTGACCCTAAGTCCCAACCACTGTAAGATCGAAACGGCAATTTTTGCCCTCCATAAGCCACTTGCGGCTGTCACCTTCATGTTCCACACTGTATATGTGCATCTCTTTCACAATGATGTCCCAAGGATCAACATATTAAAAGAGTGCTTCGATCACGAGGACGCGATTGTTGGGTACAGCTAACATGGATACTTCGGATGATGATTCATCGTCATAATATGCAAGTATTGTGCCACATACAAGCTTGACGGGGAAGAAGATGGGAACTGCCAATATGGAGATTCCATCCTCCTACTCGTCGAAGAACTCCAAAGAAATCCAAGGTTAGCATTATGAAAGTAGTCTAGTCCACGGACAACACCATTGTCAAGACAAAAAGAGCAACATGTCAAAATAACCGATGGCAAATTTTGGGTTGTATTTTACATAAGATGAGTGTTTGGTGTGTTTCAAGCTTATGAGTTTTAGAGAGGGTTTAGTCTTTTACACAATGGACACTTGTGTTAGTTTGAGGATATTTTGTGTTTGTTGAAGATGTAATCTTGGCCATACATTGATGATCTTAGTGAAAATGATCAAGGGTCAAGATTTCATGTTCATGTGTTGGGTTGGATCGATGAGTTGGAATATGAAGTTGCCAATTTAAGACTAGTCAACGTAAATAATTTGGTCAACAGGAGCTTGTGTTTCTTTCCACTTGATAATCCTTTCCTATGTTAATAGTGTATGTAAAAAATTCATAGTTAATGGCTGTTTAGTGTAAAATGACATATACGAAACTCATCGGATAGGTTGAAAACGAGTCCAGTAACATTGAAAACACAATTAAAATGGCTTTTGTACGAGCACGTGGTAATAGACTTCATTTCACATTTTGCTGCAACGAGGCTAGTTCTGAATCGGTTAGAACTTCCACCTCTAACAATGCATCAACTAGACAAGTCATAATTCGAGTATAAAATGAGAAGCAACTATGCGGATACCAGAGAACAATGTCGGTTTCTTCTAGAGATTGATTCTTCTTAACCCATGTATCTAATCCCTTTCCAACCCTGAACATGAATACATACATGTTTTAAAGAAATTTATTTGTTTGACTTACGACTTACGTGGTTACATTAGATAGAAATTATGCGATTAGAAGGCTTAATCTATTAAGAGAGGCATTTTTACCAATGTGCTTCAAATGCATTCTTCCTGTAATGAGGGTCACCATAAGGAACCATCATTTCTACGAAGCTTAATCTGTGGTTGTAACGACAGATTCTAGCCATTTTGTGCCAGCCATTACTTGTTCCTACTAGGCTACTTCCCCCAACTTGTTTAATTATAGAGAAGATGGAGAGTGTATATGAAAATTTTGAACCACTATCTTTCAAAGCTAGACATAAGAGAGAAGACTTGTTCAGTAACTGAGGAGGGGGTTGTAGAATATCGTTGGCTGATAACGATGTAGGAGCATTTAGGCAAACATCTGAAGACTACTCGGTTGACGATATGTATCAATTTGTTCAGTAATTAAGGAATATGAATTGAGCTATACTATCAATTTGTTCTTAATTTCGGAAAGGGAGTGTATTTTGAAAATTATTTGGGACCGTTAAATAGTTAAGCCAAATGGTTTCATCATGGGAAAGCTGATAAACTGCTTTAACCTTCTTTTGTGGCTCTAAGATGCTATTGTTCGCTCAAAGACTGAATGTTAATATTTGCTGATACTCTCTGCATTCTTTTGCAGGTTGTTGACGATATGTATCTGTTGTGCAGTTGGTTGTAGAAGTATGCATGGCCTTTCAGCGGAGATAATGTTCGGGTTCCCCATGTTTCTAATAGCACTCGTCTTTTAACTAGAACTTTTGTTTTCACACAATTTAGTGAAAGCTAAAATGTAAAGCTTTTGGACTTATTGAGCTACAATGAGTTTATTCCAGCTAATCGGACTGTTATTTATTAAAGTTTTGTTTTTTCTTTAATGTCTGCTAAACGGACTGTTACGTAATACAATATTCTTCATTAAACATTAAAGGCTTTTAGGAGAGCTAAGTTAGCCTTCATCCTTTCTGCTTGTGGAGTTCCTCTAGTTTTTGTGTGAGTTGACCTTCTTGGTTCTTTTAGGTTCTACTAGATAATTTCGATAAGGGACGCCATTCCCACTATTATATACAACTGCTAATGCTCTAATATTGTCTTAATGACGGACGGTTTGTTAATATGTCTTGAGATGTACTCCATCGACTCTTGATATGATTACATTTGTGGATGTGTATACACAATGTAATCTCATGTTACAACATGATGCAATCTTTCTGATTCAACATAGCCAAACAAATTTGGACAAACCCTGAAAATTACTACATAAAAATTTGGATACCGTAGCCGTCACCTCAGTTTAGTTTAGTGATCACTGATCAGTGCTAAACTCTGAAAATTACTACATAAAAATTCATTCTTATTGTGATCTTCAAAAGCAAAAGCAATACAAATGCATATACAAATATGAAGGTAGTCTAGTCCACGGACAACACCGTTGTCAAGACAAACATGACGACATGTGAAAATGACTTGATTTTAGACAAACCATTTCATACATACCACCTTAGCTACAACCTTGACCCCAAGTCCCATCCACCGTAAGATTGAAACGACAATTTTTGCCCTCCATAAGCCACCTGTTGCTGTCACCCTCGTGTTCCGCACGGTATATGTGCATGTCTTTCACGATTACGCCCCACGGATCGATATCTTAAAGGAATGCTTCGATCACGAGGACGCGATTGTTGGGTACAGCCAACGCGGATTTCTTCCAAGGACAATTCACCGCCATAATAAACAAGTATGTGTTCACATACAACAAGCTTGACGGGGGAGACCATTGGAAACCCTAAATTGGAGATTTCATCCTCCTTCTTATCGAATAACTCCAAAGAAATCCAAGGTTAACATTATGAAAGTAGTCTAGTCCACGGACAACACCGTTGTCAAGACAAAAAGAGCAACATGTCAAAATATCCGATGACAAATTTTGGGTTGTATGGCACATATGATGAGTGTTTGGTGTGTTTCAAGCTTCTGAGTTTTACTGATGAAAAGAACTTTGTAAGTTAGAAAAGTGTGTGTTTGGTGTGTGTGTGTGATATATATAGGGGTAAAAGAGAGAGGCTTTAGTCTTTTACACAATGGACACTTGTGTTAGTTTGAGGATATTTGTGTTTGTTGAAGATGTAATCTTGGCCATACATTGATGATCCTAGTGAACATGATCAAGGGTCAAGATTTCATGTTGAATGCTACACATTGGATTGATGAAGTGGAATATGAAGTTGCCAATTTAAGAACAGTCAACATACATAAGTTGGTCAACAGGAGCTTGTGTTTCTTTCCACTTGATAATCCTTTCCTATGTTAACATTGTATGTAAAAAATGTTCATAGTTAATGGCTGTTTAGCGTAAAATGACATATACGAAACTCATCGGATAGGGTGAAAACAAATCCAGTAACATTGAAAACACAAATAAAACGGCTTTCTACGAGCACGTGGTAATAGACTTCATTTCACATTTTGCTGCAACGAGGCTATTATGGCCTTATGAGTTATCTACCATACCATTTTCTTTTAATTCTGAATCGGTCATTGAGCTTTCCACTGCTGGTGAGGTGTTGAACAATCCATGTGGCTGCAAATAGATGTCACGACATCAGTCACATAATATGCATTGTGTTAACTGAAGCAAGTGAATTTTACCTGTGAAATGAGTGATATAAAGTAAGGAAAACGAGCAATGACTACCATTCGACAGTATCCAATGTGGCAAAACAGCAGTCTCTGAGTCGAGAAACGTGTGTCAATCCAAATGCATACATGTGAGCATTCAATCAATATTCGAAAACACAAAATGAACGTCGTAGGCAAAGAGAGTTTCAGGTCAAAACAGCTCATTTGTAGTCAGGTTAGTCGACCCACAGTAACTCTGCCAAAAAAGTGATCTATATATAACATATTTCTTATTTCAATAAGTAAACGGTTAGAACTTCCACCTCTAACAATGCATCAACAAGACAAGTCATAATTCGAGTATAAAATGAGAAGCAACTATGCGGATACCAGAGAACAAGGTCGGTGTCTTCTAGAGATCGATTCTTATTAACCCATGTAGCTAATCCCTCTTCAACCCTGAACATGAATACATACATGTCGTAAAGAAAGTTATTTGTTTGACTTACGTGGTTACATTAGAGAGAAGTTATGCGATTAGAAGGCTTAATCTTTTAAGAGACTGAGCATTTTTACCAACGTGCTTCAAATGCATTCTTCCTGTAATGAGGGTCACCATAAGGAACCATCATTTCTACGAAGCTTGATCTGTGGGCCACAGGCCTCCGATCTCGGCTGCTGTCAACAGAATATATGACCAAACCCTCCGTAGATGTGAAACCAATACGGAATTACACTGAAAGAAGTAAACATAAAAAGAAGTTAGCCGTACCTTTTTTGTAACCACAATTGGACATTTGGAATTGTAGATAGATCAAAGAGAACAAAATGGCCATCAATACAAAAACTAGGACCATCGGGTTGAGCAATGTTACCAAACGTTTTTAGAAAAAAAACTGTCATTGCTCACGATTATGGAGATCTACATACATGCAATACGCCAAATTGAATAAATAATCTCATAATGTTTTTTAGAAACAAAATGGCTAGAATATGCCGTTACAACCACACTTGTTCAACCATTACTTGTTCCTACTAGGCTACCCCCAACTTCTTTGATTACGGAGAAGATGGAGAGTGTATAAGAAAATTTTGAACGACTGTATTTCGAAGCTAGACAAAAGAGAGAAGATGAGTTCAGTAACTGAGGAGGGGTTGTAGAATATCGTTGGCTGATAACGATGTAGGAGCATTTAGCCAAGCATCTGAAGACTACTCGGTTGACTTTCAAACCTGTTAACCAATTTGACTTGTTTTCATTTAAGCTAGTTGGAGATTCCATGCAACTGCAATGCATCAATAGTTATGGGAATTGATTGAAATTGCCAAATGTTAACAAGACGATAAAACTTATGTGCCAAAAGAACGGTCACAATCTGTATAGTGCTTATCAAAGTATCAAGCTTTCAAGATCGCACTTTAAACTACTAAGTGCTAACTACTTCTAGTCTTTTAGAGGATGTTTCATCAAGACATCGAATACAATCAATACATGTTGCTTCTTAAGCTAATGTCTTTCTGTTGCTCCACCATTATATTCTCAAGTTATTCAGAGGTAACATCCACATTATCATTTTCAAGGCTCGAGGCTCCTTACCGTCAGAAGGTATGGATAATGATTGTAGGATCATGGCAGTTATAAGAAAGATTACCTAACCCATAAGACAAATTTAATAAGTCCTTAAAACGGACGGGTTGGGTCGGGTCAAAACATAGTTAGTAAATACAGTAATGTGGTGTGAGTAGATGAAGGATGACAAATTTCTTTATTAAACATCAAAGTCGTTTAGGAGAGCTAAGTTAGCCTTCATCCTTTTGGCTTGCGGAGTTCTTTTAGTTTTTGTGTTAGTTGACCTTCTTGGTTCTTTTTTCTTGTCTCGTGTTGATGTTGTACTGTTTCGGAAAGGTGGCTCAAGGGATGCTCCTTTTAGGTTTTACTAGATAATTTCTTTTAGTGTCCCGTTAGTTCTATTTTTTTAACTAATTTCTTTTCATTCGATAAAGAAAGATAAGTTTATCGGTGTCGTTACTCATTATCCATGAAACTAGCAGATACACCATATTTGCGAAATATATATATTTTTTAATGGTTAATGATCAAACTAATGACCAAGTTGATGACAAATTGACTATTTAGAGCACACGGAATGGATACATATTGTCTTATAGACGGACGGTTTGTTAACATGTCTTGAGATGTACTAAATCGACTCTTGATATGATTACATTTGTGGATGTATATACACAATGTAACCTCATATATTACAACATGATGCAATCTTTCTGATTCAACATAACAAATTTGGACGAACCCGTAGCCGTCACCTCAGATTAGTTTGATGATCAGTGCTTAATATTGATTTTTGTTAACTTTGTGTCTTTGTTGGTAGTATAAAAGAGCTGAACGTGACCTTACAACTATACATGGTCTAAACTCTGAAAATTACTACATATAAACTTCATTGTTATTGTGATTTTCAATTCCGATAGATAAGTTCACGGGACTGATTCAATCCGCTAAATTCTCAACTGACATCCCTTGGAAACTCGAAAACTTGCAAAAATTAAAAGATGAATTATCAGTGGATGATTATCGTTTTGTTGCGAATGTGTTGCCTCCGCTTATTGATTTGCATACTGAGAACAAGGTTGTTGATTATGAATTTAACAATATACTAGTAAAAGCTAGGAAGACCAAAAATTTCTTTATTTATAAGCAAACTTGCTTCAATTTCAAACCTTAAATTTAAAAAAAAAAACAAACCTTCAATCGTCAAGGTGATATTTGTAAAGGTGGTCCCGTCCTAGATAGTCGGCATGTTTTGGAATATTTCCAAGGTGTATCTCATAATAAATCTCCCCATCGTGAGGAGTAACCTCGTTGATAATCCGTGATGAAGTTGCATATGTGTGGATAATTCTTGCCTTTAACAAGTCGGATGCAGCTTGTTCAACTAACTTATTAGTGAACTTCCCATTCTCTTCCACATTATCGGTGATATTATTCCTAAATCTTCTTATTGGCAAGTTATCTTTGTTGTAGAGTTCCGGGTGTGATCTCATCTGTGCAAATAATGACAATTAGGGGCCATTGTTAAACTCTTCATTTATTAAATATAGAGTTTAAATGTATAAATTATTAAACTCTTCATTTATTAAATGTATAGAAAGGTAAATTATTAAACTCTTCATTTATTAAATGTAGAGTTTCAGTTTGTATAAATTATTTATTAAAATAATTTATTAACTCTTCATTTAATAAACTCTTCACTTATTGAATGTATACAAAGGTAAATTACCCACGCGACTGTACCCTGCCGAAAAGGGATATGAAGATGTTGGTGGGCTACAAAGGCTTGTGAATAAGATCTGAAGGCACAGTTGCCATCCCCTATTGATTTGTACCTCTTAAACCCCCCGAGGACGTGAGCCCTTTCTTCGCCTTTGGCTTTCACAGCAACATCGATCTCCTTTACTGTAATCGGTGCTTCGTAGTCCGGAATCACCTCAACTCTCTTACCATCATTTTTTATCCTTGATTTTTGATCCTAGAGACAGAAATAGACATAGATAAATTAAACTAAACTTAAATAATAATAAGAAAAACTAAAACAAACACCCCTAAACATAATAAGCTGATTAAATAAGCTTTGACATGCAAGAAAGAGATCTACCTAGAAACATAAATAATAATAATAATACATACATACATACTTTAAATATCGTGTCAAAATCCCTTTTCATAATAAGAAAGAGATCTACCTAGTCTAAGACCCGTGTCAAGACAACACCGTTGTCAATAAATCCTAAGGTTAACATTATGAAAGTAGTCTAGTCCACGGACAACACCGTTGTCAAGACAAAAAGAGCAACATGTCAAAATATTCGATGACAAATTTTGGGTTGTATGGTACATAAGATGAGTGTTTGGTGTGTTTCAAGCTTCTAGTTTTACTGATGAAAAGAACTTTGCAAGTTAGAAAAGTGTGTGTCAGCAGTAGTGAGCCCATACAGGTTACTTTTAAATTTCTTTCCATATAGTAACACAGAAACAATCAAAAGTTTATATATGTGAGAAAAAATAATAAGGAATGAGACTGTTTACCTTAATTCCAAGAACACCTATTTCAATAGTAATTGAAAGGTTCGTTGCTTGTACATCATAAAGTAAAATCACAAATATAAATGGGTTTGAGCATATGCGGTGTGAGGTTTTCCCCGGCTTATGTCTGAAATTATTTTTTGATGAGACACTACTTGTTGTATGATCAACACTTGATGCAAACATACTAATGGTGGTGGTTCTAGTGTGGTATTATGTATGACTAATTTTGAGAGGATGGTGTTTGTTGTGTCACTGTATGTATGTGTTTGTGAAGGATAATACTTATTAATATAGAAGATGGGGTAGTTGATATTGAATGCATGATATTGAATGCGCTTTGACGTGCACTTAAGATTAGAAAAGTACTGTATAAATTAAAGCACTTTGAGGCCGGTTAGCGGGTTGTGAGAAAGGTTGTTGAATGAATGGCCTTCGATTAAACCTTGTTTCTCAGATTATACAACTTCTTGAATTCTGTCTGGATGAACAAGGGTGTTTGGGACAGTCGACTTGCAACAGATATACTCAAAGTATATCGAATACAAACACATATAACAACTTTCAATGTCACACAGACGATTTGTAGCAGCAAATATACAAAGTATAACGAAAGAAAACTGAATATGATTCGGAGAGTATAAACACAGAATTTATACTAATGAACTTGTATTGATCGATTGTGTTACAACTGATTGTCAATGATTACATAACATAACCTATTTATACTACATGAACACCGATTCACATAAAGTAATCGACACTTCTATTCTAAACGTTACAACCCTAACATATGACGGTTATTTTGTTTGTTTTGACCCAGCCCATATACAATTTCGGTATATACTAAACTACCCTTAACATTTGCTTCTATAACATTAAGGGTCCAACATTCACCTCCCTAATGTTATAGACAGCAATCGAGTCTTCTTTACTTGACATCACAACAATGCGGGTTCATCGTCAGTTTCATAAATGAGATGTGCTTGTTCCTCCTTGTCTTTCTTCTTCCATTTGGTGCATTCGCGTGCAAAAATGACCTAAGTCACCACATTCATAGCATCTGTAAGTGCTCTTGTATTTAGTTCCTTGACTCGTACTTGTCCCACGTGCATTTAAACTATTCTTCCATTTCATGCTTTCTTTGGCTTCTTTGTTGAAATTTTTACCTCACCCTTTACCATGACTTTGGTTGTTTGAACTTGCCATCAGAAGTTTGTCTTGATCATTTTCCTCTAGCGTGTCTTGACTTTTGATTCGTTCTTTAAAGGCTGTTAATCTTCCAACAACTTCTTTAAACGGCATTTTGTCTAAATCTTGATATTGTTCAATAGTTTCCACGATCGGTAAAAACTTCTATGGAACCGAATTGAGTAGTTTCCTCACAATTATCTTGCTTTCGAGTGTAGTTCCAATATTTCTAAATTTTGCCCTTATACTGCTCAATTTGCTTGAAAAACTACTTACAGTTTCACTTTCTTTCATCTATAAAGACTCTAGTTCACTCCTCAAAGTTTGAGAACGTGCTTTCTGAACTAAGTCTACTCCAATGAACACAACTTTGATCGAGTACCAAACTTCCTTTGTAGTCGAACACTGTGCTACTTGCATTAGGACTTCTTCGGGCAATGTTTGAAAGATCATTACCTTTGATGTATGTGCTTTCTTCTCACCCATTGCATCTTCACCATTAATTGTTTCCCATAGACCATGGGCCTTCAATATTGTTTCCATCAACAATGCCCACGTAGTGTAGCTGTTTCGGTCAATTTTGGACATTGTTGTTAAACATTTCCTTGTTCTCGAACTGATGCACTGCTTGATGCACTATCATGCTTGTCACCTTCTTTTCCTACCATGCTTGCTTACTTTTAATTTGCTTACTTCTTACAATCAGAACCGAGATGGTTTTTGGATTCTTGCTCTTGTGATTGATCAAAAGATAAAAACTCTTACTTGCTAACCAGATTTTCTTACTGAACTTGCTCAATATTGACAAACTTGCTAATCAGTATTGTGTTTTCCAGACCCACTTGGTAATATTGCTCTTACTGAACGTATCTTACCTACTTGCTAATCAGTTCGGTGCCTCCTGACCCACTTGCTAATCAGGTTCTTACTTGCTTTGATCAAAAGTAATTGATCCTTTCTTGCTGATATTAAAACCTCAATGATTCTACTTTCTTGCTGGTTTGAATCAAGGGTTCTACTAGCTATTTGAACCTAATAAAAGGCTCGAAACTTGCTATTTGAATCTTAAGGCTAGGAAATTGCTATGAACCTAAAGATTCGGTCTTGACTTGCTAAGAATCACTAGTATTCGGTTTAACTTGCTATGAACCACAAAGGGTTCGGGTTGTCTTGCTATTAACCAACAATGGTTATCTTACTTCTTACTTTGTGAACCACAAGGGTTCGGTTTCATACTTTCTTACTTTCTAACTTATTTATATAATTCTAATTCTAATACTGAAATATATAAAGTGAAAGCGAGAAGCACTTATTAAAAAAACGATCACTTATAATCTTATATCTTCCTGTGGTCGCTACACACAAAAGTTGTACAACAACCAATCACATTTTATTCTTGCTTTTCAATCGATGGCCACTTGCACTCGTTCTTCCCTGGATCGATTGACTTTTGCTCTGATACCACTGTTGAATGAATGGCCTTCGATTAAACCTTGTTTCTCACATTATACAACTTCTTAAATTCGGTCTGGATGAACAAGGGTGTTTGGGACAATCGACTTGCAGCAAATATACACAAAGTATATGAAATACAAACACATATAACAACTTTGAATGTCACACAGACGATTTGCAGTAGCAAATATACAAAGTATCACGTCGGAAAGTATAAACACATAATTTATACTAATGAACTTGTATTGATCGATTGTGTTACAAATGATTGTTAATGATTAGGGTAATCACTAGCGGCTGAATCGGTAACTAATGAACTTGCATAATTTATACTAATTTACTTAATGATTACAGAACATAACCTATTTATACTACATGAATCGGTACCTGTGAACAAGAGGAATACCGATTCACATAAAGTAATCGACACTTCTATTCTAAACGTTACAACCCTAACATATAACGGTTATTTTGTTTGTTTTGACCCAGCCCCATATACAATTTTGGTATATACTAAAATACCCTTAACATTTGCTTCTATAACATTAATGGTCCAACAAAGGTTCATAGAAAATATCCCTCCATTCCCGACTCTCCATTGTTTACAAATCAAACACAAAATCATTTCGGAATCAAGCTACAAAATAGGAATCCGTACCTTGCATATCACATGATAATGTTCTTTGACTCTTTGTACAACAACACAACAGATTCAAAACTATTGATTTAAAAGTAAGGGCGAATGAGATCTCATTTCTATAAAATAAAAACAAGGAAAATTCAAGCCATAACTAGCCAGCCGCTAGTGATTACAACTAATGTTTATCAACGTGATAAAAAAGGCCCACACGTCGCTGCAAATTTTTTATAACATCATTTCTGTATTAGTACAAAAAATATTCATCCAATTGCTTTTCTTCCGTTTTAACATCTTTTGTCAACTTTTTTCTCGTATTAATTGAGATAAATTACTACAAAATTGAGTGTTCATATCTATCTTTTGATATATAAGATCCTCTTATGTCCTATAGTTCATTAGGGCTTATGTTTGAAAATATTTATTTGGAGAGACATTACGATTGATAGGAAGATATAATAAAGATGAAAGAAAGGCCTTGGTTGTAATGTCCTTGTTGACCGACATTAAAGTGTTAAACTACCCATGTACTTTTTACGAGTAAAAATATTAAATGATAGCTTGTGTTGTGTGCATCAGGAAGAAAAAGAAAACAAAAAAGGGGCGTTGGTTTTAATAGCAACAAATAACACGTTATTTGTCTGGCATCTCAGCGTCAATTCATCATTTTTTGAATAACACACTAATAACTAACGGGAGATGATTTATGCATTCTAAAATGTTATTTGCACACTCTAATGTACAAACAATTGAAGCAGAATGTTAATATTAACAAGTATTTAATGCATAAAAAAAAATCCCCAAATGGCGGCATGTTGGTACAATGGTGGAAATCTAATGGCGGACAAAAGGCAAGCACCCCAGTGCAGTATGGCGTCGTCGTTCATGCGTTGATGTGCGAATGACGGACGAACACTTCCTTATACGAGCTCTCTAAGGCATAAAATCAAGTTAAAAATATATGGATGCATCTCTTTCCTTTTTTTAGTTGCAGCATACTCTTTCTGTTTGATTTGGCATCGTTTCCATATTTAACAGTGTTAACATCATAGCGAGGAAACTTTATGTTTCAAAAGATAGAATGTATTATTAACATTCACATGAGCAATTTATATTTGATAAAAGGAACATTCTCTCCTCTTAACAATGTCATACTGCAAATTAACCATGGATGCTGCAGCTCTCTATCACTTGGAACAAGCTCAAGGATTGGAATTGAATCCTACGAATCAAACATAGATAAAACATTTAATCATTGTTTAACATGAGATTTTATAACAGGATAAATAATAAGGACTATAATTACTTGCCCAAACAGATGATTACAATCTGTTTTTTTCAAATCTTTTAAAGTTCAAGCAAGCTAGACCACGCGGAATTACATCCGGGTCTTTCGCCCACCAGTTAATGTTGTTAGGGTATGTTTTCAAAATCCATGCAGTCATATTTTAACATGACAACAACTGCACATTTACTCAAACAATTCAAACAAAACCATTATTAGTAATATTTTTTTTAACATACTACTGTAACCTATAGAGTCCAAACAAAATCATTTAGATTATATGTCGCGTGCTTCTTGGATTCTTGCTTCTTAAGCTGAAGATGCATATCAGCATGCATGCTTTGGAACCACATTGACAATCCTTTTATAAAACCATGCCCACGTCCCCATGGATATGCATTCCAAGCAAACAAATCGTCCACATACCCATGGATGCTCCTTTTAGGTTTTTACGAGTACTAGATAATTTCTTTTGGTGTCTCGTTAGTTCTTCAATTCTTTTAACTAGTTTCTTTTCGTTCCATGAAGAAAGATAAGTTTATCTGTGTTGTTACTCATAATCCATGACACTAGCAGATACAACATATTTTTGGCTGGGCACAGTCATGACCCAGGTCACCAGTGCCACGTCAGCTTTCTCTCTCCGGCGACCGTACATGACTAGGATGCCACAGTCGATGACCGATTTTTTATTTTTTATTTTTTTTATTTAATTCAAACATTTTAAACAACAAATTTAAATTCATTAAAATAAAAATAAACATTACAATACTAAATTAAAAAAAACTTTGTACTTTTCACATATTACGCGTATTTGAACCAACGTTATTAGATTTTAACAACGTGTACGCACTCCGTTAAACTTATCACACATCGAATATACTTAGTTAGAGATATTCATAAGTTTTAACATTTTTATAGGTATTATATTTTTACGTTGTCCAATTTTAAGTTTCGTGACTTAAAAACTTAACGTTTGCAATTACCAGGAGCAAAATATACTCTCTAAACTCTAAATTATCATTATATAAACTATATTTATATAAGATAAATATGAAATTTTCATTTCATCTCATGGTGCCAAGTTTACTCAACATAACACATGTCTATATAGTTAATATCACATCATCACTTTGCTTTTGTTTTGGATTCTCTATGTATATTTTCGTTTCTGTATTCGACAAGTCTTCAAACAATGCTTTTTACGCTGCCATAGCAACTCCTCTTCTAATTTCCAAAGGTTATATTATTTCCTATCATTTATTTATATTTTCATCATCAACCATAGTTTATATATAATTATTATATGTGCTTGTTTGTTGTTTCCTTGCATTTTTTGTTTAAATGGTATTGTATATATGTAGCAAATGAATCTTGAGACATATATAATAGCCATTTTTTTTATGCATTGATATCGGTTGAAAATTGAACCGATGTTCAAATTTTCCTCCCTTCGACCGATGTGATGACCGATAGCCACAGTCGACTCGACCGATGTAAACATCGGTCGAGGAGTAAAAAATTTGGTGACCGACCGATGAATTTGATTCGACTGTGCCCAGCCTTAATGGTCATCAAACTAATGACTAAGTTGATGACAAAATGACTATTTAGAGCACACGAAATGGATACATATTTTCTTATAGACGGTTCGCAATATCTTATCTGGGTTTGCTAAAAACAGATTTTGTTCATGGGTATTAAATCTTTATTAACAAGTTTTTATACTCCGTATAAACTACAACTCACTGTCCCTCGCCATCTTACTGTTCCGAATGATAAATGAATAATACGAGAACTAGATAAATCAACTGTGAACAACAAGTTATATCAACATAAAAATGAACTACAATCTCTGTCCCTATCTCACACCCTCAAGTCAACACAACCAACCAGGAACAACCTTGTTTGTACTAGCCCATCTTCCCGCCAGGAAGAAAAACCTAAAAAAACTTCAAAACAACCAAAAGACTGGAAACAAGAAACGGAAAAAGATCTTAGATTCGTTCAAAAAGATTTTAAGTGTTGAACGTTGTGTATAAAAAGAAGGCAATGGTCATCTTGTATCACCACATTTCATGATAACCACCTTAATTAGCTTTCTCACATTCTCACTACCTAACTCTTATCACAATCACAATGGCTCAACCTTCGGAACACAACATATATTCACTAAGAACACACTTTATTAATCGCACCAGAAGTAACATTCTTTGTAAGGTTGCTGGGTAGCAACTATGGGAGTTTTTACTTACGTTGTCAACGCCATGACTTATATTGCTATAAGCATAGCATGATGACAATTGGGGTTAGCATTATGAAAATAGTCTAGTCCACGGACAACATTGTTGTCAAGACAAAAAGAGCAACATGTCAAAATAACCCATGTCAAATTTTGGGTTGTATTTTGCTCAAAAATTTTTTTTGGGTTGTATGGGTCGCTGGTTTATGGTTAAAAAGTTAGAAAAAGTTCTGTGTTTGGTGTGTTTTTATGTGTGTGATATATAAGGGTAAAAAGGAGAGGTTTTTTTGTTTTACACAATGGTTATTTGTGTTTGTTGGAGGATTTTTGTGTTTGTTGAAAATGTGATCCTAACCTTACATTGATGATCCTAGTGATCATGATCAAGGGTCAAGATTTCATGCTGAATGCTACGCATTGGATTCGTGAAGTGGAATATGAACTTGCCAACTTAAGACCGGTCAACGTAAATAGTTTGGTCAACAGGAGCTTGTGTTTCTTTCCACTTGATAACCCTTTATGTTGATAGTTAATGGCTGTTTAGTGTAAAATGAAATATACGAAACTCATCGGATAGGGTGAAAACGAATCCAATAACATTGAAAACAAAAATAAGACGGCTTTCTACGAGCACGTTACATGGTAATAGACTTCATTTCACATTTAGCTGCAACGAGGCTATTGACTCCATTTCCTTTTAATTCTGAATCGGTCATATCTATTTGCATTGTGTTAACTGAAGCAAGTGAAATTTTCCTGTGAAATGAGTGATATAAAGTAAAGAAAACGAGCAATTACTACCATTAGACTTATATCAAAGGGTTGAGGGTTTTGTTGCAATGAATGCATTAACCGCCTCGTGTTGACCATACTACTAAAAGGATTGATTTCAACCCGAACCAGCTATGACCCATTAACCAACCTGCCCGTATTACCACCTCTAATAGCAACTAAATTATTGGTCAAAGATAATATAGCAAGCAGAGAGCAGCTCAAAGTTCAAGCATTTGAATTCTCTATTACAATTCTAGCTCCAAGGTCCATTAGTGAGGCCAAATAATTATAAAACCCTCCAAAGTACATAGCATTACAAACAACCATCTAGTAACCAACTGATACAATATATTGTGACCCAAAAATAGTCAAGGTTACACTAACGAACACATAAAAGATGTTCCAACACAAAAGTGCTATTGCTTATGTACAAATTACTACCAAAATAACCAAAACATATGAATCTCAAAACAGATATGCAACTCAATTTAGACAGATACGCAACTTTGACCCCAGATCCAATCCACTGTAAGATTGAAACAACAATTTTTGCCCTCCATGAGCCACTTGTTGTCACCTCAAAATCAACATCTTTTAGGAATGCTTCGATCACAAGGACGCCATTGGTGGGTACAACCAACACGGATTTCTTCAAAACCAACACAAGAGCGTCACCGCCATAATAAGCAAGTATGCGTCAACATACTTTTGGATCAACGGCTCATACGTGAACCTAAAAGTGTCTACCGCGTCTTTTAATAGATGAACGCCTGTCTCAATCAAAGAAGAAAACGCCTATCAGTTTCGAGTTGTTCTCTATGTGATGTTTCCGAAAAGATTACCCTTCTCAAAATTTGAATGGGAGACTTCAATAATCATAGAGAACGCGCGTTGTTAGAGTTGGCCTGAAGAAAACCAAAACAATATTTGCACTCTTTATGTCACGATGTATGAAGTTTAATTTGTATTTCATGGGACATCACACAATATTGCTTTAAAACACATTTCAAATGCGCTCCACAATAAAGCCAACTTTCTTTGTTCATTACCAGAGATTTGATATCCAAGATAACTCATGGTAGTGTGGTCCTCATTCACAAAATCTCTAGCTGCCTAGGAAAAGAATCAATACTCAGTTTATCTTCTAATATTTTCTAAACATGTTATCAGTTATAAACATAAAAGTTACTTACAGTGAAGCACTTCATAATATACTCCGGATGACATACAGAAGTCACATATATGCTAATTCAAAAGTATTGATATATACCTCGCCCGGTGATGAACCTACGGCTCAGTACACGTTAGTCACCTTGTGAAAACCGCCCGGGAGTGCCTGTTCCCATTGTCAAGAGGAGGAAACTCGAGCCTTTCAATCAGATAGCTGTACACGTATGTTGTTGCAGCAACATTATCCCTAACGCTATCAGTTTGAAAAGCAAAATATGACACCCCGTCAAGCTTTTTCATGGACAGTGAGGCGAGTTCTATTTCGCCTGATGAAAACCAAAACAATGTTTGCACTCTTTATGTCACGATGTATGAAGTTTAATTCGCCATTCATGTTGTTTTGAAGGCAACCCAGACCTTCCAGAATATCAAAGCATATATGTATAAGAAGCATGCTCGTCTCACAACCTTCGTCACAAAAAGAAATAAAATATATTAGCACTACAAACGACTCTTATGTTGGCCTTTAATATCCAAACATTATCAACTACTTGTATATTTCATTATCTGGTATTGAATATAACAAACAAAACAACTATAAACAAAAAATAAGTACCAGTAGATACACTTGAGGCCATATGTTCACTAAGTTCTATACCCATATAATTACCACTAAGCAAGTTTACCAAGGAAGTTTAGCTACTAAAACAAAAATACAATATAAGTTTATGCATATAATTAAGCTTATTATTTCATTAGATCTACATCAGAAACATAACTAGCAAGATTAAAGGAAGAAATTCTAAACTAATTAGCTAGCTAACAAATTTAGGCATAACTTAAAAGTAACAAAAAAACCTTATTATGACATCCAGTAATTAAATATCTATATAACTAAATCAACATACTTCAAATCCAACAAAATAGCTCAACATCCTTCAATATATCATACACATATGAAGTCTTTACACATAACTTTAAAAAAAAAAAAAAAAAAAAAAAAAAAAAAAAACCACCCTTGTATAATAACATACAGTTACATGCATTATACACATAAGTAGAGTCTTTTCACATAACTTAAAACTTGAAACAATAACTACGAAGCACCTATTTTGCTCGGTTTGAAGGCGATAAGCGAGAGATGACGGAAGAGAGTGAGGAGCGATATAAGAGAAAGAAAAGTGTTGGTAGCTATGGTGTTCCGGATCTAGTGTGTTTTCTAAAGTACAAAGAAATTGCCACCTCTACTTAGCCCTTTCTTTCACCTCTTTCATTTTCTTACCCGATTCTTACTAAAACCCTAAAACCTTAAACCTTTTTCACGGCAATTCATCATACTAGTAAAGAAATTGACACCTCTACTATTAGCCCTTTCTTTCATTTTCAGATCACCTCTTTCCTTTTCTTACCCCTAATTCTTACTAAAACCCTAAACACCTTAAACCTTTTTCACAATGTCCGGTTCTGAGTTAAAACTTCAACATAATAAAAAGAAATGGGACAAAATAAATTTTAAATATGAAGGCCTCTCTCGAATCGTTGCAGTGATGCTAACATTGAGCGAATTCCTTACGGTCGACACGGAAGACTACGATGCGTTTATGTAATTTCTTAAATGGTTTAAGACTATTGTAGATTTGGTTGGTTTCGAATGGTTGTAGAACCTTATGATTTTGCGTTTCTCATAAGAAAATTTAATCGCTACATTAATGCGGTGAAACCGGTAAAATTTTTTGAGATAGGCGGTCGTTTGAAACAAATTTTCCAAACACAATTCTTTACGAGTTCTGGACCGAGTATTATTCTATGTTGAATGTTGTATACGGGTCGGATTGAGAGATTCGAGGCCTAAATTGGCTACCGCCAACTAGAGAGTGTGCCCAAAGATTCATGCCAATCCAGCACGCCAGGTCAATGGGGAAACAATTGTTGTTTTGCGGTGATGTTCCAGTGGTCGCTTCATTTGGATAAGAAGATGTTCTTGAGTAATGATGCAAAGGATTGATATCAATTTGGGTGGTTAAGGTACGATACATGAACCGTCTCCCCAACGATCTGGTTCATTATACCACGCATTATATCTTGGTTGTGTATTTCTAGCAACTCTGCAAATATCACCGTATCGTTGGGGAGCGGTTCATCTCTGTACCTTAACCTCCAAATTGATATCAATCATTTGCATCATTGCCGAAGAACATTTTCTCGATCCAAATGGTGACCGACTGAACATCACCGCAAAACAACAATTGTTTCCATTGCACGCGGCGTGGCTGGATTGGCATGAACTTTGGGCACACTCTCGGTTGGCGGTAGCCAATTCTAAGGCCTCGAATCTCTCCAATCCGACCCAAATCGACGATTCAACAAAGAACAATACTCGGGTCCGAACCCATAAAGAATTGTGTTTGGAAAATTTGTTCAAACGACCGCTTATCTCAAAATTTTTTTTACCGATTTCGACCGCATTAATGTAGAGATTAAATTTTCTTATGAGAAACGCAAAATCATAAGGATCTACAACCATTCGCAACCAACCAAATCTACGGTTGCGTCTTAAACCATTTAAGAAATTCATCATAAACGTACCGTAGTCTTCCGTGCCGACCCTGTAAGGAATTCGCTTAATGTTAACATCACTCGCAACGATTCGAGAGAGGCCTTCATATTTAAAATTTATTTTGTCCCATTTCTTTTTTTATTATGTTGAAGTTTTTAACTCCGTAACCGGACATTGTGAAAAAAGGTTTAAGGTGTTTAGGGTTTTAGTAAGAATTAGGGGTAAGAAAAGGAAAGAGGTGATACAGAGAAAATGAAAGAAAAGGGCTAATAGTAGAGGTGTCAATTTCTTTACTAGTATGATGAATTGCCGTGAAAAAGGTTTAAGGTTTTAGGGTTTTAGTAAGAATCGAGAGTAAAAATGAAAGAGGTGAAAGAAAGGGCTAATAGTGAGTGGCGGACGATCGTGCAAGATGATATTGGCGTCGTTAGATGCGTTGTTTGGTCATTTGGCGGACGAACTAGATAGTGTATCGAGCACTCTTAAGATATATCATTTATAAAACAACTACTAAATAACACGTTATTTAGTCTTAATAAACTATCGAGCATATTTACAATTTTAGGCGTGAATCTTACATTACCTCACTCAAGATTCAAACCAACTCCTCTCAAATGTTAAGCGTGATTTATCTACGAGACTTGTTACATTTGAGAAATGATTTGAATACTAAACATAAAAAAACAATGCATAATGTACCAAATACTTTTACAGACTAGAAAAGACGTCTGAGAAAATACAAAAATACTATAATATACAATACGAAATTGGATCGGCGGGCTTAAAATTTTTATTCTTGTGGAAGATCCAAGCAGAAGAAAGCAATTTGATTTCCTCACATAGTTTTAAGTCGAAGCTAAGCCATTGTCGATATCTATATATTAAACATGTTTTTGTGATGTATACTAGATGTCCCGTAATAATGGGCGTAAAGTCCTTTATTGTGACAAGGACGATAACTACACCGACAAAACCACCTTTTATACAACGGAGTATTACATGGATGTATGTAACAGTCTATGCAAATTTGCTTAATATATTCGTATGAATTTAGATCGATAAACCTTTTTGTCATTTGTTTAGTATTTATGTATATTATATCTTTTAATATTTAGTTCATTAAAATTATAGGACTAGCGGTCTTGTTGGAAAATTTAGTGCACTTGTGGGATTAGTTCACACCTTGTAATGGGTTAGGAGGTGCAGTGTACACCCATTAGGTCCATGAACACCCGACTCTTATAGTGGTTTGTATTGGTAGTACTAGTAGAAAGTATTGCTTGTGGAAAGTCTTGCTTGGTGAAAATCTTGCTTGTGGAAAAATCGCTTGTGGTTTCCAGCGATAGCGATGTTTCCAGCGATAAGCGGTGTTTCCACCGAGTGGTGTATCCGCGATAGTGTTATGAAATCTTGATAGCGGTGTTTCCAGCGATAGGTTGTACTTCCACCGCAAGTGAAATACCGCTAGTGGAAAGTATCGCTTATGGAAAGTACTAATCTTGCTAAATGGCGATTACAACTTCTTTATGACCACGTTTAATTGGTCATGTAACTACTAACGGCTATAATGGGGATAATTATGAGGCTATTAATGGGCGATTAATACTCATAATTCCATTGGAATAGCTCAAGAGTAACCTCCTATATATAGGAGATCCGAACATGCATGAGGTACACACATAAAGCGTAAACACTTACTAGCGAAAGGGTTATAGAATTGTGCCTAATTCTCTAGCGCATTTGGTCTTATCCCAGTAGATATTCGTGATACCCGGGCATTAGGGTCGAATAGTTTACTTTGGAAAGTGATCACACGATTCAAGTGATATCCGGTAACCACCTAGTGGTATCATTCTTCTTGACCTTATTGTTGTTTCACGAGGTTGATTATCTTACTGCTCGGGAGCTAACCGCCAACAATCAAAGTAAACTATTTTGTGATAATCAATGGCAACCGCCGCAATGAAACACATGGCTTCAAACTTTGCTGGCGGACAAGTTTGAAGGGTGGACTTTAGGAGGTGGCGAAGAAGATGCACTTCTTTGTCAAGCATGAGTGTGGTCTATGTCTTGACTACTCCAATTCGATGATGGTGATGATGCTACCGTGGAGCGGATCGGGAGGAGGAGCAAGTGGGAGAATGATGACTACATATGCAGAGGTCTTATTCTCGAATGGTATGTCGATTCTTTGTTTGATATTTATCGAACTTTGAATCTTCCAAGGGCGTGGGATTCCTTGGATGCCAAATATATGGTGAGGATGCATCAAGTAAGAAGTTCCTTGTTAGTAATTTCACAAATTACGAAATGACCGATTCAAGACCGGTTATGGAACAATACAATGAACTTCTTGGAATACTTGGAAGGTTTACACAACACCAAATGAACATGGATGAGGCTATCAAAGTCTCTTGTGTCATTGACAAACTCCTCCTTCATGGAAAGATTTCAAGCATACCTTGAAACATATGAAGGAGGAGTTAACTCTTGTTGAGTTAGGCGGTCATCCGCACATTGAGGAATCTCTCAAAGTGCGGGATAATGACAAGCCAAAGAGTAGCAATGCTCTTGGACCATCTGTTGTCAATATGGTGGAGCATAACAACTCCACGGTACAATGACAACAAAGGCAACATAAATTTTATGATAACACAAGGCGAGATCCTAACAAGAAGGCAACACCTACTTGTTGGAAATGTGGCAAGACCGGTCACATTAAAGGGGGCGCAAGGGTGTTAAAGTTGGTGGTAAAGCCAATGGATCGAGCACTAATGGTTCAAGGGTGGTGGTTCAACCAACTCATTGAAAGGTCGAGAATATGTTTAATAAGTCTTTTGATTTATTATGTTACATATGTATCTCGAATCTTTTATATGCGGGATGATGATGTTGCGTGGTGGGTTGACTCGGTGCAACAGTTCATGTGTGTAAAGATAGAAGGCGGTTCAAGACTTATGAGTCACCGAATGATGGTTCTATTCTTCACATGGAAATGAGTCAAGCGCCTTGGTGCATGGTCGTGGTTGTGTAGATCTTAGGTTTAGTTCGGAAAGATTGTAACTTTGTTTAATGTTATTCATGTTCACGATATAAGGAAAAACTTGGTTTCAAGTAGTGTTTTGAATAATCATGGATATAAACAAGTTATTGAATCGATAAATTTGTGCTTTCTAAGCATGGTGTTTTTATTGGTTTTGGTTATTTATGTAATCAAATGTTCGGGCTTAATGTTACCACCGACAGTGTTATTTCGACTTTTGTGACCACATATGATCGGTGATTCTACCCTTTGGCATGCTAGACTTGGTCATGTTCACTATAAAAGAATGCAAGATATGTCTAGGGATGGTTTAATCCACGCTTTTGACATGGACACCGAAAAGTGTAAAACTTGCATCTTGACCAAGATAACCAAGAAACCCTTTCGTGGTGTTAGTCGTGAGACTAAGATCTTGGAGCTTATTCACGATGACTGTGTGATTTGCATGCCACTCCTTCTTTGGGGAATAAGAAGTACTTTGTGACATTTATTGATGATGCTTCTAGATTTTGTTATGTCTATCTGTTACATACCAAGGATGAAGCATTAGATAAATTCAAAGTGTTTAAAAGCAGTTGAATTACAACTTGGGTCTTTGATCAAAAGATTAAGGGGCGATAGGGAGGTGAGTACATGGATACTCGGTGACTTTCATCTGTTGGAATAATCCATGAAACGATCGCCCCTTATACTCCTCGGCAAAATGGTATTTACGAAAGGAAAAGCGGTCTTGAAGGAGATGGTTAATTCCATGTTGTCCTTTTCGGATCGAGTCAAGGGTTACGGGGTGAAGCTATGTTAATGACTTGCTATTTATTAAATAGGGTTCCCAACAAAAGGAACAAGGTTACCCTTATGAACTCGGACTAAAAGGAAACCCAACCTGAATTATCTCAAGGTTTGGGGTTGTAGGTCATTGTAAGACTCACGATCCAAAGCAAAGACTTTGGGTGAAAGAGGCATTGATCGCATCTTTGTTGGATATCTTGAGCATTCCAAGGCTTTTAGGTTCTATATTATTGAACCTAATGAACATGTTTCGATTAACTCAACAATTGAATCAAGGGATGCGAGACTTTGATGAGAATAGATTCTCATCGGTCCCTAGACCAAGTCGAGGATTCCTAATGGAACTCATGACTTTGGTGTATCGAGGTCCCGATGATGCACCATCGATGGTCCCCGATGAGGTTGTGGTTCAACAACTGAACACGTGCTCGGGAAGAGCAAAAGGGTCGGGACTCCAAAGTCATTTGGACACGAGTTTCAACTATACTTAGTTGAAGGTGCTAGGATGAGGTCTCGGACCAATACTCCTATTGCTTCATTGTTGAGGATGACCCCAAAACATTTGAAGAAGCAATGAAGTCCCGGATATTGCTTTACGGAAAGAAGCAATCAATGATGAGATGGATTCCATCATGGGCAACAACACTTGGGTGTTGGTTGATCTACCACCGGTTGCAAACCTGCGGGGTGCAAATGGATTTTCAAAAGAAAAATGAAGGTAGATGGAACTATTGAAAAGTTCAAGGCTAGACTAGTCATTCGGGGCTTTAAACAAAAGTCGGGAATAGACTATTTTGATACTTATGCCCCGTGGCTCGTATCGATTACCATAAGGCTGGCGATTGCTATGGCATCTATTCACAATCGGTTATTCATCGGATGGATGTGAAAACAGACTTTCTTGAATGGTGAATTGGAAGAGGAGGTTTATATGAACCAACCTCGGGGCTTCATCATGCCTAGCAATGAAAACAAGGTGTAAAGCGATTAAGTCTCTTTATGGACTAAAACAGGCACCTAAGCAATGGCATCAAAAGTTTGATGAAGTGGTTTTGTCTAGTGGTTATGTTCTTAACCAAGTCGACAAATGTGTATATAGCAAATTTGATGAATCGGTAAAGGAGTCATCATTTGTCTATATGTTGATGACATGTTGATCTTTGGCCTGACCAAAATCGAGTTGACGACAAAGGAATTTTGTCATCAAGGTTCTCCATGAAAGACATGGGGAGGCGATGTTATCCTTGGTATAAGGATTAAACATGAAAGTAATAGAATTTCTATCTCTCGGTCTCATTATATTGGGAAGGTCTTGAGGAAATTCAATTACTTTGATTGTACTCGATGAGTACACCTATGGATACTGTGAGAAGTCGATGCTAATCATGGCAAGGCGTATCTCAACTTGAGTATTCAGGGTAATTGGTCGCTCGATGTATGCCATGACTTGTACAAGACGACATTGGTTTTGCGGTGGGAAAATTGAGCGGTATACTAGTAATCCTAGTGCTCATCAACGGCAAGCGTTCAAAGGGCTTGAAGTATTTGAAGTGAACTATGGATTATAGTCTCTCGTATATATGGTTACCCATCGATGTTGGAAGGATACATTGATGGAAGTTGGATCGATAACATCGAAGACAATTAAATCTACCGGTGGTGGGTATTCCTACTTGGTGGAGGTGCAATTTCTTGGGCATCCAAGAAGCAAACTTGCATCACCGGTTCAACAATGGAATCTGAATTTGTGGCCTTAGCATTCCGGTAAAGAAGTCGAATGGTTGAAAAACTTGCTTCGAGATTCCATTGTGGCCTAAACCTATAGCACCTATTTCTATCCGATTGTGATAGTGCGACTACATTGGCTAAGGCTTATAGCCGGATGTACAATGGTAAGTCTAGAAACTTAGGTGTCGGACATATCATGATTCGTGAGCTTATCATGAATGGGGTGGTATCTATAGAGTTTGTGAGATCTCAGCGAACTTAGGCGATCACTTGACGAAGGGTTTGGCTAGAGACTTGGTTATAAAGTCCGCTAAAGGGATGGGTTTAAGTCCAACTTAGTCATTGAATGCTAGGACACCCAACTCCTCCTAAGGAAACTTGGGAGTGAGTTCAATGTGGAAAGTCGAACATTCGATTAATTTGGAGCACATGTTTTATTTACATCCCAAGGTTGTGCTCGAACTGCTTGAAAGGAGGATGAAGTCTTTACTTAATGGTTAATTTTCTTTGAAAAGTACTTGGCGGGAGCATGAATAAAGAGGAACCACCTATGTAAATGTTGAAGTTTTGCCGCTTGAGGAAGCTTTGGACTTTAGCTTTTACAACATTTATGAATTTGGATATGGACACATGGCTTGTATAGTGTCGGGAGTCATTAAGTGTTTGAAAACTTGTGTGTATTTTATCTTGGTATTCAAATGGGTTGAAGGGTTCAATTCTTAGAACACCACGATTCTCGAATATTTGAGCGTGTAATTTACTAAGATGAAAATTCAATCCTCGGGACATTTCGTTTATGCACATGTTTTGCTTGATGTTTATTTTTCATGCAAAGGAAGTGAACTAAATTTGGGAGGATTGTTGGAAAATTTAGTGCACTTGTGGGATTAGTTCACACCTTGTAATGGGTTAGGAGGTGCGGGTGTACACCCATAAGGTCCATGAACACCCGACTCTTCTGATGGTTTGTATTGGTAGTACTAGTAGAAAGTATTGCTTGTGGAAAGTCTTGCTTGGTGAAAATCTTGCTTGTGGAAAATCGCTTGTGGTTTCCATCGATAGCGATGTTTCCAGCGATAAGCGATGTTTCCATCGAGTGGTGTATCCACCGATAGTGTTATGAAATCTCGATAGCGGTGTTTCCAGCGATAGGTGTACTTCCACCGCAAGTGAAATACCGCTAGTGGAAAATATCGCTTATGGAAAGTACTAATCTTGCTAAATGGCGTTACAACTTCTTTATGACCACGTTTAATTGGTCATGTAACCACTAACGGCTATAATGGGGATAATTATGAGGGCTATCAATGGGCGATTAATACTCATAATTCCATTGGAATAGCTCAAGAGTAACCTCCTATATATAGGAGATCCGAACATGCATGAGGTACACACGTAAAACGTAAACACTTACTAGCGAAGGGTTATAGAATTGTGCCTAATTCTCTAGCGCATTTGGTCTTATCCCAGTAGATATTCGTGATACCCAGGCATTAGGGTCGAATAGTTTACTTTGGAAAGTGATCACACGATTCCAAGTGATATCCGGTAACCACCTAGTGGTATCTGTTACTGCTGACCTTATTGTTGTTTCTGCTGAGGTTGATTATCTTACCCTGTTCTGGGAGCTAACCGCCAACAGGTCTTTAAACTAGTAATGTAATTAAAACCGGCCAATATACAATCATCCAAACACCACCTTATTAAAACTCTAAAAGAGTGTCACCTTAGCCTTATTTCATTCAATATAATCTTCACAAAAAGAAACAATAAATTTTGGTCACCTAACGATTTTTCAATTCCTTGACCTAACATTGCTTAAAGACTTGTCTCGTTCCATTTATTCATTAAAAGCGTCCTTCTTTTAACTTGTTTGTTGCAGAATCAACAATGCTAGCAAAAGTGAACAAGACTTGTCAATCACCATTAAATAAGGTTGACACTGTAGTTTTCTTTCACCATATATGAGTTTGGTTGGTGTTACAATTTATGAGTTTGGTTGTGTTTCATTAATGTTATATTTTTTAAGTGATGAGTAGAATATCGACAACCACAACATGTCATAAAACTTAGATATCAGTTGTATCTCCTCTATTGTTTCATTTTTCTCGTTGTTTTTGTAGAATAATAATATTATTGAATTATGTTTTGTTATAACATAATGAGGATTGCATGTATCTATACTACTTTATAATGTATATGAGAATTTCCAAAATGGAATACTTAAAATTTTAAGCAACACGCTTGCTAATAATGAAAAATAAAGTTACGAATTAAGTGTTATAAACTTGTAACAGTACTTTAATAAATATTCAATAAATGTTATTTTTAAAAAACTCATACAATCGTGATCACTTGCTAAACCTTGGATAAAATCTTCGTAGCTTCCCATTTCATTTTGTGACATCTTCATGTTAATGAGTTTACCTAAAGATTTGGAAGGACTCACAATAGCCTGGAATGGTGCCTCTAAAACATTGGACAAATCATTGATGAGACTACATTGAGGAAGGTCTACCCATCAATTCTAACCACACTTGTACACTTCAATTTTCCTTTTCTTTTCTTTAGACTGTACAACGAGAGCCGGCCAGCGCTAGGGCTACCCTTTAGCCTTTTATCTTTGTTTTTCTCGACATTTTTGCGAAACAATGCACAAGAAGAATGACATTCTTTAGGTTGATTGGTATTGACTTCTTACTCCAATCTTGATGAAATGGAATTAAAAGTAGACTCCTTGTTCATCTGAATTAGGTTGATTGGTATTGTAATCTAACTCATGAATATTTGGACTTAGCTAAATAGTTTGACCAAGGATTTTTCTTAGCTATTTTTTTAGACCGTAATGGTGGGATTTTGGTCCTTGTTCTTGACATTTTTCTGTCTTTTTGACCACTAGTCACCCGAAGGTTTATGAAATTACATGAATACTTGGAGCTTCTCATGCCCTTTAGTAATTTATTGATAATACACAAATGATGACTATAAACTCAATACCTTTTAATCCCCGAGTTTTTTACCATCCTATAAGGATTTTAAAAAGTATTTCCCAAACCAAAGGAGTTTTAAACTCATTATCTAAACCAATATAATTGTTTATTTAGGAAAGCACCAATTAACTAAAAAACTTATACAAATGATATATATATGCAATTATTCATTTTGGGAGGGATATATAAGCATTTTGCCTTACTTTTGTTTTTAACATATTTGCAATTTTCTACAATAACTTTGGGCTTTGCATATATATCCTCCGAAAATACAAAATTGCATATATATCCAAAGCATGCATAAAACCATTGTACTATATGCATAAAAACTTATACAAAGGATATATATGCAATTATTCACTTTGGGAGGATATATATGCATTTTTGCCTAACTTTTTAACTCCTGATGTGTACCAACTAAATAGATAGTAAATCCATTTTTTACAATCATCTCTTGTATAAACAATTAAGGATATAAAGCTTTTTTGAATGGACAACTATGATGGTTTAATGTAACAAATTTTGAAACATGTATAGTTATCACATCCATAGCACCTCTGCTGAAGACATAAATTAAAGTAGTCTATTGTAGATATGCATCTCAGATCACACCACTCACACACAAGCTTATGCGTAACAAATAAATTAACGATCACAGAAAAAAGCAAAGTAGCAATATAATTTATTTATCCCTAATGAGTAGCATAGCTAGAAATCAGTTATTCCATGAAGTAAACAAAAGAATCCATTGAAAAAGAAAACAAAAAAGCGACAAGTTGAAAGATATATTGATGATGACAAAGATTGTAAGAATTCAATGTTATTGTTGTTGAATAAATAGATATTGAATGCAAAAATTGAAATTAAATAAAATACCTATATTGATTGAGATGGAACAAGGGGGTGAATGATCATGGAGCGTGAGTTTTGTGACGGCTGAAACGAGGCAATGGTTTTGATTTATTCAATTAGTGAAAGAAAAAACATAAATAAAAATAAAAAACTACTTTAGAGATTATTTTTAAAAGTCTTTGGGTTTGGGAAATAGTTTTTTAAACACTGTGGGTTTGGTTAAAAACTCATAATCCCCTTATCACTCACACACTCTAAAAACTCCTCGCTAATCACCTAAGTCAAGACCCTACTTTTGAAACCCACCACACCCAATTAAAACACTAACTCAATACAAAACCAATTAAAAAAAAAAAAAAAAAAAAAAAAAAAAAAAAACTCAGCGTCAACTAGTTTACTCACTCGCACAATGACGCCGGGGGCTGGTATAGTGCGTTGGCTTGGCGCCGTGCCACGTCGAAATGGCGCAAGCCATCCGTGACTACACCCATCGCTCGCTAAGACTTAAGGTGTTTGAAGGCCCCAATTGATTTTTTTTAACAGGACATAAAATTTATGACTACAAAATAATATTTTTCAGTGAAACTTTTATTATTGACGTAATTTTTTGTACCTAAAGTTATTATTTTCATCAAAAAATATTCTTTCTATTTAAAAGATTGCTAGCCTATTTAATCGTCTATAATATTGGGTCCTATAAAATTTGAAGTTTAAAGTAATTCTTTATGATCAAAACAACACTGATTTCTGCAAGTTAGGGCAGCTTCTTAACCATAGGTTATCGATATTTCTAGCGGATAAAAAGTTTTGGGTAAAAGAATTGAAGGTCGTGAAAGAATTCACATTAGAAAGAAAGATTCCTTGACAAAACGAAAGTATCGATATAATATCGTTTCTCTAAGGCATAATATCAGTAAATTGGGTCTATAGATCTCTCGACACCTAAAGACATATTGCCTAACATAAAGTTGTGTGGTTTTCATCTAAACCCAATATTTCTTAGCCTCTAGTTCTATTAAACTCAGATCTATCTTGAACATTATTCGATGTGGACGACAATTCTGGCCTTTGAGCCAAAAAAAAAATATTCTGGCCTTCGAGTGCAGGATTACTCCCCTTTATCCAAAAAAAAATATTATGGCCTTTGAGCCTTCTCTTCACATATTTTTTTTATGAGACATGTCGGTCAACCTATACTTAAGAAAACGATTCACTCATTATTAACAAGAACCAAGAAAAGTATAGATCAATGTACAAAGAATGTTTTGTTTTAGCTAGCAAATTTTATGACAGCTTGTAAAACTTTAGTCTTTTCAAAGCTCTTAATAACTCATATATAAATTTAAAGCAATGCTATAGTTTTACATAAACTTCATTAATCTTTTGCAATGGCTTATATACTAAGATTTTTTATTTTATTTTATTTTATTTTTTATTTTTTTTACTTTTGTGTGTGTTAAGACCGGTCTATAGAAATCACTCGTAACATTGTATCAGTTTTCATTGGAAAAAAAATGATGTTTGACATTTCAAGTCGAATTGAATACCAACTGGACAGGTGAGGAAGAAGTAAATGAACTCTAGACTTTTGGTTACACATTAAATGTTTATGAGTTTAGTCATTTAATTTGCTTTAAAAAATAATATTAAAGAACATAACATCAAGTAGTATTTTTAGAAGCAAAACTAGTCGTGCCCTTTTTAAAATACTGGTAAAAGGATATAGTTCATTAACTTGTGGTGCATGCAGGGACGGACCCATGATTTTTAGGAGGGTGTTGCACAAATGAAATGTTGGACTAACTAAAATTACACCGTAAGAAACGAAAGTAGCAAAAAAAATTTTGGGGTTGCACAAACCAAAAAACAACAATTTTGAAATTGTTTTGCAGTTCGTGACCTAAAATCGGGTGTAGCCCGTGCCACACCCGGCATACATGTGGGTCCGTCCACGGGTGCATGCATGGTTTGTGTTTGTTTACGTTACAACGTTGAAGAATAAAAGACTATAGTTTATATGATGTCGTTATATTTTCGTCTACCCAGTGTAAATAAGTTGTTAGTTGATGTATGTAAAAAATGTTCATAGTTAATGGTTGTTCAATGTAAAATGACATATATGAAACTAATTGGATAGGGCGAAAACAAATACAATAACATTGAAACGAGCACGTGGTAATAGACTTCATTTCACCATTGTGCTTTCCACTGCTGGTGAGGAATTGAAGAATCCATGTGGCTGCAAATCAATGTCACGACATCAATCACATAATTATAAGCATTGTGTTTATTGAAGCAACTGAAATTTACCTGTGAAATGAGTAAAGAAAACGAGCAATGACTACCATTAGACGAAATCCAATGTGTTCATGCAATAGGCCAGTCTTCGAGTCGAGGAATGTGTGTCACTCCAAATTACATATCAGAATTATTCTTTAGTTAACTAATGCTACAGTATCCATCTCCTACATACCATCATTGGCTTTGTGTATCCACTAAATATGTTCATCTAGTCTCTATTATTTTCAATGCATATTTATAGCAAGAAATGTAAAGAAAAGTAGCACATGTGCGCCTCGATCTAGCGACAAAAAATGCACATGCATGCATGGATAACTCGACAAGTACTCATGCCTCACGGATAAGAAGAAATAATGCACGCAGCTAGTCATGTGTACAGCAGGTTTGTGAGAAAGTAGAACTCATTCATAACGGCTCTCAACGTTTGAAATAAGGGTCCTTGGTCATAGCTTTCCCAGAAAGCGCCCATTATTGTTGTAGAATATCCAAATAAACCAAGACCGTGCTTGATAAACTATAAACCTTTTTTAACTGTTGTACTTGACTCAAGTTTTTTATTAAAAAAAAAAAAAAAAAAAAAACGCAAAACTGTTCAAGTTTACATGTACAGTGATCATTTTATTTATTTATTTAATTTTTTTTAGAGTTTCTGCATTTACAATGGCTTTCTTTGAAACTTAAAGCCAACTTCAGAAGTTAGAACTTGTATATGATTGGTTTTAAGCATTGTTAGCAATAAACATTTAATTTTGTACACAAAGAAGTAGAATATTAAGGTCGCAAAACACCTTGTTTTCCACAAATGTTACATTTGTGGAAAACAAGGAAAACAGAGATCGCGTTCAAATCAACATTTTCCAAAAAATGTTTTGCAAAACACAAATCCCATATTTCCTAACTTAACAAGTAAAATTACAAAACAAATCTTACTTGTTTTCTTGTTTTCCTTTGTAACCCACAACCCTCCTCCCTTTCTTCAAATAGAAAATAGAAACATCAACTAAACGCGTTTTATATTTTCAAGTGTTTTGTGGAGATAAAATCTCCTTCCATATTTTTACAAAACTTGAGATAGAAAACAAGAGAATTTGTTCTCCAACTAAACGCACCCTAAATGTCGTGTAAATCTACCTTATCTTACAAATCCTTGTTTATGTGTTTGTGTAATATGAAATCTTGTGTATTTGAAGTTTTGATCCTGGTTTCGAACTTGTTCTTTCAATATTTGCATTTAGAAATCTTACGGGATCAAAAGACGGAAACATCAAACACGTAAAGGTGGCAATTTGAACGCATACTTTTCCAAACAGGCCGAGTCAAAACGACATGTTAATAAGTGTTGTCTGTTTCATTGAATAAGGTTACAAAACTACATCGTAACTACTTCTAGTCTTTTAAGAGGATGTTTCGTCAATACATCTAATACAATCAATCCAGGTTGCTTCTTTAGTTAATCACTCTCTGTTGCTCCACATTATCATTTTCAAGGCTCGAGCAATTCTCCTCTTTATGTTACGATGTATGAAGTTTAATTTGTATTTCATGGGACATCACACAATATTGCTTTAAAACACATTTCAAATGCGCTCCACAATAAAGCCAACTTTCTTTGTTCATTACCAGAGATTTGATATCCAAGATAACTCATGGTAATGTGGTCCTCATTCACAAAATCTCTAGCAGCCTAGGAAAAGAATCAATACTCAGTTTCTCTTCTAATATTTTCTTAACATGTTATCAGTTAAGCACATAAAAATTACTTACAGTGAAGCATTTCATACTATACTCCGGATGACATACGGGAGTCGCATATATAGCTAATTCAAAAGAATTGATATATACCTCGCCCGGTGATGAACCTACGGCTCAGGCAACGTTAGTCGCCTTGTGAAAACCGCCCGGGAGTGCCTGTTCCCATTGTCAAGAGGAGGAAACTCGAGCCTTTCAATCGTACTACACGTATGTTGTTGCAACAACATTATCCCTAACGCTATTAGTTTGAAAAGCAAAATATAGCACCCCGTCAAGCTCTTTCATGGACAGTGAGGCGAGTTCAATATGATCGGGCAAAAGGTCTTCTACACGAACGCGAAACTCGTACTCAGTGCCATCTTAAACATAGAGAACAACTCAAGGCGAAAAGTTGTACAATTTCGCCTGATGAAAACCGTTTGCACTCTTTATGTCACGATGTATGAAGTTTAATCCGTCATTCATGTTGTTTTGAAGGTAACCCAGACCTTCCAGAATATCAAAGCATATTTGTATAAGAAGCATGCTCGTCTCACAACCTTCATCACAAAAGGAAATAAAATATATTAGCACTACAAACGACTCTTATGTTGGCCTTTAATATCCAAACATTATCAACTACTTGTATATTTCATTATCTGGTATTGAACATAACAAAAAAAACAACTATAAACAAAAAATAAGTACCAGTAGATACACTTGAGGCAATATCATTGTTCACTAAAATCTATACCCATATAATTACCACTAAGCAAGTTTACCAAGGAAGTTTAGCTACTAAAACAAAAATACAATATAAGTTTATCCATATAATTCACTTATTATTTCGATCTACATCAGAAACATAACTAGCAAGATTAAAGAAAGAAATTCTAAACTAATTAGCTAGCTAACAAATTTAGGCATAACTTAAAAGTAACAAAAAAACCTTATTATGACATCCAGTAATCAAATATCTATATAACTAAATCAAGATACTTCAAATCCAACAAAATAGCTCAACATCCTTCAATATATCATACACATATGAAGTCTTTACACATAACTTTAAAAAAAAAAAAAACCACCCTTGTATAATAACATACAGTTACATGCATTATACACATAAGTAGAGTCTTTCACACATAACTTAAAACTTGAAACAATAACTACCGAAGCACCTATTTTGCTCGGTTTGAAGGCGATAAGCGAGAGATGACGAAGAGAGTGAGGAACGATATAAGAGAAAGAAAAGTGTTGGTAGCTATGGTGTTCCGGATCTAGTGTGTTTTTCTAAAGTACAAAAGAAATTGCCACCTCTACTTAGCCCTTTCTTTCACCTCTTTCATTTTCTTACCCCTGATTCTTACTAAAACCCTAAAACCTTAAACCTTTTTTCACGGCAATTCATCATACTAGTAAAGAAATTGACACCTCTACTATTAGCCCTTTCTTTCATTTCTCTCGTATCACCTCTTTCCTTTTCTTACCCCTAATTCTTACTAAAACCCTAAACACCTTAAACCTTTTTTCACAATGTCCGGTTACAGAGTTAAAAACTTCAACATAATAAAAAAGAAATGGGACAAAATAAATTTTAAATATGAAGGCCTCTCTCGAATCGTTGCGAGTGATGCTAACATTGAGCGAATTCCTTACAGGGTCGGCACGGAAGACTACGGTACGTTTATGACGAATTTCTTAAATGGTTTAAGACGCAACCGTAGATTTGGTTGGTTGCGAATGGTTGTAGAACCTTATGATTTTGCGTTTCTCATAAGAAAATTTAATCGCTACATTAATGCGGTCGAAACCGGTAAAAAAAATTTTGAGATAGGCAGGCGTCGTTTCGGAAACAAATTTTTCCAAACACAATTCTTTACGGTTACGGACCCGAGTATTATTCTTTGTTGAATGTTGTATCCGGGTCGGATTGGAGATTCTGAGGCCTAAATTGGCTACCGCCAACTAGAGGAGTGTGCCCAAAGGATTCATGCCAATCCAGCTACGCCAGTGCAATGGGGGGAAACAATTGCTGTTTTCGCGGTGATGTTCCCAGAAGCTGGTCGCTTCATTTGGATAAGAGAAGATGTTACTGAAGTAATGATGCAAAGGATTGATATCAATTTGGAGGGGTTAAGGTACCAGTACATGAACCGTCTCCCCCAACGATATGTTCATCTAGTTTCTATTATTCAATGCATATTTATAGCAAGAAATGTAAAGAAAAGTAGCACACATGCGCCTTGATCTACCGGTAAAAAAATGCACATGCATGCATGGATAACTCGACAAGTACTCATGCCTCAGGGACAAGAAGAAATAATGCACGCAGCTAGTCATGTGTATAGCAGGTTCCTGAGAAAGTAGAACTCATTCATAACGGCTCTCAACGTTTGAAATAAGGGTCCTTGGTCATAGCCTTCCCAGAAAGCGCCCATTATTGTTGTAGAATATCAAAATAAACCAAGACCGTGCTTGATAAACTATAAACCTTTTCGAACTTGTTCTTTCAATATTTGCATTTTCTCCGTCGTAAATGGAGTTTATCTTCAGCTAGTATTCAAGCATTTAGAAATCTTACAGGATCAAAAGACGGAAACATCGAACACGTAAAGGTGACAATTACTTTTCGAAACAGGTCGAGTCACAACGACCCGTTTAAAAGTGTTGGTCTGTTTCATTAAATAAGGTTACAAAACTATATTCGTACTATATAATACTGTTATCTTTGCAAAAAAAGGAGCATTTAAGCAAACATCTGAACACTACTCGGTTGACTTTCGACGACCCTGTTAACCAATTTGCTTGTTTTCATTTCAGCTAGTTGGAGAATCCATATAAGATAAAATGAATCAATATTTATGGCCTTATGGGAATGGATCGAAATCGCCAAATGTTAACAAGACGGTAAAACTTATGTGCCAAAATATAGATAATATATGTTCCAAAGATTACCTAACCCATAAGACAAACTCAATAAATCCTTAAAATGTGGTGGCAACAAGGCTGGATTGATATCGGGTCAAAACAGGTTTGGATGAGACAGTTCATGTTTTAGCTAAACAAATTTTGACGAACCCGTGGCCGTCACCTTAGATTAGTTTAGTGATCAGTGTTAAATACTAATTTTTGTTGACTTTGTGTCTTTGTTGTTGTACATGGTCTAAGCAATGAAAACCACAATCTGATCCATTCTAAAAAATACACAATCTAGCATATAAACCAAGACTGAAAATCAGCATAATCACCTATATGTTTTGAATTAAAAATAAACACAGTCCAATCATTTTTTTCACATCATCCAATCATACACATATAAATTACAATCAGCCAACTCGAATTTCTTCAATGAAATTTTAGATTGTTCGATATGAAATACTATGGCCTTGTATGTCTCTTTTCAAAACCAACACAACTATCAAGAGCGTCACCGCCATAATAAGCAAGTATTGTCCACATACTTTTGGATCACCAAAAGTAGCGTCACTTTGAGATATAACCATATTTATATTTAGGCTTATGAAGAAGAAGTTCACAATTCGAATCTCGTGGGCTTTCATATCGACCCCATAATTCTCAAGTATATCATACTTTTTATATTGCTCGGATGGGTTCCTAACCATTTAAGATCGGCTATGTGGTTCTCAAAAGCGAAGAATTTATGGTGGTGGGAAATGATGGCACGGTTTAATACGTGGTGAGAAATGGGGCACGGGTATGTTAGACTATTTTTCGTGTCCCGATACGAAGACTTCAAAGTGTTAGCATTATGAAGGTAGTCTAGCCCACGGACAACACCGTTGTCAGAACAAAAAAAGCAACATGTCAAAATAACTAATGGCAGATTTTGGGTTGTTTGATACATAAGCTGAGTGTTTTAGGTTATAAAAAGTGTGTGTTTGGTGTGAAGAAATAAAAGAGAGGCTTTAGTATTTTACACAATGGATACTTGTGTTTGTTTGAGGATATTTGTGTTTGTTTGAAGATATAATCATGACCATCCATTCAAGATCCAAGTGAAAATGATAAAGGGTCAAGATTTCATCTTGATATGTTGGGTTGGATTGTTGAGTTGGAATATCAAGTTGCCAGGTAATTCGTTGAATATCAAGTGCACAATTATAGCAAGAAATGTAGAGGAAAGTAGCACACGTGCGCCTCTACCGACAAAAAAGGCACTTGCATGCGCCTCTTGATGAATTCAAAAGTTTTGCACAAAATGAAAAGGATGATATATATAAGCATAACAAAATTTAGTTGTAGTAGCTGCTGAAATTATCTACAAGATCATTCAATTCCCTCAAACCACAATTCACATAACGGGACTTCAACTAGTAGCTGTATTTAAAAATTGCCTTTTAGGAAGAAAATAGGCTCATTCAGAATCATGTATGGACAACTCACGCCTCTCGGATAAGAAGAAATAATGCACGTAACGTAGTTAGTCATGATGTCTATAGCAGGTTTGTGAGAAAGTAGAACTCATTCATAACGGCTCTCAACATAAAGACTAAAACATCATTATTTCAATATATATAATGGCTCTCAACTAGTGTACAGCCCTTCATAGCATTACCGGCCAACAACCATCTAGTAACCAAATGATACAATTGTGCTCCAGAAATAGTCATAAGGTTGCACTAACGAACGTACATATAAAAGATGTTCCAACACAGAAGCGCTATTGCTTATGTACAAACTACTACAAAATAACCAAAACATATGCATCTCAAAATCGACACGCCACAAGGTTTTACCTAATTCACATTCATATACAAGTTCTAACTTCTAATTTTTTTAAATATTTTTAACAATAAACATTTAATTTTGTACACAAAGAAGTAGAATATTAAATGTCGTGTAAATCTACCTTATCTTACAAATCCTTGTTTATGTGTTGGTGAAAATTAGCACAATCACCTACATTTTTCTTAAATCCAATCATTTTTCACAACATTAAATCATATCTAAATATATATCCATTCTAAAATATACACATAAAAAGTACAATCTGGATTTCTTCAATGCAATATTGTCTTTCTTTACTTTACATTATTCAATATGAAATACTACGGCCTTGTATCTTTTCAAAACCAACAAAACTATGAAGAGCGTCACCGCCATCTAAGACCGTAGTATTTCAAACGAACCATCTAAAACAAAAGCACGCGTCCACACACTTTTGGATGACCAACGATCGGCTCTACGTTACGTGGTAATAGACTTCATTTCTCATTTTGCTGCAACGAGGCCATGTATTATGGTATGAGCTTTCTGTTCGGAATTGATGGGCTGTTTTTCACAGGTTTGTTGATGTTCCAGGATCGTGTAAAGATCAAACAACAACATGTTTATAATCAATAATCAATAAAAAGAATAAACAAAGAAGATAGGTGATGAACCCATAAATCTGATATTATTATGAATGGATGGGTTGCTTTGAATTACAGAAATCCTACACTATAAATACTGGATGAAACGGTGTGATAGAAAAGATACAACGTTTCAGTAAAAACCTAAAATCTAAATAACTGTTACTATGTAACTGCCATCTATTGGGTTTGTTTGGGGCTTGGCCCAAACCAGAAAAGTAGCAGGCCTTTGTTTGTTTTTGGCGCAAACATTAAACAGGCTCCAACACTTTCCACTGGTGGTGAGGAGTTGAACAATCCATGTGGCTGCAAATCAATGTCACGACATCGTTCACATAAGCATTGTGTTAACTGAAATATACCTATGAAATGAGTGATATAAAGTGAATAAAACGAGCAATGACTACTATTAGATGCAATCCAATGTGTTCTACTAGGCCAGTCTTCGAGTCGAGAAACGTGTGTCACTCCAAATACATACCTGTGAGCATTCAATGGCAGTAAGAAAAAACTTGACAATAACGCCACATAATTATCATAAATATTCTTTTGTTAACTAATGCTATCTCCCTAGAACTGTACAGCATAATCCATCTCCTGCAATATACCATTATCGGCTTTGTCTACATGGCCACTAAATATGCTCATCTAGTTTCTATTACTCAGTGCAAATTTATAGCAAGAAATGTAGAGGAAAGTAGCACACGTGCGCCTCTACCGACAAAAAAAGGCACATGCATGCGCCTTTTGATGAATTCAAAAGTTTTGCACAAAATAAAAAGGATGATATATATAAGCATAACATAAATTTAGTTGTAGTAGCTGCTGAAATTATCTACAATATCATTCCCTCAAACCACAATTCACATACGGACTGCAACTAGTAGCTGTATTTAAAATTGCCTTTTAGGAAGAATATAGGCTCATTCAGAATCATGTATGGACAACTCACGCCTCACGGATAAGAAGAAATAATGCATAGCGTAACTAGTCATGTCTATAGCAGGTTTTTGAGAAAGTAGAACTCAATCATAACGGCTCTCAACATAAAGACTAAAACACCATAATTTCAAAATATATATGGTATCAATTTTTATATATCGTCCATGGAATGAGGCCATTCAAATCATTATAAAACCCTCCAAGGTCCATCCGGCAATTCATAACAAGTGTACAGTCCTTCATAGCATTACCGGCCAACAACCATCTAGCAACCAAATGATACAATTGTGCTCGAGAAGGTTGCACTAACGAACATATAAAAGATGTTCCAACACAAAAGCGTTATTGCTTATGTACAAACTACTACCAAATAACCAAAACATATGCATCTCAAAATAGACACGCAACTCGGTTTTACCTATTATACATATACATACCCATCACAAATCACATTCATTCACATTTGCAGCATCTATCCCATTGACAAAGAAATGCATAGCTTCTTTAAGTTTGAGCGCGCCTACGTTTGTCTTTTACAATAATTTTTTGAGTAGTTATGATTTAGCGCGTTTAAGTTTGTCTTTTTTGAAGCGCGCTTGAGTTTTACAATATGCAGGCGCGTGAATATGTATTTTTCCAAAGCATGTATTATCTCTTGTTAAGAAGGTGGGTTAAGAGCTTTGTCTTATAGGCCTTTAAAAAAAAAAGAGTGTCTTATAGGCGCACACATAGATTTACTTGATTTTTTTCCCAATCGCATACTGTCCTTTATTCGTTGGGGTCATATAATTATATATGTTAATAGGACTCTTGATATAAGAGTCATTACCTTAAGTTTTATAGGACCTTTATGTGTTGTGGTCATACTATGTTGGAACATAAGACCTTTGTTGTTCGATTCTTTTATGATAGAACTTATACATCATTGGACAATGTTTGTTAACTTCTCCCATGATGCTTCTCATATAGAAGCGTAAATATGTCACGTTGAGCATTTTGAAAGTGAACACTTATTAGATGAAAAGGATATTTGTTAGGTCCATTAGTAACATAATAAATTTTACTCTATTACTTTTGTTTTGTAAGTAACTACTACGTATATGATAACAAGTTAGAATTACCAACAACTATTATGTGCCCATAATTCATTTATGTGTATCTTTTTAGACAAAATAAAACGATGTGGTATGTATTTTAAAAATGTGAACACGATAAGTGGGCGATTTGATGCATGGTATGTCAGGTTTTCAAAATGATAATGTGATCTATTACAATATATGTTTTTATCAATATATCTTTATTATTCATTTTATATGTCCTTTTAGATAAAATAATGATGTGGTTTATATTTTAAAAATGTTAACACGTTAAGTGGGCGATTTGATGTTATGTCGGGTTTTCATGTGATCTATTACAATATACGGTTTTATCAAAGTTAATAGATTTTTTCATATAATAGTTGGGCGATTTGTGTAAAGTTAAGTTTAATATAATTTTTTTATAAAATTATTGTTAAGAAAAGCTCATGCTCGAAAAGTATGACTTGATGAAAATTTTAATTACAGAGTATCCGTCGTCACAACGCACGGGTGCCCTGTTAGTGTGATTGAGGTATTTATTGTGGCTTGGTCGCTTGGCTCATTGGTGGACCGCTGTGTGTGAAAAAGAACAGTGATCAAATAAATCAATAAATTTTCTGAAATTTGTTAGGAAAATTAAATTGCATTGTGTGTGGGGCTCAGCATTATTTGAACATGTGAAACATAAAAAGAAATTTATTGCTACAAGTACAACGACATAACGTTTACAACAAAACATTCACAAATTGAGTTAGTTATATATGATTGGGTTAGTTAAAAAAAAAGAAAAAAAAATTATAGAAATAAGGCGAATCAAAACATGAATAAGTCATTTTGTGAAAGATTTTTTGTAAAATTTATGTGGACATAGTGGTGGAAGTATGAAGGGTGTATCCTCGAAATAGAGTGATATTGTCGTATGGTTACTTCCAATCTCCAAAGAAAATAAGGTAACTACAATTGTTGGTCGATTACTCGTAGCTGCCTCTACTTAGTTCGTGTGGCAGGAGCGCAACAACTTAATCCATGGGAAGGGTGGAAGACAACCTCATGGAGTTGCACAAGTTATTCTTGATATGGTTACGTTAAAGTTGGCTTCTATTCGGTTCAAGAAGAGTATTCGAGTGGATCAAATGAAGAGAACGTGGAAGATTGCAGATGTTCAAGTCGACATAGGCTAGTCTTGGTTCGGAGTAGAGGTTGTGCGGTCACTGTTTATATTCTTTTATAGCTTCAATTTCGTTTCTTAGGCGTTGGTCGTTATGTTTTAAGTATGTGCAAAACATATTGTTTTGAGTTTAGGGTGGCTCATTACCATCCTTTATTGTACCAAACATTTTTTTTTTTTTTTTTTTTTAAAGGTATAAACATCCATAGCTATTTATTTAACGTATCTTATTATCATTCAACGTTTTTATTTAAAACATTTAGATCCTAAGCATATAAATTGTAGAGTATTAAATAGCTAAAGCTTCACATATTAATCACCATTTTAGTTCATACTTCATTGAGTTGGGATTTCACATGAAAAGAAATACACTACTAGTTTAAAAGTGTGACACTAAAAACATGGAAAACATATATACATTAAAGAGAGCACGTGATGTGTAGTAAAAGCTTTTTAAAGCAAAAAGTAAGACGTGGACCTAGAAGTAGGTGGTGTCTAGAGCAATTGGCGAGATGTTAATCAAAGGTGCAAACGTAGTAGACACAAAAATTTTATCGGCTCCAGAAAGTTTATGACGAAAAACACAATAATCTCAAAAAAATACATTATGCAACAAAGTTTTGAGAGAGCACGTGCCCACCGTGCCCCCTCCGTAGCTCTGCCTCTGGTCATGATTTAATGAGTTATGGGGTGTGTTTGGTAAAAGTGTTGGGATTTTATACTCTAGTTAACCATTAACACTATGAGTACGCAGCGGAATATGAATCTAGTTTAAGCAATTAAGTTAACACGTAATTAATAAACAATAAAGATATAAAAGGGAGCAAGAAAAACTAACCCTCGTAGTCACCCGCAAATTTAACAAACAAAGAAACCAAGTGATTAAAACAATCACCTCTACGAGTGCTCACACATACACTTTAACACGAATACGCTCGAAAAGCTAGTCGTGAACGTTTAACCAAACAACCCCTTGTTAAATAAATGAACCTTTGAATCAAAACAAACCAAGAACTTGTTTTCCTTGTTTATCCGAGATCAGGAACCAAAACCAAAGACCAATCTGCCCGAGATCCTTTGCTTTACCCTTGTACGATATCGGGTAACACTACCCCGATATATTCAGCACTTTCTGTCCGAGAACCTGTAAACAAACCCCTTCGTTGTTGCACTTATTCGACAAGGAACTGAGCAAGGAAACACTAATCAAAACCTCCTAAACAACCTTGGATCGATAGAATGCAAGTTTAGGGTTTAAAGAACACAAGAACCCTAATCGGATTTAGATTATCCGATCCGGTCTTTAACTTAGATCGGTGATGGATCGATTATTCTAATGCAGAGAATAAGAGTATGTAGCGTGAGTTTTGTGAGGTATGGTGTGGGTATTTATAACCCTCGAACCCTGGCTTTGCTTGGGCTCTAAACTTGAGCTCCAAGCCAAACTCTATCCTTATTCGATTACACTTCTACAAGCCCATAACTAAAACCAAACGCCCCTACATGTGAAACCAGTCATGGGCTTGGATAATGGAGTAATCGGACCTAGTAAACGGGTCAAGTTAGACGGATCAAATACGGTTCAAGTATTAAACGTATATAAACGTATTATATGTGTTTAACGTGTGTGGCCCCAATAGGCTCACACACTTTTAGTCGTTTTAATACGTATCCAACTCTCATAATCCAACAGCTCCCACTTGGGAGTTGGAGTAGCAGATAGCACAAAAACCAACGACGGAAACGTCTAGCAACGCTCTCACTCGCTATTTAACTAAAAGTGTATGAGATATAGTTTCATAAACCTTTCTCAGTAGCATGGTCATTTATGTCTTGCTTTAATCATCCTTTGTTATAGATACCGTTAAACCATGGATATAGATCCTAACTCATTCCATATAGTTTAACCATTTAGATTCTCGTTATAGAATTTAATTCAGATATACCAAATGTAATCAATAATCATCTTGCATTACCCTTTGGGTTTTGGCTAAACAATTATCTGATTAAATCTTGAGAAGCGCCATGGTATATTTATGCACATATCAAGTGGAGTAACAAATCCTTTATTGACTACAAGTGTTGTGGATGCTGCTTCACATCACTCCGAAATATAGCTTTTATAACTACTTTATTCAGGATAGCGTTTGGCTTATACTTACAAAAGTGATATCCACACATAACAGAACTTGCTTGTATCTCAAGTCTAAGGACGACTTAACAAACCATTTTCAATATTTTGCTTATGACAAGGATCCAAAAGTAAATGTTTGAAAGTTGGGGTATCCAATATGCATCCCTTGTGAATACATATGAGTTTGGCGGGAAAAATCCACATTCTCGTTAGAATATGACCAACACTCACATTTGCCTTACATAACAATATTCTCATATTGTTAACCGACAATGGACATATTTAGAATGATAAATCATTTCTTGGATTAAACATGTAAATATGGAATAACAAATTATATGAATAAAATAACAAATACCTCGTATCTTTATTTATCAGAAATTAATAAATGTCTTACAATTCCAAATTATCCAAATACTAATTACACACAGATTTACATGAGACTACTAGCTGGCATTAAACCTATACCACTAGTGAATTTAGAATGCTTAGGATACGCTAAAGCCTTCGTAAATGGATCCGCTAGGTTGTCATCTGTGTGAACCTTTTATATCTTCACGTCACCCATCTCAATGGTCTATCGAAGATAATGAACTTTCGCACGGTAATGTCTAGCACCTTTGGTGATTCTACTTTCATTAGCTATAGTAATGGCTCTAGTATTATCACATTACATATTTATGGGTTCTTCAATTGTGGGGAACAATGTTAAGCCCATAAATGAATTTACGAATCCATACAGCCTCTTTAGATACATCACAAGCAGCTATATACTCAACTTCTATAGATGAAGTAGCAAAAATACTTTGCTTTGTGCTTTTCCAGTCAACAACACCTTCATTTAAAATGAATACATATTCACTCTGAGATTTGAAGTCATCAGCATTTGTCAGATATCCGGCATCAGTGTAGCAAGAAACCCGATGCTCTTGTTTCGCCTCCCCTCCGTAAACCAGAAACATATCCTTAGTATTGCGCAAATACTTAAGAATATTTTTAACAGCAGTCCAGTGAAGTTCACCAGGATTCTATTGAAATCGGCTTATCACGTTCTGAGTGAACGCAACATCAGGACCAGTACATCTCACAGCATACATAATAGATCCTATAGTCGAAGCATAAGGAACTCTTTGCATGCGCTCTTTATTAGCAGGTGTCTCAGCACCTTGTGATTTACTCAACTTAGGCTCCTCTTGCATTAGGATAGCTCCACGTTTGGAATTCTTCATGTAAAATCTTTTCAAGATTTTCTCAATATAAGAACTTTGACATAAACCAATTAATCGTTTAGATCTGTCTCTATAGATCTTGATTCCAAGAATATATGCAGCTTCTCCTAAATCTTTCATGGCAAAACATCTTCCAAGATAGGATTTTACATCTTGTAACATTGGAATGTTGTTTTCCATGAGCAATATGTCATCAACATATAGAATTAGGAAAGTGACATAACTCCCACTAGCTTTCTGATATACACCTGGCTCATCTTGATTTGAGAGAAACCGAATTTCTTAATCTCATCATCAAAACGTTTATTCCATTGCCTAGATGCTTGCTTAAGTCCATAAATGGAACACTTGAGCTTGCATACTCGGTTAGGATACTTAGGATCAACAAAACCCTCAGGTTGCTCCATATAGACCTCTTCGAAAAGATGTCCATTGAGGAAGGTGATTTTGACATCCATTTGCCAAATCTCATAATCATAGAACGCAGCTATGGCTATGAGAATCCCTATAGCTCTAATGTCTGCAACAGGAGAAAAGGTCTTTTCATAATCAATCCATGTCGGTTTTCTTTTCGAAAAGCCACTTGCTACTAACTGTTTTACAGTTGGGAGGAAGCTCAACTAAAACCCATACGTCATTGTCTTTCATGGATTGCATTTCCACATTCATCGTATCAAGCCATTTCTTGGATTCAGGATCCAGCAATGAAGCTTTATAGTTATTGGGTTCTCCAAGATCCCCTAACTCATGTTCCTCAGCATCGATGTATAGACACATTCGATCAGGAGCACGGCGTTTCCTAGCAGACTTACGAATTGGAATGATATCACTTTGAGGTTCATCAATTTCTTGATCATCCTCATCATGATGTAAGCTAGTGTCTACAGAAGAATTTGTATCTTCTTCTTGAATAATTTCAAGATCTTCTAGACTCCCACTTGCTTCTTGATCCAAGAGATTATTCTCAAAAAACTCAGCATTTCGAGCAACAATTACTTTGTTCTCTGATGGAAGGTAGAAAGAATATCCCATTGTTTCCTTTGGGTATCCTTCGAAGATACACTTAATAGATCTGGGTTCAACTTTGTCAGGTTTCGTACGTGTATCATGCTTAACAAGTGCCTCACAACCCCATACTTTTAAGTAAGACAGCTTAAGGGCTTGCCCATGCCATACTTCGTATGGTGTCTTATCAACCTTCTTAGTTGGAACCATATTGAGAATGCATGCAGCAGACTCAAGGGCATAATCCCAAAAGGACTTTGGAAGAGTAGTTTGACTCATCATGGAGTGAACCATGTCAAGCAGTGTTCGATTTCTCCTCTCAGACACACCATTATGTTATGGAGTGTAAGGAGGAGTGCAATGGGCAATAATCCCATGCTCTTTAAGATGATCCAAAAACTCTTGACTCATATATTCACCCCCACGATCAAAATGTAGTGACTTAATGGTCTTCCCGAGTTGGTTTTCTACTTCCTTTTGAAACACCTTAAATATTTCAAATACTTCATGTTTATGTTTCAACAAGTAAACATAACCATACCGACTATAGTCGTCAGTAAAAGTGACGAAGTAACTTGCTCCTTGTCTTGACACAATTCTAAATGGGCCACATACATCCGTGTGTATTAGTCCAAGTAGATCCTTAGCTCTTTCCACTTGATGTGAATAGGATTTCCTTGCCATCTTACCAGATACGCATGAAACACACTTTTCAAAAGACTTAATGTCAGTTGAGTTGAGAAGTCCATCATATTGCAACTTCTCCATGCGTTTCTTGCTAATGTGTACAAGATGACCGTGCCACAAGAGAGCAGAGTCCAAGTTAGACTTGACTCTTTTATTGCTAACAGCAAACATAGAACTATCATTTGTATTAGAACAAGACATATCAATTTCAAAAATACCATCCCGTGGGATAGCAGTAAAATAAACAACGTTATTCTTAGAAACTGAAATTGCATTATTCAATTCAAAATGATTAACAAAACCATCATCATACAAACGTGAAACTGAAATAATTCCTCTAGTAATAGAGGGAGCATAATGACAATCGTTCAAAACAATCACTAATCCACTAGGGAGACATAAATGAAAAACACCAATAGCTTCAACTGCTGATTGTTGACCATTGCCTACGTACATACTTAAAGCTCCTGGCTTCATCTTCCTACTTCCCCTGAGACCCTGAGTAGTATTACAGATGTGGGTACCACAACCCGTGTCATATACCAAGGATGTAGAAAAGAGTAGAGTTCTATAGTGAAAATACCTGAAGAGCTAGCTGCAATAGACTGCTTCTTCTTTTTCATCAACTCGGCGAGATACTAGGGAGAGTTCCTTCTCCAATGACCCACTTCACCACATTGGTGGCATGTCGTGTACTTAGCATAATTATCCTTCTTGGGTGGTGGAGGAATTTTAGGCTTGGGGACATAAGGTGGTTTATGCTCAGGAGCATATGCCAGCTTATACTTGCCCTTCCCTTGGTTCCCCTTAGCAGCCTTAAACGATTTATTCTTTTGGTTTTTCTGGATCTCCCTCGCACGTAAGTTATGAAGTGCAGGTGCAACATCTTTCTTTGGCAACGTCTGCTCATGTTGTTTAAGCATAGCATGTAATTCATTTAGTCTTCCCCATGATGTGCATATTAAAGTTCTGCAAAAACGAGACATACTCTTTAGAGAGACTAATTAAGATCAAACTAACTCCAAAGTCTAACTAGGTGACCAAGAAGTTCCAAATTGTCAATATAGCTCTTCATCTTTAGAACATATGAGCTAACTGATTGACCTTCTTCTTGCTTGCACGCATGAAATTCTTGTGCAGTTTGAAGAAGTTCCTGTTCTGCTTGTTGGGCAAACATGGAATTCAACTCTTGAAGCAGGTCATAAGCCTCAAGATGAGTTAGATTTTTTTGGATCTCTAACTCCATGGTCATGAGCATGAAGGCAACTATATCCTTTGACCCCTTAACCCAAGCAGTGTGAGGTGCAAGAGCCTCGGGGGATAAGGTGGCAGGAGTTGCAACAGGTGTAGTAGAAATGGGATGCTCCAAATAAGTTTCCTAATCTTCAGCTGGCAGGATAATGCGAAGCTGGCGATACCTGTCAATGAAGTTAGGTCCGGTGAGTTTTTGTTTCTAAAAGAAACTCATGAGTACCGAATTGTTTCCGACTGAGGCAGTCATCTACAATTTAGAAAAGCTCAAATAATTAGTATTTTCAATAATTAACTTCTTACAAGAATTAAATACCCAATTAATTACTAATAAAACTAAGATCCATCTTGACCTCCCACTTATTACCAAAGGTCTGACCAATTTGTAAACAAGTAGGGCAAGAGGTAAGCGACGAGCGTTAATTGCACAATGCAACTCTTAGACTTTATAAGACTAATCAAGGCACTAGTAAACAAGTAATAATGTCAAGAGCATGTTTTGTCTCATCTTATTCCTCACCAAGCATACTCGAAATAAGTCGACCAAGTAAGAACTTGAAATTATCACCAAAGGTCTGACCAATGAGCAATATTCACCATGGGTTGAAATGGCCCTAATATCTGACCAAAGAGGTCAAGCCAAATGCACGTGTTCATAGTGGGTTGGCATGGACTTAAAATTTTCACATAGGGTATACACATAAATGTGATAAAATCGTGTACAAAGAAGCATGCAAAACAACTTTGTAACACTAATTTTAAAAACTTTTGGTAATGATACTGTAGTGATCATCATGGTTCATGGTAGCTCCAATCAAACTCGCAGGGAGGCGGAGGACTAGGTCAACGCGAGGCAATAACCGGAAATCCTTTAGGTGTGACTGTGCGCACCTCCTTAAACCCCTTTTATAGTCTGTTCTAGTGGGTGAGCCGTACATCCCAAGTGTCCATAGCGTCTAGTTTTTAAATTCATGAAAAATTTGTTTCAATAGTTCAGGTCACTTAATTTTACAAAAATAATTTTCCACGAATCAAATAGCAGGTCACAATGAGCATGGTATTTAGGCGTGTAAATTAAGACCATTATTAATGTTATGATTAAGATATGTATTATTCCATATTGTATGCAATTGGTTGTAAAAAACAAGTAACAATTATGCACATAAGGAATCACAAACATATAAACATAAAACATTAATAAACACATATGGATCCGAGTTCTCTTGCGAGTCTTCCCCAAAAGGAGAACCATTAGATCCTCACTAGGTTTTCATCAATGTACCTAGATCGTCCCATACATCATATAAAGTGATTGAGTGGGTCTTATAGCCGAAAAAACACACATAAAATAAACATGAAAAACTCAATTAACCTTTAATTTTGCTATTTTATGTATCTAATTAACAATTTAATTTTATTAGGTTGTGTCTAGGTATTTTTTATTAATAATTGACAAGTATTGCACTATAGTTGTCAAAACAAAATAAAACGAATAACTAATTAGATTTCATGCAACTTTTTTCGCGTGTTTATTAAAACTTGTAACCCATAATCACAAAAACGAGTTGACTCATGATGCCACTTTTGGGATTTTATAATCTAGTTAACCATTAACACTATGAGTACGCAACGGAATATGGATATAGTTTAAGCAATTAAGTTAACACGTAATTAATAAACAATAAAGATATAAAAGGGAACAAGAAAAACTAACCCTCATAGTCACCCGCAAATTTAACAACCAAAGAAACCAAGTGATTAAAACAATCACCCCTACGAGTGCATAATGTACCAAATACTTTTACAGACTAGAAAAGACGTCTGAGAAAATACAAAAATACTATAATATAAAATACGAAATTGGATCGGCGGGCTTAAAATTTTTATTCTTGTGGAAGATCCAAGAAGAAGAAAGCAATTTGATTTCCTCACATAGTTTTAAGTCGAAGCTAAGCCATTGTCGATATCTATATATTAAACATGTTTTTGTGATGTATACTAGATGTCCCGTAATAATGGGCGTAAAGTCCTTTATTGTGACAAGGACGGTAACTACACCGACAAAACCACCTTTATACAAGGAAGTATTACATAAAATTTAAAACTTTTTTATTTCATGGATGTATGTAACGGTCAAATGCAAATTTGCTTAATATATTCGTATGAATTTAGATCGATAAACCTTTTTGTAATTTGTGTTAGTATTTATGTATATTATATCTTTTAATGTTTAGTTCATTAAAATTATAGGACTAGCTCACCTATTAGACTGTCTTTAAACTAGTAATGTAATTAAAAGCACCCAATATACAATTAATCATCCAAACACCACCTTATTAAAACTTTAAAAGACCAAAAGAGTGTCACCTTGGCCTTATTTCATTCAATATAACCTTCACAAAAAGAAACAATAAATTTTGGTCACCTACCGATCTTTCAATTCTTTTCACCTAACATTGCTTAAAGACTTGTTTCGTTCCATTTTTCATTAAAAACAGCACTCTTTTAACTCTTTTGTTGCAGAATCAACAATGCAAGCAAAAGTGAAAAAAGACTTGTCAATCACCATTAAATAAGGCTGACACTGTAGTTTTCTTTCATCATATATGAATTTGGTTGGTGTTACAATTTATGAGTTTGGTTGTGTTTCATTAATGATATTTTTTAAGTGATGAGTAGAATATCGACAACCACAACCTGCTATTCTAGTATCTCATAAAACTTAGATATCAGTTGTATCTCCTCTATTGCTTCATTTTTCTCGATGTTTCTATAAAATAATATTGAAGTATGTTTTGTGATAACATAATGAGGATTGCATGTATCTATACTACTTTATAATGTATATAAGACATTTCCAAAATGGAATACTTAAAATTTTATGCAACACGTTTGCTAATAATGAAAAATGAAGTCACAAATTAAGTGTTATAAACTTGTAAACTTGTAACAGTACTTTAATAAATACCTAATAAATGTTATTTTTAAAACACTCATACAATCGTGATCACTTGCTAAACCTTGGATAAAATCTTTGTAGCTTCCCATTTCATTTTGTGACATCTTCATGTTAATGAGTTTACCTAAAGATTTGGAAGGACTCACAATAGCTTGGAATGGTGCCTCTAAAAACAATCGAACAAATCATTAATGAGACTACCTTGAGGAAGGTCTACCCATCAATTATAATGACACTTGTACACTTCAATTTTCCTTTTATTTTCTTTAGACTGTACTGCGAGAGCCGGCCAGCGCTAGGGATACCCTTTAGCCTTTTATCTTTGTTTTTCCCGACATTTTTGCGAAACAACGCACAAGAAGAATGACATTCCTTAGGTTGATTGGTATTGACTTCTAACTCCAAGCTTGATGAAATGGAATTAAGAGTAGACTCCTTGTTCATCTGAATTAGGTTGATTGGTATTGTAATATTTGGACTTAGCTAGATAGTTTGACCAAGGATCTTACTTAGCTTTTTTTGAAGACCTATTGGTGGGATTTTGGGCTTTGTTCTTGGCATTTTTTTTTGTCTTTTTGACTAATAGTCACCCGAAGGTTTATGAAATTACATGAATACTTGGAGCTTCTTATGCCCAGTAGTAATTTATTGATAGTACGCAAATGATGACTATAAACTCAATACCTTAATCTATACACTATGAGAAACTGACTAGGAATTTGATGGTTTGTCTTTTTATGTTAGCCACTATAGAGCATTAGGTTTAGGTGTAGTCACCCAACCTAAAAGCCGAAAAAGGTGACACGTCATGTCAGCTCAACATTTTTACCTTTCACTCCCCTTATCACTCGCACACCCTAAAAATTCCTCACTAATCACCTAAGTCAGCGCCTTACTTTTGAGACCCACCATACCCAATTGAAACGTACACTAACTCAATACAAAAACCAATTGAATAAAAAGCAAACAACAAAAACCACTCGGCGCAAACTAGTTTACTCACTCGCACAATGATGCTGGGGCCCGGTATAATGCGTTGGCTTGGCGTCGTGCCACGTTGAAATGGCGCAAGCCATCCATGACTACACCCGTCGCTCGTTAAGACTTAAGGTGTCAAAAGGCCCCAATATATATATTTTTTTAAATTGACCTAAAATTTATTACTACAAAGTAACTTTTTTCAGTGAAACTTTATTATTGACGTAATTTATTTTATTCCTAAAGTTACTTTTTTCATCAAAAAATATTCTTTTTATTTAAAAGATTGCTAGCTTTTTTCATCAAAAAATATTCTTTTTATGAGAGCTTGTAAAACTATAGTCTTTTCAAAGCTCTTAATAACTCATATATAAATTTAAAGCAATGCTATAGTTTTACATAAACTTTATTAATCTCCTTGTTTTCCTTGTTTTCCTTTGTAACCCACAACCCTCCCTCCCTTTATTCAAATAGAAAATAGAAACATCAACTAAACGCGTTTTCTATATTTTCAAGTGTTTTGTGGAGATAAAATCTCCTTCCATATTTTTACAAAACTAGAGATAGAAAACATGAGAATTTGTTCTCCAACTAAACGCACCATAAATGTCGTCTAAATCTACCTTATCTTACAAATCCTTGTTTATGTGTTTGTGTAATATGAAATCTTGTGTATTTGAAGTTTTGATCCTGGTTTCCAACTTGTTCTTTCAATATTTTCATTTAGAAATCTTACGGGATCAAAAGACGAAAACATCAAACACGTAAAGGTGGCAATTTGAACGCATACTTTTCCAAACAGGCCGAGTCAAAACGACATGTTAATAAGTTTTGTCTGTTTCATTGAATAAGGTTACAAAACTACATCGTAACTACTTCTAGTCTTTTAAGAGGATGTTTCGTCAATACATCTAATACAATCAATCCAGGTTGCTTCTTAAGTTAATCACTCTCTGTTGCTCCACATTATCATTTTCAAGGCTCGAGCAATTCTCCTCTTTATGTCACGATGTATGAAGTTTAATTTGTATTTCATGGGACATCACACAATATTGCTTTAAAACACATTTCAAATGCGCTCCACAATAAAGCCAACTTTCTTTGTTCATTACCAGAGATTTGATATCCAAGATAACTCATGGTAGTGTGGTCCTCATTCACAAAATCTCTATCAGCCTAGGAAAAGAATCAATACTCAGTTTCTCTTCTTTGTCTTTTTGTCTTTTTGACTACTAGTCATCCGAAGGTTTATGAAATTGAATGAATACTTGGAGCTTCTTATGCCCAGTAGTAATTTATTGATAGTACGCAAATGATGACTATAATACCTTAATCTATACACCATGAGAAACTGACTAGGAAATTGATGGTTTGTCTTTTTATGTTAGCCACTATAGAGCATTAGGTTTAGGTGTAGTCACCCAACCTAAAAGCCGAAAAAGGTGACACGTCATGTCAGCTCAACATTTTTACCTTTCACTCCCCTTATCACTCGCACATCCTAAAAATTCCTCACTAATCACCTAAGTGAGCTCCTTACTTTTCAGACCCACCATACCCAATTAAAACGTGCACTAACTCAATACAAAAACCAATAGAATAAAAAGCAATCAACAAAAACCACTCAGCGCAAACTAGTTTACTCACTCGCACAATGACGCTGGGGCCCGGTATAGTGCGTTTGCTTGGCGTCGTGCCACGTTGAAATGGCGCAAGCCATCCGTGACACCCATCGCTCGCTAACACTTAAGGTGTCAAAAGGCCCCAATTATTTTATTTTTTTAATGGACCAAAAATTTATGACTACAAAATAACTTTTTTTAGTGAAACTTTTATTATTGACGTAATTTTTTTATACCTAAAGTTATTTTTTCCATCAAAAAATATTCTTTTTGTTTTAAAGATTGCTAGCTTATTTAATCGTCTATAATATTGGGTCCTATAAAATTTGAAGTTTAAAGTAATTCTTTATGATCAAAACAACACTTATTTCTGCAAGTTAGGGCAGCTTCTTAACCATAGGTTATCGATATTTCTAGTGGATAAAAAGTTTTCGGTAAAAGAATTGAACGTCGTGAAAGAATTCACATAAGAAAGATAGTTTCCTTGAAAAAACAAAAGTATCGATATAACATCGTTTCTCTAAGGCATAAAATCAGTAAATTTGGTCTATAGATCTCTCGACACCTAAAGACAGATTGCTTAACATAAAGTCATGTGGTTTTCATCTAAACCCAATATTTCTTAGCCTCTAGTTCTAGTAAACTCAGATCAATCTTGAACATTATTCGATGTAGACGACTATTCTGGCCTTCGAGCCTTCTCTTCACAATTTTTTTTAAATGACACGTGTCGGTCAATCTTATACTTAAGAAAACGATTCACTCATTATCAACAAAAACCAAGAAAAATATAGATCAATGTACAAAAAATGTTTTGTTTAGCTAGCAAATTTTATGAGAGCTTGTAAAACTATAGTCTTTTCAAAGCTCTTAATAACTCATATATAAATTTAAAGCAATGCTATAGTTTTACATAAACTTTATTAATCTTTTGCAATGGCTTGTATACCAAGATATTTTTTTTATAACTTTTTTGTGTGTTAAGACTGGTCTATAAAAATCACTCGTAACACTATACCAGTTTTTCGGGTAAAAGGTCAATGACCCGGTAAATATATTACTCCAAAAAACGTTTAATAGGCGGAAAGCTTACATAACAAGAAACTTCATATTCTCAAAACAAGAAAATAAACCACTACTCAAAAGATAACATTAGACTCATACGAAAACAAAATTACTTCCTAGGCCTTGGAGCTTGATACCATACGTGTCATAATAAGCATCCAAATTCCCTGGAAGATCGTATACCTGAACCGCATAGTCATCATAAGCATAGTCATCATAATCATCTTCACGATCATGACCACCACCAAATAGGTTCATTGACTTATCAAAAGTGTTCACAACCTCCACTTCATCACTATCGGAATCAACAATCTCTCCCACATTAGAGAATGGGTTAACCCTCTTAGTAGAAGAAGTAGACGAGAAATCTTTTTTATTACCTGGATAATCAAATTCCCTGAAAGATCTTAACACTATATCAGTTTTCATTGGGAATAGATGATGTTTGACATTTCAAGTCGGATTGAATACAAATTGGACAGGTGAGGAAGAAGTAAATGAACTCTAGGCTTTTGGTTACACATTAAATGTTTATGAGTTTAGTTATTTAATTTGCTTAAAAAAATTCTATTAAAGAACATAACATCAAGTAGATAATTTCTTTTAGTGTCTCGTTAGTTCTTCAATTCTTTTTAACTAATAGTGTAGGTAAAAAATGTTCATAGTTAATGGTTGTTCAATGTAAAATGACATATATGAAACTAATCAGATAGGGCGAAAACAAATACAATAACATTGAAATGAGCATGTGGTAATAGACTTCATTTCGCATTTTGCTGCAACGAGGCTATTATGGCATTATGACTTATCTACCACACCAGTGAGCTTTCCACTGCTGGTGAGGAGTTGAAGAATCCATGTGGCTGCAAATCAATGTCACGACATCAGTCACATAATTATAAGCATTGTGTTAATTGAAGCAACTGAAATTTACCTGTGAAATGAGTAAAGAAAACGAGCAATGGCTACCATTAGACGAAATCCAATGTGTTCATGCAATAGGCCAGTCTTCGAGTCGAGGAATGTGTGTCACTCTAAAATACATATCGAATTATTCTTTGGGCGAATGATTGAAAAAGTATCATACTTGTCATCATTTGCTTTTGTGAAATAGTGAACAAATTTTTTCTTTTTGGTCTTTCTTTCAAATTCATCCTTTTTAGGGTCTATGTGACTTTTTGCCTTCGGAAAAAGATTTTCTATTAGCTAAGAGGGCAAAATGTCCAAAATTTGAAAATACCTAAAATGATTAATTTGAAAGAAAAGTACCCACAAAAGCAAAAATATTTGTTCGTTACCAACAAAAGCAAATGGTGTCAAGTATGATACTTTTTTCAACCATTTTCCCTTATTCTTTTGTTAACTAATGCTACAGTATCCATTTGTGTATCCACTAAATATGTTCATCTAGTTTCTATTATTCAATGCATATTTATAGCAAGAAATGTAAAGAAAAGTAGCACATGTGCGCCTCGATCTAGCGTCAAAAAATGCACATGCATGCATGGATAACTCGACAAGTACTCATGCCTCACGGACAAGAAGAAATAATGCACGCAGCTAGTCATGTGTACAGCAGGTTTGTGAGAAAGTAGAACTCATTCATAACGGCTCTCAACGTTTGAAATAAGGGTCCTTGGTCATAGCTTTCCCAGAAAGCGCCCATTATTGTTGGAGAATATCCAAATAAACCAAGACCGTGCTTAGTAAACTATAACCCTTTTTTAACTGTTGTACTTGACTCATGTTTTTATTTAAAAAAAAAAAAAAAAAAAAAAAAAAAAGGCAAAACTGTTTAAGTTTACATGTACAGTGATCCTGGTTTCGAACTTGTTCTTTCAATATTTGCATTTTCTCCGTCATAAAATGGAGTTTATCTTCAGCTAGTATTCAAGCATTAAAAAATATTACGGGATCAAAAGACGGAAACATCAAACACGTAAAGGTGACAATTACTTTTCGAAACAGGTCGAGTCACAACGACCCGTTTAAAAGTGTTGGTCTGTTTCATTAAATAAGGTTACAAAACTATATTCGTCCTATAAGACTGTTATCTTTGCCAAAAAAAAAAGAAAGTATTTAAGCAAACGTCTGAAGACTACTCGGTTGACCTTCGACCCTGTTAATTAACCAATTTGACTTGTTTTCATTCAGCTAGTTGGAAATTCCATGCAACAAGGCGGTATGGGAATGGATCGAAATTGCCAATTGTTAACAAGAGGATAAAACTTATGTGCCAAAATATAGATAATATATGTTCCAAAGATCGATTACCTAACCCATAAGACAAACTCAATAAGTCCTTAAAATGTGGTGACAACAAGGCTGGATTGATATCGGGTCAAAACAGGTTTGGAACTTTGGATGAAACGGTTCATGTTTTAGCCAAACAAATTTTGACGAACCAGTGTCCATTACCTTAGATTAGTTTAGTGATCAGTGTTAAATACTGATTTTTGCTGACTTTGTGTCTTTGTTGCTGTACGTGGTCTAAACAATGAAAACCACAATGTGAATTAATATCCATTCTAAAAAATACACAACCTAGCATATAAACCAAGACTGAAAATTAGCATAATTACCTATATGTTTTGAATTAAAAATAAACACAGTCCAATCATTTTTTTCACATCATCCAATCATACACATATAAATTACAATCAGCCAACACGATTTTCTTCAATGAAAATTTTAGATTGTTCGATATGAAATGCTACGGCCTTGTATAACTCTTTTTCAAAACCAACACAACTATCAAGAGCGTCACCGCCATAATAAGCAAGTATTGTCCACATACTTTTGGATCACCAAAAGTAGCGTCACTTTGAGATATAACCATATTTATATTTAGGCTTATCAAGAAGAAGTTCACAATTCCGAATCTCGTGGGCTTTCATATCGACCCCATAATTCTCAAGTATATCATAATTTTTTTCATCTCTAGGATGGATTCCTCCATTTAAGATCAGGAACAGCCATTCTATGGTTCTCAAAAGCGTTTATGGTGGTGGGAAATGGAGGCAGGGTTTAATACGTGGTGGGAAATGGGGGCACGGGTAAGTCAGACTATTTTCATATCCCCGATACGAAGAGTGCAAAGTGTTGGCATTATGAAGGTAGTCTAGTCCACGGACAACACCGTTGTCAAGACAAAAAGAGCAACATGTCGAAATAACTGATGACAAATTTCGGGTTCTATGATACATAAGCTGACTGTTTAAGGTTATAAAAAGTGTGTGTTTGGTGGTTTGGTGTGAAAAGTCTCATATATAGAGGTAATAAAAGAGAGGCTTTAGTCTTTTACACAATGGATACTTGTGTTTGTTTGAAGATATTTGTGTTTGTTTAAACATATAATCATGACCATCCATTCAAGATCCAAGTGAAAATGATAAAGGGTCAAGATTTCATCTTGATATGTTGGGTTGGATTGTTGAGTTGGAATATGAAGTTGCCAGGTAATTCGTTGAAGGGTCAAAGTAAAAGTAATTAATGGTAAACAAAATTAACTTAGTTACAACAGGAGCTTCTGTTTCTTTTCACTTGTCAATCCTTTCCTATGTTAATAGTGTATGTAAAAAATGTTCATAGTTAATGGCTGTTTAGTGTAAAATGACATATACAAAACTCATAGGATAGGGTGAAAACGAATCCAATTATAACAAGGCTTTTCTACTAGCACGTTACGTGGTAATAGACTTCATTTCTCATTTTGCTGCAACGAGGCCATGTATTATGGTATGAGCTTTCCACTGTTGGTGAGGAGTTGAACAATCCATGTGGCCACAAATCAATATCACAACATCGTGCACATAAGCATTGTGTTAACTGAGATGTACCTATGAAATGAGTGATATAAAGTGAAGAAAACGAGCAATGACTACTACTAGACGCAATCCAATGTGTTCTACTAGGCCAGTCTTCGAGTCGAGAAATGTGTGTCATTCCAAATACATACCTGTGAGCATTCAATAGCAGTAAGAAAAAACTTGACAATAATGCTGTGAACCAATAATCTTTATCTTTATGCTTCTTATGTATTTATTATTAGACGAAGGACTAAACATGTCAAGTAGAAAGTAAATAACCGAAAAACGGTTATGAAAGTGGCGGTTACAAACTAACCATCATGTTGGTTAGACATACCGATTAGGAAACTATATATATGTACATGTATGGATCGATTACAAGTTAATAGACAAAAATACTTATTCAATTTACTTTACATTTGCAATCTATATATTATTGATCTAGAAGTTGGGACAACAATTGGCATCAAGAGCATAGGATCATACTTTCGTTTTTGATTACAACATACGCAAGAAGAAAGACCCAGGAATACTGTGAGAAAACTTCTTTACATAAAAAAAATGTGAAAAAACAAATTCCATACGCAAGGAATTGTTTTGTTTCGACAGAACTTTGTTTACTCTTACTTCCGAGAGAAACAAACTTGAATAAGGATACGTGAAGATAGTGCACAATCATTTACGTGGGGATTGCAAGCGTGGTACACCAAAGCGGTTGGTGGGGAAAAAGCGTGTTGGCAACAACATAGGGAAGGAAGAATTCGGACACTACGTTTTGGTAATAGGAGCAGTGGGATAAAACTTTGTGAAACCGGGTTAAACAAGACACAAAGGGAGGAAGGCGGGTAAAGGCGGAAGCGTTGTTGTGGAAAAGGATACGTGCGTGATAAGAAAAAGGCGCTCGAGGAATTGTGTGGAGTAGTGTCAAAGCGACACAAGGAGTACAACAACGGAAGATAAAGATCGAAGCAAAGCATTTTGTTTGAGTGTTTGATACCATCTCGGTATCAAAACATTTTGTACGTGGGAAATTGATTTGGACAATAGACATCAATAACGTACAAGGAAAGAAGAAAAGAGCGTGTAGTGTGGAGGAACAAGAAAGAGTCCGAGACTTCTTGGAGGAAAAGCGAAATTCAAATCACGTGAAGAATTTGGTGTTTGTATTCGGTGGGAAACTAAACACATCGAGGCAAAGAACATCAAGTGCGAGGCAAAGAAAGGGAACCAAAGCAACGTTGGTAAGCGATTTACTAACAAAAACAAGAGAATACTCTAAGTATTCATCGGATATCTGGTCATAAGTTAAACTCTTTACGGATTTCATTACTTTTACATAGTATAGAATAGTATAGAATATCTTATTTCATACTATTAGGAAATCCGAAAACTATTTATTGATCCGTATTATTAAGGATTCCGGAAGATTAGAAATTTCCATACTTTATAGAAAAACCACACTAGGAAGAATATATCCCATTGAATTAGAAAGTGAAGATTCTAAGCACTTTCAAAATGACAATGACGATATAGCAACCATCAGAAGCGTAACAAAACCCGTAACACCTCTTGCACAATATCAATGCCCTAAGTTGAAAACCACAAACTACAGTTTGGGCTATACAAATTAAGGTTATACTAGAGGCACATGGGCTATGGGAAGCAATAGAACCAAAATTAGATACACGGTGGATGATAAGAAAGAAAAGGCAACAGCGCCTTCCTATATCAAGCATTGACGGAAGATGTGATCTTACAAGTAGCGGGTTGTAAGGCGGCAAAAGATTTATGGGAATCATTGAAGAAAAGACACGTTGGAGAAGATAGAGTGCGAGAAAGCACGATTACAATCATTGATGATTGGGTTTAACTCACTTCGGATGAAAGAAGATGAGGCGGTGGATGCATTTGCGGCTAAACTAAGCGGCTATGCCACGAAGGCGAAGAATTAGGGAAAACTTTGGATGAATCGCTTTTGGTTCGAAAACTATTAGACTCACACGGATAGGTTCATTCGGATAGTAGCATCCATAGAACAAACAAGCGATCTCGGCGAAATCACTTTAGATGAGATCATTGGAAGACTCAAGGTATTTGAGGAAAGGATAAAACTCGGAAGGGAGGACATGTAGAAAGCCGGAAAACCTATTATTCGCGCATGGCGAACACTCAGAAATAGGAAGCGTTTTACAAGCGGGAGGAAAATCAAATTTCTCACGAGGCTGGCGCGAACAAGAATAGAAACAACCGGGAAGGAACTCTAGTTATAAGGAGAGTTCGGATAAGAATAAAGGAGAGTGGGATATGAGCAAGATAAAATGCTATAGGTGTCATAAAATGGGACACTTTAAAAGAAGCTGTAGAGAAAACCAACAACTCGGGAACAATCAAACCTTATCTTAGAAGGCGATGAACCATCACTATTAATGACTATGCACGGCCGAACACAAGGAAGTGTTGTTGAATGAAGAACAAATTCAACCAAAGAAATATGCTACATCGGATACAAGCATATGGTATTTAGATAATGGTGCAAGTAACCATATGGTGGGATAAAGAGTCATTTTAGGGATATTGATGAAAGCGTAACAGGGACGAGTACGTTTTGGAGATGGATCGTATGTACGAGATAATGGGTAGAGGGTCTATCTTGTTAGGTTGTAAGAACCGAGAGCGAAGGTAGTATCGAGTATACTACATACCAAACCTCAAGAGCAACATACTTAGTCTAGGACAACTTACGGAAATAGGTTGTAAAGTCATTATGGACGAAACAAATTGACTTTGTATGATAAGAATAAGAAGTTGTTGATGAAAGTAGAAAGATCTAAGAATCGACTCTACAAGATACAATTCTGAGATAGAAGCACCTATATGTCTCTTAGCAAATATAGATAACCAAGCATGGTTATGGCATGCTAGATTAGGTCATCCGAACTTTGACGATATAAACAAGATGACTAGGAAAGGTCTAGTAGATGGAATTCAAGGATAAATCATGCGAGGCGATTTGTGGCGCATGTTTATTAGGAAAACACGAGAACACCATTTCCAAACCAAACTAAATTCGGATCAAAGAACCCGTTGGACTTAGTATCACGGAGACCTTTGCGGTCCTATAAGTCCAAACAACACACGAGCAAGAAACTCATTTTCTTGTTAGTGGACGATTGTACACGTTTATGTGGGCCTACTTTCGACATCGAAAGATGAGGCGTTTAGTACATTCAAGGAATTTAGGCGGAAGATAGAAATGGAAATGAAGTTGAAAATAAGGATGCTAGAGCGGATAGAGGTGGTGAATTCACATCAAATGAATTCACAAAAGTGCTGTAAGGAAAGCGGAATAACACGACGGTTGATGACACCGTACTCCCCCGTGAGAATGGAGTAGTGGAGAAGGAATAGGGCAGTGTTATCAACCACTAGGAGTATGATGAAAGCGATGAAGTTACCTTTAACTTTTTGGGCGAGCGATTAAACATGCTATATACATACTCGATAGGGTACCTCGAGGGCACGATAGATAAAACTCCATATGAGGCACTCTACAAGAAAACCAAACTTGGAAAACCTAAGGATATTTGGATGCACGACTTATGCAAAGATAACGATACCTCACTTAAAGAAGTTGGACGATTGAAGCATACCATTGGTTTACTTAGGAGTAGAGGAAGGATCAAAGGCATGTAGGTTATATGACCTATAACCGGGAAGAAACATGTTAGTAGGGACGTAAAATTCATGGAAACAAAGCCGTGGGTTTGGAACAAAGATGAAGAAGATACGGACACACAAGACACATTTTGGGCTAGTTTTGTGGTGAGCGGAGTTGACAACGAAAACCTTACACCGTCAACACTGAAACGATGATAACACGTATCATGAACAAGATCGATTCACGATCCGGTCTCACCAAACACACCACCGGCATATCATTCGACCCGCATTCGGAAGAGGAAGAAGAAGCTACTACGAGTTACGTAGAGAACTCAAGAGATAGATTTGATGATACACCGTGCGTGAATACTGAAACATGTCGATATTCTGAGACATGCGAAGAGTTGAACCTCAAAGATTGTTATTTACGGAAGAAGAACCCGAAATTACAAGGAAGCATCAACGGATGAGAAATGGATTGAGGCCATGGAGATCGAATTGGATTCAATCAACAAGAACAAAACATGGACTCTTACTACATTGCGGAAAATCGAAGGCAATAGGACTCAAATGGGTTTACAAGACCAAGAGGGATGCAAAGGAAACATCATCAAATATAAAGCACGGTTAGTGGCAAAGGTTATGTGCAAGAACAAGGGATAGACTTGATGAAGTATTTGCACGGTTGCTCGGATAGAGAGCAGTTCGGTTGATATTAGCATTAGCGGCATATCATGGATGGCAAGTACATCACTTAGATGTAAAATCGACATTTTACATGGAGATTTAAAGGAAGAAGTCTCGTTACACAACACTGGAGGATTTATACAACAAGAAATACAGGAAAAGTATATAAGCTTACTAAAGCTTTATATGGCTTAAAGCAAGCAAGAGCTTGGAATGTGAAGCTTGATCAAGCGTTAAAGTCCTTAGACTTTAAGAAATGTAATCTCGAACAAGCGGTTTATACAAAGCGGAACAAGAATTCTACACTTATAGTTGGAGTCTCGTGGATGATCGATAATCACAGGCACTCCAAAGAAAGAAATCGAAGAATTCAAATCCGGATGAAGGAAATATTTGAAATGAGCGACTTAGGATTGTTAGCTTATTATCTTGGGATAGAAGTCACACAGACGGGAGGAGATTACAATCAAGCAAGCAGTTATATTAACAAGATCTTGAAGGAAACAAGTATGGCGAGGCAACAATGATACGAAGATACCTATGGATCTTGGTACTAAGTTGGTCAAGGCGGAAGAAGGAAACTCGGTTGACGCAACTTACTCTGAAGCTTAATAGGAAGTCTCGGTACTACGCATACAAGACCGGATCTTAGTTACGGTCGGACTACTCGGTAGATTCATGCAAGACCGAAGGATCATCACTGAAGGCGGTAAAGCAAGTAATCCGATATATCAAAGGAACAAAGGAGCATGGCATTATATACAAGCAAGAAAGCGGTGCAAGATTACGAGTTCTGACGGTGGTTATGGAGTCAACACGATCAAGGAAAAGGAACTCACGGGATCGTATTTTATTTCGGAGAGTCACCGATTACACGGTGTACTCGAAGCAACCAACGATGGCGCTATCATCATGTGAATCGAGAATTCATGGCGGCTCTGCGCAGACATGTCAAGCCTTATGGCTAAAGCGATTGTAGTGAACTAGCGGATGGGAAGAAAAAGGATATGGCGAAGGTCGATAACATTTCGGCAATAGCACTTGTGAAGAACCCGGTTTTCATGGAAGAAGCAAGCACATCGATATTCGCTACCATTTCATTCGAGAATGCGTAGAGAATGGGCACATCAATGTGGAACATGTCGGAGAACTACAGAGCGAGATATTCTAACAAAGGCTATACCAAGATTGAAGTTCGTGACTATCGACAAATGCTCGGAGTTCAAGATTTAGGGCGAAGCAACGATCAAGATTAAGGAGGAGAATGTGAACCAATAATCTTTATCTTTATGCTTCTTATGTATTTATTATTAGACGAAGGACTAAACATGTCAAGTAGAAAGTAAATAACCGAAAAAACGGTTATGGAAGTGGCGGTTACAAACTAACCATCATGTTGGTTAGACATACCGATTAGGAAACTATATATATGTACATGTATGGATCGATTACAAGTTAATAGACAAAAATACTTATTCATTTACTTTACATTTGCAATCTACATATTATTGATCTAGAAGTTGGGACAACAACTCTGGAACCGTACAGTATCCATCTCCTGCATACCATCATCGGCTGCGTCTATATGGCCACTAAATATGCTCATCTAGTTTCTATTACTCAGTGCACAAAACAAGAAATGTAGAGGAAAGTAGCACACGTGCGCCTCTACCGACAAAAAAAGGCACATGCATGCGCCTCTTGCTGAATTCAAAAGTTTTGCACAAAATGGAAAGGATGATATATATAAGCATAACAAAATTTAGTTGTAGTAGCTGCTGAAATTATCTACAAGATCATTCCCTCAAACCACAATTCACATAACGGGACTGCAACTAGTAGCTGTATCTAAAAATTGCCTTCTAGGAAGAATATAGGCTCATTCAGAATCATGTATGGACAACTCACGCCTCACGGATAAGAAGAAATAATGCACGCAACATAACTAGTCATGTCTACAGCAGGTTTGTGAGAAAGTAGAACTCATTCATAACGGCTCTCAACAAGTGTACAGCCCTTCATAGCATTACCGGCCAACAACCATCTAGTAACCAAACGTTACAATTGTGCTCCAGAATTTGTCAAAAGGCTGCACTAACGAACATATAAAAGATGTTCCAACAAAAAAATGCTATTGCTTATGTACACACTACTACCAAATAACCAAAACATATGCATCTCAAAATCGACACGCAACAAGGTTTTACCTAATTCACATTCATATACAAGTTCTAACTTCTAATTTTTTTAAATATTTTTACCAATAAACATTTAATTTTGTACACAAAGATGTAGAATATTAAATGTCGTGTAAATCTACCTTATCTTACAAATCCTTGTTTATGTGTTGGTGAAAATTAGCACAATCACCTACATTTTTTTTAAAATCCAATCATTTTTTCTCAACATTAAATCGGGGTAATTCCCAAAAGGAGACAAAAGGTGGAAAGTGATCACTTTGAGGTACAAAATAAAGTATCTTCTCAGTTTAGTCGTGTGCGAGATGTGCGACTCATTTAATGTCGCGACAGTGTCCATTTTTTAATAATAAAATGCGGTGGTAGGTGGGTGTTTTCCAAATATTCGTTTTTCTAATTATTAAAGATGTTAAAAAGACCAAAATACCTCATATTTTATACAAAACACATTTACCAATCACCACTGTGAACTATTGAACTATTGTACCAACTGTGAACTTTCGTTTTTTTTTTTTCGTTTTTTTAATACATATTTACCAATCACCACTGTGAACTATTGAAATATTCTCTTTCTTCTTTTAATACATAGTCAGATCTAAGATACAACTGCTATTGTGACTTTCGTTTTTTTTTTTTTCTAATTTCCAATCACCACTGTGAACTATTGAATTATTGTACCAAAATTTCCAATCACCACCCAACACCCAACTGCTATTGTGACGTTCGTTTTTTTTTTTGTGTATTTGTTTTCCTTCTAAGATCTAAGATCTAAAAAAGACATCACAGATCTAAGATCTAAAAAAGAAAAACACATCCCAAAGACTAGTAGATCGGAAAAAAACAATAGCTTCGTTTTTTTTAGATCTGTGATATTTTTGTGATGGTGAGTAGATCGAGTTTTTGATTTTTTGTTGTTGAACCGCAAGATTTAGTTTCCGGGTTTTGGTATAAAAAAGGTCGAGATCTGAGAAGTTGTGGGTTTTTCTCTTAATGTTCTTGGTCGGATCTATGGTGGAGGTGTTGATTATGGCCGGATATGTGGTGTAATGCTCTTTTGTTTCTCGTTTGCAAGCTCATGCTTTCACAACCAGTCAAGAACACTTGAAGTCTTGAATATCATATCCGATCTGTTATAATAATTAGAGAATATCGAGCATTGTGATGGTGATGTTCTTGGTGACGGTGGTATTGATGCGAAAAAAAGAGAAATTGGTGACCGGAAAAAAAGAGAGAGAAGAGTGGTGAGAAGTTATTTTATATAAATTATGGGTATTAATGTCTTTTAACATCTTTAATAATAAGACAAAAAATAATATTTGGGAAAATCCCACCTTCTGTTTGTCTTTATTATTAAAAAATGGACACTTGTCGTACATTCAATGGTCATGCGTTCATGCACATGACCAAATTGGGAAGATCTTTATTTTTGTACCTCAAAATGATCACTCTCCACCTTTTTGTCCCCTTTTGGGAATTACCCCATTAAATCATATCTAAATATATATCCATTCTAAAATATACATATAAAAAGTACAATCAGCCAACGTGGATTTCTTCAATGCAATATTGTCTTTCTTTATTTTACATTGTTCGATATGAAATACTACGGCCTTGTATCTTTTTCAAAACCAACAAAACTATGAAGAGCGTCACCGCCATCTAAGACCGTAGTATTTCAAACGAACCATCTAAAACAAAAGCACGCGTCCGCACACTTTTGGATGACCAACGATCGGCTCTACGTTAACCTCATAGAAGTGTCTACTGCATCTTTTAAGAGAATGTAAAAGATGCTTAGAGACCCATCATTTCATAAAATCGGCGTGGGGATGAGCCACCTAGCTTGACCAGGTTCCAAACCCCTAAAAGAAAATGTGTTGTTGGTTTAAAAGGAGCATATTTCACTCTCTCAGGACCGGCCCTGATCATTGCCAAAATCCCATTATGAAGGTAGTCTATTCCACGGACAACACCGTTGTCAAGACGAAAAAAACGACATGTCGAAACCACTGATGGTAAATTTCGGGTTGTTTGATACATAAGCAGAGTGTTTTAGGTTATAAAAAGTGTGTGTTTGGTGTGAAGAAGTGTCTCATATATAGAGTTAATAAAAGAGAGGCTTTAGTCTTTTACACAATGGATATTTGTGTTTGTTTGAAGATGTAATCATGACCATCCATTCAAGATCCAAGTGAAAATGATAAAGGGTCAAGATTTCATCTTGATATGTTGGGTTGGATAGTTGAGCTGGAATATGAAGTTGCCAGGTAATTCGTTGAAGGGTCAAAGTAAAAGTAAAAGTAATTAATGGTAAACAAAATTAACTTAGTTACAACAGGAGCTTGTGTTTCTTTCCACTTGTCAATCCTTTCCTATGTTAACAGTGTATGTAAAAAATGTTCATAGTTAATGGCTGTTTAGTGTAAAATGACATATACGAAACTCATCGGATAGGGTGAAAACGAATCCAATTATAACAAGGCTTTTCTACTAGCACGTTACGTGGTAATAGACTTCATTTCTCATTTTGCTGCAACGAGGCCATGTATTATGGTATGAGCTTTCCACTGCTGGTGAGGAGTTGAACAATCCATGTGGCTGCAAGTCAATGTCACAACATCGTTCACATAAGCATTGTGTTAACTGAGATGTACCTGTGATATGAGTGATATAAAGTGAAGAAAACGAGCAATGACTACTACTAGACGCAATCCAATGTGTTCTAGTAGGCCAGTCTTCGAGTCGAGAAATGTGTGTCATTCCAAATACATACCTGTGAGCATTCAATGGCAGTAAGAAAAAACTTGACAATAACGCCACATAATTATAATAAATATTCATTAGTTAACGAATGCTATCTCTCTAGAACCGTACAGTATCCATCTCCTGCATACCATCATCGGCTGCGTCTATGGCCACAAAATATGCTGATCTAGTTTCTCTTACTCAGTACACAATTATAGCAAGAAATATATGTAGAGGAAAGTAGCACAGGTGCGCCTCTACCGACAAAAAAAGGCACATGCATGCGCCTCTTGATGAATTCAAAAGTTTTGCACAAAATGAAAAGGATGGTATATATAAGCATAACAAAATTTAGTTGTAGTAGCTGCTGAAATTATCTACAAGATCATTCCCTCAAACCACATTCACATAACGGGACTGCAACTATATAGTAGCTGTATTTAAAAATTGCCTTTTATGAAGAATATAGGCTCATTCAGAATCACGTATGGACAACTCACGCCTCGTGGATTAGAAGAAATAATGCACGCAACGTAACTAGTCATGTCTATAGCAGGTTTTTGAGAAAGTGGAACTCACTCATAACGGCTCTCAATATAAAGATTAGAACATCATCATTTCAAAATATATCGTCCATGGATTCATCACAAGTGTACAGTCCTTCATAGCATTACCGGCCAACAACCATCTAGTAACCAAATGATACAATTGTGCTCCAGAAATAGTCAAAAGGTTGCACTAACGAACATATAAAAGATGTTCCAACACAAAAGCGCTATTGCTTATGTACAAACTACTACCAAATAACCAAAACATATTGTTAAATTTTGGGTTGGTAATCTGTAGCAAACATATCATTCTATCAATTGCTAATGGCTTTCAAGTTATGGCTTATTGCGAGATTGATTCTGTGGGTTTAACTGGACAAAAGATTAAAGATTTAAAGTTCCAAGAATCTCATTTCTGCTGAAGCCTTTCTTCGTTTCTGGCGATGAGTTACTACTAGCCGTTAGAGGGTCTTAGTGAAACTTAATCTCCTATTTAATAAGTCCCCTTATCTAGGGTTAGATACACTTGAGTGTGCGATCTTTTGTATCACTCTCTTCTCTTCTTAGATCATTTCACCGATCTTGTCTTGTCTTTACATTCATATGATTATTGTCTCATTGACATTAATCTAATCTTGTAACATTTGGATACTATTAATCTAAGTCGACTATTGCGACTTAGATCCGAATAAAGGTTACATTGTCTATCTCATTGCCTATACTTTCGTACATGGTATCGTAGATTCGGGCTCATTGATTCTCTTGACAACTATTGGTGGTTTGGGGTTATTGCTATTGGCGTAATCACGATTATCTTCTACTTACAATTAGCCCTAGACTAAGTGAATCTAGGGTAATTGTGATTTGTTCTTCCACGCATATTTCTCAGTAAGTCTATATCTTGTCTCTTCTTCAAACATACAAGACTTAAGTCTTTGTGGGTGCAAAGGGTACACTAACATCTTGATCGCCACCTTTGGGTGGTACGAATACCGCTTTCTGGTTTACCCTAGTCCATGGCTTGGTGCTTGTTGGTTCTTAAATTCAAAGTCTTACTTATCTATCTATTTGGTCTTATTATTATCTCTCGTCTGCATTTATTTTTACGTCTTCTTGTCTTTATTATGGTTGATGGTGATAGTGCTGGTGGTGGTGGTTCCACTGAGAAAGGCTTATCCTTTGGGGATGCTTTGTACTTACACCCTAATAACACTAATGGGACTCCCATTATTTCTATCAAACTCACAGGAACTGAAAATTATAAAATATGGAATATGGCCATGACCTTTGCCTTAAGGAACCATAATAAGTTAGGGTTTATTGATGGTACTTGCATAAGAAACGATTCAAACCCTAATCTTGCTAATCAATGGGATACTTGTAACTCAGTTGTGGTTACTTGGATTCTTAATTCTCTCAGCCCTGAATTATTTGCTGGGGCTATCTATGCCAAACCGCTATGAAATGTGGAATGATCTTAAAGATACTTATGATAAGGTTGATGGTTCAACTATTTTCAATTTGCATAAAATATAAACTCTCTTAGTCAAAGTGGGTCCTCTCTTGCGATTACTACAACAATCTTAACTCTTTATGGAAACAATTTGATTGTATGATTAGCTTGCCTCCTTGCACTTGTGAGGTCGCAAAACATTTTGAAAAACATAATCGACTAATCAAGTTAATGCAATTTCTTATGGGTCTTGATGACTCCTATGTTCCCATCGAAGCAATATTTTAACCGAGACCCTTGCCTAATATCAAAACTTCCTTCTCTGTTGTCTCCGGAGAAGAGTCTCACAATGTATCATCCGGGAATAGCTCGCTAAACCCAGTACTACGACTTTTTTGCAAAAACTTCGATGGTGGAAAATTTTTGATAATAAAAGAAGTTTTAACAACAAAGTTTATGGTCATAATATCGTAATGACTCAATAGCAGAGGACCAAACATGAACCTCAAATGTACCAATTGTAAAAACACCGTCACACCATTGATAGATGTTATGATCTTGTTGGCTATCACATTGGATATGCTAAAAGAAATTTTAATGGCAAACCTTTCAAGAAGAATAATGTTTCACTGAAACCAATCTTGTCACCGATAATAGTGCCGACAACTCTCCTGTCTCCTTGTCTAATGAACGACTCTCAAGACTTATGAGTCTTCTCAATGACAACAATGTGTCATCGCTAATGCCAACTTGGCGGTAAAATTTTTCAGAACCTTCTTTAATGGCGAGTGTCAAGTTTAATATAAACTTCAACAAGTTTTTAACAACAACACTAAGACATTATCCGAAACATCGATCTTGGTTGGATTGTTGATTCGGTGCAATCTGACACATGATGGATCGAAAATTTTTAATCAATGTTGTTAACATTTCAAATCTTGGCTTAACTGTTGGACATCCCAACGGTACTGTGCCTTAATTACAAAATTGGTGATTTAAAGATCAATAATGATCTAACTCTCTTTGATGTACTTGTTGTTCCGAGTACAATGTTAGTTTGTTGTCTGCTCATAAAATTGCTAGAGACAATAAGATGTTTGTCGGGTTTAATGAATCTAATTGCTATATCTGATTTACATCAAAAAGGATTGTGGGGATTGGTAAACAACACAATGGGTTATATATGTTTGATATTGATTCTTCATGTAAGATTATTTCTAATAATTGCATATCATTTGTCATGTTTCAAAAATCTTTGGCATCAAAGACTTGGTCATCCTACGACCAAGTCCTACACATCTTAAACCCACTCTTAAATTTGATAGTACATCCGAAATCGATCATCTCTGTGATACTTGTAATAAAGCTAAACAAACCGTGGAACCATTCCTCTAAGTGAACATAAATCAACTAAAATTGGTCAACTTGTCCATCTTGATGTATGGGACCATATAAAGTCACTAGCAGAGATGGTTACAAATATTTTTAACCGTTGTTGATGACTATTCGAGGCGGTGTGGGTTTATATGCTTAAGGGAAGGATGATGTTTATGTTTTCATTGTTAATTTTACTCATATGCTATCAAATCAATTTGAACACAATGTCAAGATCTTTAGAAGTGATAATGGGACGAAATTTGTCAATAATAAACTTCAAGTTTTTTCCATGAAAAGGAATTTTACATCAAACCTCTTGTGTCTATACACCACAACAAAATGGTATTGCAGAAGGAAACATAGGCATCTCCTTAATGTAGCTAGATCCTCATGTTTGTGGGAATTACCTCTAAATCTTTGGTCCGAATGTGTTCTAACTGCGCCTATGACATAAACAGTTGCCTCTTCGGCCTGTCTGCAAGTCCCGTTCTTCCTTGTGTATGGGCATGACCCTTCACTCTCTCCTTAGAGTCTTTGGCTGCTTATGCTATGCCACCATTCTCAACATCTCGATAAATTTGGTAGTAGGTCCGAAAAAGTGTCTTTATTGGTTACTCAAATGAGAAGAAAGGCTATAAACTCTTGAGCCTTGAAACAAAAATATCTTTTACTCCGGAGATGTCAAATTTATGAAACTGCTTTTCCTTCAAAATGAAAAATTCGTGTCAAAACCTTTGTTGAAACCTTTGTACCAAAAGATTTAAATCACAAAATTTCTTTGACTCACAAATAAGTCCCAATGATGAAGGAGAGTGACATCCTATGATGATGGCACGGTGGTAAGTCATCCCACTAGGATTGACGAACCGGTTGCAACATCTATAGATGATAATACACACCTCGAGGGCAACATATCACATGATTCACATTCTCACCGATGCGGTTTCGATCTATTTGATACAACACCGATTATCTTTGAACAAGAAAGAGGCTTGCCACCATTACTACTAGAAGGTCAACCGAGTTTCCAAATTGCCCAAGTAATCTTAATGACTTTATTATAGAAGGAAAAGTCAAATATGGTGTTGAAAAGGTTGTTAATTACTCCAACCTTAACAAAGATAATTCTTGCTTTGCATCTAGTCTTAATAAAAGTATTGAACCTACATTATGAAGAAGCTATCCATGATAGTAATTGGGTTGATGCTATGAATTCGAAATTGAGGCCTTAAATGAAAACCATGCTTGGGATATAACCGATCTACCTCCTAATAGAATTCCTATTGGCTACAAATGGATATTTAAAATCAAATATAAAGCCAATGGTGAAATTGATAGATACAAGGCTAGACTAGTTGTTAAAGGCTATAACCAAAGGAAGGAATAGACTATGATGAAACTTTTCTCCTGTTGTAAAATGTCTCTTGTCAGTGTCTTATTGCCTTAGCCGTAAAACAAATGGCCTCTTTTTCAACTTGATGTTAATAATGCTTTCTTGTATGGAGATCTTGATGAGGATATCTATATGACCATTCCCAAAGGGTTTCGTAATGAGAACAATAAGAATAAAGTTTGTAAACTTGTCAAATCCTATATGGCTTAAAACAAGCTCTAGGAAATGGAATGAAAAACTTGTCGGTGTTTTAAAAGAAAATAACTTTGTTCAATCATTAATGATCACTCTTTGTTCACCAAAAGAGAATAACAAGTTTATTGCTCGCTTGTCTATGTGGATGATATTGTCCTTCGGAAATTGTATTGATGAGATAAACCGATTCAAAGAGTTCCTAAAACAAAGTTTCATATTAAAGACTTGGGAAATCTAAAATACTTTCTTGGCATTGAGGTTCTAAAAACTGGGAATGACATTTGTCTCTCCCAAAGAAAATATTGTCTTGAACTCCTCAAAGAATTTGGTCTCCTTGGGTGCAAACCTGTGTCCACTCCTATGGAACCCAACTCTATCCACTCCTATGGAACCCAACTATGTCCTTCCATACATTCTCACTACTGATGACCCCTTGCTTGTCAACATCACTAGTTATCAGAAGTTACTTGGGAAACTTATCTATCTCACCCATACAAGACCTGACATCTCATACTCAGTTCATTGTCTGACACAATATATGCATTCTCCTTTAAAGTCTCATCTGGAATGTGCCCTCAATGTTCGAGATATCTAAAAGGAGCTCCAAGAAAAGGTCTAAGGTACAATTTCAAGAACTCGAAAATCATCTTGAAGGATATAGTGATGCTGATTGGGCCAAATGCAAGAAAACCGTAAAATCATCACGAGTTATTGTGTTTTCTTTAATGATTGTTTAATCTCATGGAAAAGTAAAAACAAAACACTCTTTCAAAATCTTCCACGTAAGCGAATATAGATCTATGTCTCATCGCTGCTGTGAAATCATTTGATTCAAAAATCCTAAAAGACCTAAAAGTTGATATCAATCTTCCGTTGATCTTTTTGTGATAACAAATCGCTTTACAACTTCTTTGTCAACCCCTTTTTCCATGAAAGATCAAAACACTTTGAAATTGATGTTCACTTCATCGGGGAAAAAATTGCTAGAGGTGTTATAAATGCTAAAAGATTGGCTCTTCAAACCAAACTGCAGACATACTCACAAAGAACCTCCCTGTCTATCAAAGATAAATTTTGTGTGAAAATTGATATTGTTTGATATGTTTGCTCATCGATTAAGGGGAATGTTAAATTTTGGGTTGGTAATCTGTAGCAAACATATCATTCTATCAAATGCTAATGGCTTTCAAGTTATGGCTTATTGCGGGATTGATTCTGGGGTTTAACCCGGACAAAAGATTAAAGATTTAAAGTTCCAAGAATCTCATTTCATCAAGCCTTTCTTCGTTTCTCACGATGAGTTACTACTAGCCGTTAGAGGGTCTTAGTGAAACTTAATCTCCTATTTAATAAGTCCCCTTATCTAGGGTTAGATACACTTGAGTGTGCGATCTTTTGTATCACTCTCTTCTTCTCTTAGATCATTTCACCGATCTTGTCTTGTCTTTACATTCATATGATTATTGTCTCATTGACATTAATCTAATCTTGTAACATTTGGATACTATTAATCTAAGTCGACTATTGCGACTTAGATCCGAATAAAGGTTCATTGTCTATCATCATTGCCTATACTTGCACACATATGCATCTCAAAATAGACACGCAACTCGGTTTTACCTATTATACATATACATACCCGGCCATCACAAATCACATTCATTCACATTTGCAGCATCTATCCCATTGACAAAGAAATGCATAGCTTCTTTAAGTTTGAGCGCGCCTAAGTTTGTCTTTTACAATATTATTTGAGTAGTTATGATTTAGCGCGTTTAAGTTTGTGTTTTTTGAAGCGCGCTTGAGTTTTTCAATATGCAGGCGCGTGCATGTGTATTTTTTCCAAAGCGCGCATGTATTATCTGTCTTTTTCGAAGCGCGTTTAAGAGTGTCTTATAGGCTAGGCGCTCGCACACATAGATTTACTTGATTTTTTTCCCAATCGCATACTGTTTTTTGGACCTTTATTCGTTGGGGTCGGTCTTATATGTTGATAGGACTCTTGATATAAGAGTCTCGTTACCTTAAGTTTTATAGGACCTTTATGTGTTGTGGTCATACTATGTTGGAACCTAATAGGACCTTTGTTGTTCGAGTCTTATTATGATAGAACTTAGGGTGCGTTTGGTAGAGAGAAATTCAGAGAAAAGAAATGAAGTAGAGAATAGAATCTCGAGAGAATAGAAATCGATGAAATTGTGTTCAATTCTAATGTTTAGTAACAATAGAGACTTGACCGAGAAATGAAAAAAATAATTATTTAAATTATTTTAAAAAATATCTTTTTTTTAAATTTATTTTAAAAATTTATGTACTTTCTTTAAAAAATTATTTTTAAAATGTATTTATTTAAAAAACTTGTTTTTTAAATATTTTTAAAATGTATTTATTTAAAAAACTTATTTAAAAAATTAATTATTTTTAACTTTTTTTTAATTATTTTTAAAATGTATTTAAAAAAAAAAAACTTTTTTTAAAAATATTTTTGAAAATATATTTATTTAAAAAAACTTATTTTTTAAAATATTTAAAAAATATTTTTAATAATGTATTTAAAACAAAACACATTATTTAACAAAATTGTAGTTGAAAAAAAATGCCATGGACCATTCTCCAATTCTCCACCAAATGAGTGGAAATATTAGGGTGTGTTTGGTACAAAAGAAATGGGGCAAAGAAATGGAAATTGGTTGATTTCCCATGTTTGGTAGTCAGAATTTGGGAGCGGAGAATTCGAAATCCGAAATCATCCCTTTGTATTTTTTGCAACTTTATTTCCACTCATTTGGTGGAGAATTCGGAATTGGTCCATGGCATTTTTTTCAACTACAATTTTGTTAAATAATGTGTTTTGTTTTAAATACATTATTAAAAATATTTTTTTAAATATTTTTTAAAAATAAGTTTTTTAAATAAATATATTTTCAAAAATATTTTTTAAAAAAGTTTTTTTTTTTTTAAATACATTTTAAAAAATAATTAAAAAAAAAAAAATAATTAATTTTTTAAATAAGTTTTTTAAATAAATACATTTTAAAAATATTTAAAAACAAGTTTTTTTAAATAAATACATTTTTAAAAATAATTTTTTAAAGAAAGTACATAAATTTTAAAAATAAATTTAAAAAATATATTTTTAAAATAATTTAAATAATTATTTTTTTTCATTTCTGGTCGTCTCATTGTTACCAAACATTAGAATGAACACAATTTCATCGATTCTATTCTCCGAGATTCTATCTCTACTTCATTTCTTTTCTCTCGAATTTCTCTCTACCAAACGCACCCTAAAGTTGCAAAAATACAAAGGGATGATTTCGAGATTTGAATTCTCCGCTTCCCAAATTCTCTGTACTACCAAACATGGGAAATCAACCAATTTCCATTTCTTTGCCCCCATTTCTTTGTACCAAACACACCCTTATAGCGACTCTTGAGATGTGGGTCAAAATACATTATAAATCATCTAACATTGTACATTTTGAAAATGAACACTTATTGTAGATGAAAATGATACTTGTTATGCCCATTAGTAACAAAACAGATTTTAGTGTATTACTTTTGTTTTCTAAGTAACTACTGCGTATATAATAACGAGTTAGAATTACCAACAATTATTATGTGCCCATAATTCATTTATGTATGTCCTTTTAGATAAAATAACGATGTGGTCTATATTTTAAAAATGTGAACACGTTAAGTGGGCGATTTTATGTTATGTCGAGTTTTCAAAATAATGATGTGATCAATTACAATATACATTTTTTATAATATATCTTTATTATTCATTTGTATATGTCTTTTTAGATAAAATAATGATGTGGTCTATATTTTAAAAATGTGAACACCTTAAGTGAGCGATTTGATGTTATGTCGGGTATTCAAAAAGGCTAATAACCTTTTAAAGCACTATACTTGTCAAAATAGCGATTCTTCACAGAATAACTAAAAAATAACTTTTAGATATTAATGTTGACATTTTGTCTTTCTTTAATATTATGACCATTTTACCATTTTGAATTTTTTTGAAATACTTTTTTGAATTTTTTTCCAAAATATTTTCTTTGAATTTACTTTTTCAAATTCTTTTTTTTCAAATTTTGTTCCAAAATTTTTTTTCAAATACTTTTTTTTCAATTTTTTTCGAAATGTGTTTTTCATAATTTTTTTTTGTGACACGCAAAAAAAATTGTTTTTTTTTGTAATATTTTGTAATAAAAAAAATTCGATAAAAAAATTCACTTGTGACAAAAAAAAATAATCAAAAGTGAATAAAAAACAGGTGAAAACGTATATAAACGGAGTAAAACGTATAAAATAATTTTCTGAAATTTTTTTTAGAAATTCTTTTTTTTTTGAAATTTTTTTTCTGAAATAATTTATTTTTAGAATTTTTTTTTCTGACATGCGATTTTTTTTAGATTAAAAATATTTTCGGAATTTTTTTTCGAAATTCCTTTTTATTTTTGAAATTATTTTCTGAAATCATTTTTTTAGAATTTTTTTTTGTGACATGCGATTTTTTATTTTTATTTTATAGATTAAAAAAAATTCTGATTTTTTTTTTCGAAATTCTTTTTTTTTAAATATTTTTCGAATGGTAAAATGGTTATAATAGTTAAAAAAAAGACAAAATTGTTAATATTAATGTCTAAAAGAGTTATTTTTTTAGTTCGCTACGCAGAACTGTCATTTTTGACAAGTATAGTGCTTTAATAAGTTATTAGCCCTTTTCCAAATAATGATGTGATCTATTACAATATACGGTTTTATCAAAGTTAGTAGATTTTTTTATATAATATATAATTGCCTATTGTGTAAAGTTAATTTTAATATAAAATGCTTATAAAATTATTGTTAAGAAAACTCATACTCGAAACGTAAGTCTTGTTGAAAATTTTAATTACAGGGTACCCGCCGCTGTAATGCACGGGTTATTTATTGTGGCTTGGCCGCTTGGCTCATTGGTGGACTGATGTGCGTGAACAAGGACCTAATTATAATGATCAAATCAATAAATTTTCTGAAATGTTAACCCACAACATTTATATATATAGGCAAATTAAATTGCATTTATTTGACCATGTGAAACATGTACTCTATCAGTTAAAAATAAATTTATTGCTAAAACGATCGACATAAGGTTTGCAACAAGAGATTCACAAAATTGAGTTAGTTATGTGTGATTGGGTTAATTAAAGAAAAAAAAATTATTAAAAAAAAATCAATCAAAACATAAACAAATTATTTTGTGAAAGATTTTTTGTAAAATTATGTAGACATAGTGTTTCTCTAAAAAGAACATTCACGCTCAATGAGGTAAATACGTTTTTGAATGATCATAACTGTATTTCTTATGTAAGGGGTGTTTTAATAATTGTATTAATTGTATTTATTGACCAGTTAAATAATTGACTACATTAAATAGCATTAATATGATGTTTTGTTGTATACTATGCTTCTTGTCTTGTACGTCTGAAAATTATGTGCATTAAAGTGTTGTACACTATGTTTCTTTTCTTGTAAGTAGTAGTCATTATAGTCATTAATAACATTGACCACTTTAATAGCATTAATTTTGTAAGTCTGAAAATTACATCATGCTTATTTTGTTGTACACTATGCTTATTTTGTTGTAAATCTGAAAATTGGTTACAGCTATTGTACATTGTGCTTAAATGGTTGTAATTTTTGGTGAAGGGGTGTTTCTAATAGCGTTAATGTTGTTTGATAATATTTGGTTTTAAAATGACACCACGCTTTATTTTGTTGTATAATATGCTTACTTTTTTGTAATTTTGAAAATTGGGTGCATTAAAGTGTTGTAAATCATGCTTAATTTCTTGTACGTTTTAAAATTAAGAGTGAGGTGCCTTCGTGTATTATTAGTAGTATAGATAAACTCGTAAAAAAACATCCATAGCTATTTATTTAACGTAGCTTGTTATCATTCAACGTTTCTTATTTAAAACATTTAGATCCTAAACATATAAATTGTAGAGTATTAAATAGCTAAAGTTTCACATATTAATCACCATTTTAATTCATACTACATTGAGTTGAGATTTCACATGAAAAGAAATATAGTACTAGTTTAAGAGTGTGACAATAAAAACATGGAAAGCATGTATACATTAAAGAGAGTACTTGATGGTGTAGTAAAAGCTTTCTTAAAGCAAAAAGTAAGACGTGGACGCACCAAAATAAATAAAAAGTTAATATTCTTTCTTTTTTCTTTCATCAGAGCAGCAGGTGTGTTGAAGAACCTATACCTCTTCATCATCGTCAACTCAGCGTCACATCAGCATAACAAATCTTCACAACTAACCACAACAAACCCCCTTCCTCATAACAAACCTGAACCTCTTCATTTTTGCCAACCACTAAATAAAACATTACATATTAAAAAAAAAAAGAAAAAAAAAAAAAAAAACTGACAAAAGTTAAAATATACCCTCGTCGTCACGACGAAGAGAGTTGTGACGAAGAGGGACGAAGAGTGGTGAAGAGCCATGACAAGGTGCCACCTTACCTCGACGGCGAGCCACAACAAGGCCACACCCACTGCTCTCAAAGCTCATCTTCTACATTCTCAACACCCTTTTAGTTCACTAGAGTTTCCGACGACGTCATGACTTGTGGGGGAATGACAAAAACATAGTAATCTCCACACAAAAAATATATTATGCCCAGAAAGTTTTGAGAGGGCACGTTCCCATCGGGCCCCCTCCGTAGTTTCACCTCTGCTCATGCTTTGATGGGTTATGGTCACTTTTTAGTTGTAATTGCGTATTAATACTCATAACCTCTCATATGTAATCTTAATTGGATTTTTGTGATTCATATAGTTTTAATTTATTAAAAAACAAAATGTGAGATCCCATTTTTCTTGAAAGTGTTAGATTACATCAACTTTAAATAAAAAGAAGAGAAAATTCATAAATGAGAACAAAATTTTACTTTGGTCCGCAATGTAAACACCTAAAAGAGTAAATGCTCGACAAATGTCCGCTTATTGATTATCAAAGCTCATCTTCTACATTCTCAAAACCCTTTCAGCCACTTGAGTTTTCGACGACGGCATGACTTGTGTGGGGGTGGGGGGAATGACGAAACACACAATAATCTCCAAAAAAAAAATACATTATGCCAGAGAGTTTTGAGAGGGCATGTGCCCATCATGCCCCCTCCGTAGGTCCGCCTCTGGTCATGCTTTGATGGGTTATTGTCACTTTTTAGCTGTAATTGCTTACTAATACTCATAACCTCTCATGTGTAATCTTAATAGGATTTTTTGTGATTCATATAGTTCTAATTTGTTAAAAAACAAAATGTGAGATCCCATTTTTCTTGAAAGTGTTAAATTACATCAACTTTAAATAAAAAGAAGAGAAAATTCATTGAAGGAAACAAAATTTTACTTTGGCCCACAATGTAAACACCTAAAAGGGTATTTTTGGATTTTTATCATGTGCGACCGTGCGACTATGCGACTTCAAAGAATTCTCGACAAATGTCCGCTGATTTATTATTAAAGTACAGTGGTAGATAAGGGTTTTCTCACATATTTTTTATTATTATTACAATACTTATTCACTTATCTCTATAAACATCAATCATTTGTAACTTATGTTTTATAACTTGTACTTTTTAAACTTTTCTTGACCCATTCCACTCTTGACCAACAAAACCTTGTATAGCAAAATAAATTGTTGTTTGCTCTATTTCCACCATTGGAGCACTACCTTCAACAACTTCATACTCTATCATTTTCACCATAAACATGTACCAGAATCAAACTCACCATCAAAATCAACCAAAAAACACTCCTTTTTAACTAACTCCATCGCCAAAACACCAACTGTATCTGCACCCAAAAATCACAAAAAACAGAGCATACAAAATAACGATGAAATAAATATATTATGCGGTTTTGCTTAGTACGAAGTATTGTATAACTAATAGAATGATGGACACGTAAAGATGGTTTAAAAAGTGTCAGTTCTATTATTTTTTTTATAATGTTCTTGATATAACAGATAAAAAGGAATATTTGAAGACAGGAATAGTACAACATTTAACAACTAGAGGTCTATTATGTATTCCGGTGAAATCGAGCAAAGGGTCGTGGTGATGATGGTGATGGTGACGGTGGAGGCAGTGGTTGTGATGGTGATGATGATGGACAAAGTGAAAGAGATAAGAGGGTATTTATTTATATTAAAGAGAAGGGATTATATTTGTCATTTAAACCAAAAACCCAAAATCAATGCATGTACTTTATATAGACACGTGTCGAGCAAATAGTGAAGTTACTCGATCGCACATGTCGCACATGGCAAAATTAGAAAAGATTTTGAAGTTACTTTGTTGTGGACCGTCAAATGTTTTTTGTCCCTTTTAAAAGATTTTCTCTAAAAAGAATTGTGTGGTTTATATGTCAAGTTTGACCAAATGTAGCATAGTGACTTAGAGCCAAATGTCATAGTGGCTGAAAATACATATATGAAAATAAGAGAAGAAAAAGGTTTGTGATTTGCAATCACTTCTCATAAGTTGTACTATTTAGAGGTGGCAATTGACTCGTGTTTGAATTGACTTATTTAGATTCGTGTGTCGGCGGGTTAGTATAGCCTTTACCCAAACACAACCTATTAATTAATTGTGTAAAGAAACTCAACCCTAGCTCAGACTTGCGTAACTCGTGTAACTCGTTTGTGACCCGTTAAACATCTTTAAGTAAATATGTCAATCAATGAATGAAGCTTGTGGTTTGTCGATTCAACTAGTTTAAATCCAAAAGTGATATGACGGTCTAAACAATGATAAAAATAACATAAATAACTATACGACAATTTCAATGTTATCTGAATTATAGTCATAATTCACTCATATTAACTACATAACAAAATGCATTTAATCCAAATCAAACATTAAAACCAAGTTATATATATTTTATATTTTAGAGGCTTACATACTTAAATGGGTTCACGAGTTGACCTGTTTAATACTTACTCAACCCAAAAACAATTCGTTTATTAAACGGGTTAGACGGGTTGACATGTTATTGACCCAAACCTGTTTATCCTCAACCCAAACATTTTTAACTTCGTGTCGGCCTTGTGTTGTTTATCGTGCCTTGTCAAAAATTGCCACCCCTAATACTATAATACCTTGAAATTGGGCCTAAGTATTTATTACAAGAATGCCATTTAAATAGTTGACTATGACTTTTATAAGTTTTAGGGACTTACGGGATTGGTTAGTCAAACCTGATAGTCAAACTAAAGGTATTAAAGATTATGTAAATGATTATAGAAAGTATGATGTGTCACAATTATAAGAAATATGAACTTAAGGGACTAATGTTGTCATGTAGTAAATATGTTATAAAGCTGTAGTGGTCAAAATAGAAAGAAAGGGACTTGAGGGACCTAATATGTCAATTAGCTAAATTGTCACCTACTAAAGACCGGATACTTATCATTTTATCAGAAGTGTTCGAGAAATATGTAGGGGTGTGTATGTGTACGGTTTAGAGAGAAGAGGGGGAAGAAAAAGGTTTTCCAATGATCAAATTGATGAAGGATTTGTGCTCAAAATCAAGAAATAAGTTAGCACTAATCATCCTTTCAAGTAATTAATCCTTTATCTTAAGTTAATTGGTGAATTCAAGAATTAGGGTTCTTGATATCAATTATGAATTTGGGTAAAAGATGATCATAAGCTAATTAAAGAAGTTATGATTATTATGGGATAAGATTTATTGAATTAAGTTAATAATTTAATGGAATTGGTTATCATATAATCATTATATGATTATAAGATGATTAGAAATGTTTAGAGATGAGATATGATTATATAAACCATGAATATAGTTATTTAACTATGAATATTAAGTGTTTATGTTATAATGATTTAAAATAGGATGTGAAGAAGAGGTTGATGATGAAGTAGATGATGATGTTTTTGGTTTTGTTAGCTTGGAATCAAGGTAAGTAAACCGGTCATGATGTGATGTTATTATGATTTTATACATTATGTGTTATATGACTTGTTATGTTACGGTAATTGAATGACTTGTAATGTTTTTGCTTAAGTGGAAGTGAGTAAATGACTAGTTTAGCATAAATAGCAATGGAAGGAATAGTCTAGTATGGAAAAAGTTTTAAGAGTGCTAGGTGTTGATGGGAATGAATAATGATGCTTAAAGAGGTTAAGGTATGTGTTAATGTTTAATGGTTGTAATGGAATTAATGAGTTATGATGTATTATTTGTGAATGATTATAATATTTTGTTATGATTGTTTAACTTACTAAACCTTGTGCTTACGGTTTAGATGTTTACCATTTTTGTAGGTGCTCATGCTAAGCCGGTAAAGCTTGAATTAAGACTTATGGATTGCTAAGGGTTGATGGTAGAAGGTTTGTATGCAAATAGGAGCTTAGGTAGAATACCAAGCTCAAAGTCAAAGTTGTTCCCTGAGAGTCTTAACGGGTTAAATGTTTGTAATGTCAAGTATTTGAAATGGTTTAAGAGTTATTCTAGAGGTCTTAAAGCATGTTAAAGAGTTATGTTTAAGTTGTGTATGCAAACTAATCAAAATGGGTGGTTAGCAAAACACCCGTCACTTTGGAGAGTACGTTTCCGTGGGTCTTGGAGACCTAGTTTATACATTTTTATGTGTTTTATGTTATATTAATAAATTCTGGAATTTTTGATATAATGTCATGTTATAGAAGTCATTTTTCTGAAAAATAGGTCAACAATGCATAAAAGGGATATGCAGAAAAAGAGGTGTTTAGAACAAGGTCCAATTTAAACCATTTTGGGTAAAATGGGTCAAGAATTTTGGGAAGCAATGTATATAGTATATTTTATTTAAATGGGGATTACATGTGTCTAAATATAAGTCTAAAGAGTTGATTTATGTTTAAAGTCTTACGGGTCATTTTGAGAGAAAAAAAGTGCATAGGAAAGGTATAAGTGCCCAAGAAGGGAATAAGTGCCCAAGAGGGGTTCAAGTGTACAAGAAGGGTCATGCAGTTGTTTTCTGTTTTGTTTATTTTATATAAAATAAACTATAAGTCGTTAGAGGTCGTGCCACCCTGTCGTTTTAAAGGTCTTTGAGTCTACTTTCATTTAAAAATAATCTCAAGGGATGGTTGATAATAGATGTTTATCAGTTTATTAAATAGTAAAAGAAGGTCCGTTATAGTTTTGTCGTTTCCGCACAAAAAATTTCAACTTTTCGAGTATTTTAAGTCGTCTCGTTCATGGGTGTTACACCTACTACTATACGTAACATATTTAATCAAAATAAATTTAATTTTTTTGTATATTTTCTTATTTTAACCATTAATGAAAATTTTAATTTGAATGTTCTAGAGTAGGGGTGCAAATGAACCAAGCTTTTATCAAGCAACTCGAGCTCGAGTTTGAGCTTGACTCGATCGAGTCGAGCTTTTATCGAGCTCAAACCCGAACTTGAGCCTAATAAACAAGCTCGAAACACATAACGAGCCGAGCTCGAGCTTTTATCGAGCTTTTCACGCTTTCAAGAACATATATTTTTTTAGTATACATATTTATATAAACAACTTAAAACTAACATGAATATTGGTATAATAACCAAATATGTGTTGGAGGACTACTTAAAACCTAATTATCCTATATGTTTCATATAAATTCTTTTCTCTCGAGTTCATCGTGTAATTTCTTGAATTTATTGATCAGTTTGACTATCAAGTTTTACGTTTATATATGAATTCAAGCTTTTCAAGCCGAGCTCGAGCTTTGCACGAGCCGAGCTCAAGCCTGGATGATTAAAGCTCGTCAAGCTATCAAGCCAAGCTCAAGCCCGCCTTATAAATTTCAAGCCAAGCTCAAGCCCTGTCAAGCTCGAGCTCGACTTGACTCGATTACACCCCTATTCTAGAGTACGTTGTCCTTCTTGGTTATCATTGTGTCTCGGATATATTTTGTGAATTCATTTAAATTAGAGTTAACTACATTTTTGTCTCGGATATATTTCATTTTCAATCTTCATTTTGAAAAAGTCTCGGATTTGGTCTAAAAATGAAACACGTATTTCGGGTTTGATCCAAATTTATTTACTTATAAGTAGTCACTAAAAAAAGCATATCAATGTAAAGTAAAGATATTAGTAGGAATAAGGAGTATGGAGTAAGGGTAGCGTAGTAATTTCACATTTCTCATTTTGAGAGTTTTTAAACAAATGTATTTTTTTATGTATAAGTAGCAGGGTACCCGCACGATGTAGCGATAGGTACCCTGTGACTATTTTGCTGCAAGCAAATATTGTTCGGGTACGTTTTTTTTTAACATAATCATATAAATGCGAATGATAATTTAAATTAAAATAACTTTAAATAATAACAATAATATATCACCAGGCATGCCACCTAGTTCAAACAAACAGTTAAAACCACCTAAACCAAACAAAATAGTGGTGGTGACGACACATGTTGTTGGTAGTGGTGGCGGTAGATTTAGATGTTGTTAATGGCAGCAATAGGTAGTTTTATAGAGAGTTATGTGTTATTAGCTTTGACATGGAGAGTGTGTGTTTTATGTTAGTTTATACAGAGTATTTGATTTGAGGTTAGGTTAGGTGATGTTTTGAAATGAGTTGTCACAAGTTTTTGAAAGGAAAATGATTTGGATATTTAAAAATGTGACTAATTGTGTGACTAATAGATGTGGTAATAAATTGTTGGTTTGTGAAAAGGTGGGTCTTCATGCTGTTCTTAATAGGATGTTGACACATATGTTTAAGCATATTATTAGGCATATGAGTTACACATCCCAATCGGTACTCTTTTTGAAATGGGCTTTATTAATTAAAGGGGTGTTACAAGTTTACGAATTTATTGCACTTAATTTTTAGATGTAATATTTATTTGTGTATATGAAACAAGCTATTGAAATTTTCGTAATAAGTAAGTGTTGAATATTAATTTTTTAAGCCCTTCATTATAAGCAAGTCTCAAATGTTTTATAAAGTAGTATAAATTGTTAAGTTGTATATATGCGATTAGCTAGGTGCTAAAAGGATGAAGTTATTGTATGTAAATAGCCACAAGTGTTAAAAGTGTGAAGTTCATAAATATGACGAGTTATTAGTTTTGTTTTTTAACGGTAACTGTGGTTATATGGCCCTTAGCCCAGAAGACGTAGCGAGCTCACACAATCAGGTTGGGTCCACCTCAGAAGGTAATGACATCATTTTCTTTACGCATGCGAGTTATTAGTAGTTATGACTAAATATTAAAGGGGGTTATGAGTATGAAACATGAAATATTTGCATGTTATAACTTAGTAAAGTTAGAAGCACATATGTCGATATGAAACGAATAGATTAAATGCGATATTACTTAATTAAACATGCTTATCCTGTGTTAAGAATATATGTTAATGAATGAATAAGTGAAAAGCTCATATGCGATGAGAATAGCTTAATTTGTTATCAATTAGTAAAAGGCTAAAGGCATGATAATGTATTATATTTGTCACTTACAGTTTTTATATGCATCAAATAATTTTTTTTGCTATTCTCTGTACTAAACTTGATTTTATTGTATTTTTTGTGTATTTTATGACAACTATGATACATATAGTAGCAAAAATAAAAGGGGCAAAGTACAAAAAAAATACAATAAAATCAAGTTTAGTACATAAAATAGTAAAAAAAATTGTTCAATGCATATAAAAAGTGCGAATAACAAATATACTACATTATGATGCCATTAGGCCATTAGTAAAGTGTCATGTATGTATATGTGAATAGCTAAAGTGCCAAATTATTCAAGTGTGAAGTTTATATGTGCGAATAGCGAAATTGATAAAGTGTGATATGCTCATAGCTAAAGTGCTAAAGCTAAAGTGCTAGAGTGTGAAGTTGTATATGCAATTAGCTAAGTGCTAAAGTATGAAGTTATTGTATGTAAATAGCCAAAGTATTAAAATGAGAGTTTGACCCGATAATTAATACATATTTACTAATTTCATAAATGAAACACTTAACCACAATTTAGCAGCTAGCTTTAACTTTTCGTCGCTATGTGCAGTTACTCACTACTAAATGAAAAAATTAAACATTTATAGTCCAAACACAACCAAGAGCCGAAGTATGAAGGAAGTAACTTGGTACTTCCTCCGTCTCATATTAACTGTCCAATTTGACTTAATTTTTTTTTCAATTTTGACTTTAAATATTTTTGTTTGTGTTATATAATATATTTGCTGAAAAATTATATGAATAGATTAGGTTTTAAATATATTTCTATTGGTATAATTTTTATTTAATATTATATAACACAAACAAAAATATTCAATGTCAAAGTTAAAACAAAAAGACTTGAAAGTTAAAACTAGACGATTAATGAATTAATATAAGTCGGAGTTAGGTAGATTTTAAGAACCACATGGGTCCCAATGGTTAGTCCCATGAACCATGGTCCTATGCATTAAAGCCTCTTGCTGACTTGCTATATAGGTTGTGTTTTAATTTTGGTGTTTGTGTGGTTTGATTCAGTTTGATTGCTAGAAGCACCATAGCAATGGTTATTTGAGTTCATGCATCTTCCTCCATAAACAAAAGGTTAGACACAGCTTTCTTCAATGTACAACCATTTTAATTTTGCATCATCTATAAGACTGTTAACTGCTATTTAATACATGATTTTAACACATATTGTTAAGGTTAAGAAGTTTTACTAAGGTAAGTATTTATATTAAGTGAGTTCATATTTAAAGATATTTTAGATAAGGTAAGCTTAAACAAAACACATAAGTTTGTTTCTAATGAACCTCATAAGTGTTTACTCAATAGTGAGATATGGGAAAAATGACTCTATCGTTCTATACTTTATCATTTTTCCCGCTCTAGGTATTATACTTCTCTGTGGTATGTATAAGTCATTTTTTATTTCATTGTACATCATTTTATGTACTCTACTTAGTTTATGTGTCTAGAATTGATATTCACTTACTTGAAACTTGAAATGAGTGACAATGCATGCGACTAAGTTAGAGTTATATATATTTAATCAACAGCCTCATAATAAATTTAATTAAAAGACCAATTTATTTAATCTCTCGGCTAATAAATCAATATTTAATATTTTCATTTTCTCTTTTTCACTCTTGTTAGGCTCCTTTTTCTCTTTTATACTCATATAAACTTTTTGGTATATATTGCAGGAGCAAAAAAGAGAAAAAGAAAACATTAAATATTGAAATGGTAAAGACCTGCAACTCATATAAAATTTAATCTTTAGTCTATTATCATGATTGCTAACTTTTCAAATTCTCATTCAACCTGCAGAGCTTATAATCGAGTTTGTCAGAATTTGCAGATTAATAAAAATAAGAAATCATTGAACATTTCGAAAAAGTCTAGAAATCTCGCTTGCGAATAATGTCACTCTAGATTGTGTATTTTGATGGAGCATATCAAAATAAGATAATATATTAAATAAGAGATGAAATAATTTGGTCTTTAAATTAAAATTATCATTAAGTTGTTGATTAAATAGATCTATTTCTAACTTAGTCACATGTATTGTTACTAATTTCAAGTTTTAGCCAAGTAAATATCAATTCTGAACACATAAAATAAGTAGAGTATTTAAAACGAAAAACGAAAAAAAAAAAAAAAATGTGACTTATACATATTACAAATAAATATACTATCTGGAATGATAAAAATGACAAAATATAAAACTAATAGAGTCATTTTTTCTAACTTTATATTCTTTATTATGTTAAACACATGACATAGAAGATTATCTTATCTTTCTAATAGAAGGAATCATTTTCTACTGTAAATCACTAAATTGATCATTTACTATATGATTCATCATTCTGTGAACCACAAGAATTACCAAGATACACAAAATATAGCAGGAAAACATAATTACATAACACAATCAGTTTGACCCAATTAATGTGATCAAACTTATATCTGTCACATGAAAAATGATATTTTCTTATTCACATGTATAAACAGGGCGGAGATAAAAAATTGTTGTCGATGAGGCAAACTTTGATATCTTAAAGTATATGCATTACAAATTTTCAGGCTACAATGGTTTCGATCGATCACACTTGAGTACTTGACATGAGGTTTTGATTGTAAACTTTGAACCATCTCTTCTCCGCTACTTATAAAGAGTGAATTTTTTTATAAATTTAATTAATGTAGTTTGCCTAAATTACTTTTAAATATTTTTTAAACTTGATTTTTTTTAAAGTTGGCAATTTAAATTATACTTTTCTTGGTCAATTCTAAATTTGTAGCTTTTAAAATACTATATTAATTTAAAATTTTCAAAAAATCAAGGGTGGAAATCAAAATCACCAAATATTCATATATTTTAATATATTAGAAAAAAGTAACTAGCTACTTTTTCACGGAACTTTAATCATTGACATGAAAATCTAAGTATGTAAATCTTTGGTTCAGCTTTTTTTGTCGGAGTTTTGCCTAACACATATTTATTCAGTAAAATACATGTGACATCAAAAGCGAGATAATTTTATTTTTGTCTAAAAGTGTATGTAGTTTTATATTTTGTAGCATAATTGGATTTGCATATCTGGAATTAACAGTACCTGCACCTAACTCACACCATTTTTTTTAATACTTATATTATAATTGCATAACATCAGAATTAATCGCATGACAAGAATGCACAATTATCATGTAGGTAAGAAAAAAATAATGTGAGTATCAACACCCTATTTAAAAACCCAGGTAGGTTGACTCGACCGGTTCAACCGATTGGACCAGGAACCGGCTCGAAGACCACCAAATGTGATCGGGTTTTTATTGTTTGAGAACTGGATTGAACCGCTGGTTTTTGTTAACCCGGGTTGACCGGTTTTGGTAAACCCGGCCGGTCATTTTTATTAATAAAAAAATCTAACAAAATATCTTTTTTCGTTAACTTTTGATTAACCACAAGTGATGTGTACATGTGAATACTAATATTGTGTGTGTTTCTGTGTGCATGTACATGATTGTGTGTAACAATAAAGTTTGGTCAGCATACACTTTACCTATCTTCAGTGGAGCCACTTACCTATATTCATGGTTTTGCATGGGTTAACTATTTAGAACGTATTGCTTCATGGAGTTTTAATCTTTTGAATAGGTTCAATCAAATGTAGATATGAATTGATCGAATAAATTATAGGATCATGTAACACTTACATATTAAATATAGAAAAAAAAACGTATATATAATATAGAACCGGTTTGACCTGATGGTTCAACCGGTTGAACCGGTAACCCGATAAACCGGCGACTAAACCGGATCGATAAAAAAAACGGGTTTTAAAACATTGCCTGCACCTCTATAATTTGCCCATTTTCAATCTTATATGTTTTGATATAATCCAAATCTTTGTTCTTGTTTTATTTTGCAGACTGCTATACATGCAGGAGTTATAGAATTTGAACATCTTTTAGCGACCAACTTCTGTGTCACTAAGCTCTTCAATGATCTCATCCATTTTACTATCTCCATGCCCACAGAAGCTAATGTTAGCTTCCATCGATATCGTATTTCTATTCACTGTCTTTGTTTTGGCAGTTCGAAAGCTTTATTCAAGAAGCACTTCCAGCAACGATGGTGATTCTGATGCTAATGAGCCTCTAGTCACTAAAACTACATGTTTTGTCAAAACGAGTCTATGGTTCAAAATGTCGGTAACTGTTTCAGTCACTTTAGCTATTTTAGCTACTGTATTATCGGTTTTGGGGTTTACAAAAAATGCCGAGACTTCATGGAAGTTGATCGATGGAATATGTTGGTTAGTTCAAGCGATATCGTTTGCTATAGTCACTATTTTGGTCAGTCACGAGAAGAGATTTCAGTCAGTGAATCATCCGATCTCATTACGTGTATTTTGGGTAGTAAATTTCGTAGCCATTGCAATGATTGCTTCTACAAGTATCACCCGTCTTATTTCCAACACCCCGTTATCGAAATCTAGTGACTTAATTTCATCCATTTCACTACCCTTTTCGGCTTTCTTAGTGATTGTGTCAGTAACCGGTTCAACCGGGATAATAGCGACACCGGAATCAAAACCCGACGAAATAAATAAATCGTCGAATGTAAGTGGATGGGCATCTGCTTCCATCTTATCGAAAACATTTTGGTTATGGCTGAATCCTTTGTTAAAGAAAGGGTACAAAACCCCGTTAATAATCGATGACATCCCTACACTTTCACCAGAACACCGAGCCAAAAAACTGTCGCTAATTTTTGAAAAAAACTGGCCCAAACCTGAAGAGAAGTCAAGACATCCTGTTAGGACAACATTACTCCGTTGTTTCTGGAAAGATATAGCATTCACCGGGTGTTTAGCGGTAGTAAAGCTTGGTGTAGCATATGTCGGGCCGTTACTAATACAAAGATTTGTCGATTTCACATCCGGGAAAAGAAGTTCGCCATATGAAGGATATTATTTAGTACTAATCCTTCTAGTTTCAAAATTTCTCGAAGTTTTGTCACAGCACCATTTCAATTTCCACTCTCAAAAGCTCGGGATGTTAATTCGTTCGACCCTGATAACGTCGCTATACAAGAAGGGTTTACGCCTCTCGTGTTCAGCTCGGCAATCTCACGGCGTAGGGCAGATTGTGAACTACATGGCTGTAGACGCGCAGCAACTCTCTGATATAGTGGTTCAATTACATGCGATTTGGCTTATGCCACTTCAAGTTACGGTCGCGTTAGCCATAATTTACATGTACCTCGGCCCGTCGGTTGTGGTGACACTAGTTGCCATCTTGCTAATTTTGTTGCTAACTTTCTTGGGGGCAAAACGAAACAACAGGTACCAGTTTAACATAATGACGAGCCGTGACTCGAGGATGAAAGCAACGAACGAGATGCTTAGTTACATGAGAGTGATTAAGTTTCAAGCATGGGAACAACATTTTAATGACAGGATACAATCGTTTCGTGAGTCAGAATACGGTTGGCTTTGTAAGTTTATGTACTCGATTGGTGGAAACATGATCGTGTTATGGAGTACGCCTTTGTTTATCTCGACAGTCACATTTGGGAGCGGGATTTTGCTTGGGGTAAACCTCGATGCAGGGACAGTTTTTACTGCGACTTCTTTGTTTAAAAATTTGCAAGATACAATTTGGAGCTTTCCACAATCAATGATTTCGTTGTCTCAAGCTATGATTTCGTTGGGGCGATTGGATGAGTATATGAATAGTAAGGAGTTAGAAGAGGGTTCAGTCGAGAGACATGCAAATTGTGACGATATGATGGCCATCTCTGTCCAAAACGGGTCGTTTAGCTGGAATGATGACGAAGACGCTTCTGAAGGAGAGACCATAAAAAACTTGAACTTCAAGATCAGAAAAGGCGAACTAGCAGCGATTGTCGGGACAGTTGGATCGGGAAAATCGTCACTATTAGCATCCGTTATCGGAGAAATGCATAAAATTTCTGGTAAGGTGACGGTTACCGGGAGCACAGCATATGTTGCACAAACATCATGGATTCAAAATTCAACTATTCAAGAAAACATTTTGTTTGGTTCGCCAATGGATAGAAACAAGTACAAAAATGTAATACGAACGTGTTGTTTGGAAAAGGACTTAGAAATGATGGAATTTGGGGATCAAACTGAAATTGGGGAGCGTGGGATTAATCTGAGTGGAGGTCAAAAACAGCGTATTCAGCTTGCTCGAGCTGTTTATCAAGATTCCGATATATATCTTCTTGACGATGTCTTTAGTGCTGTCGATGCTCACACCGGTTCAGAGATATTCAAGGTACAACAACAAACTCAAAGACTATGATAAACATTGTTGTTATAATCTATGCTACATATTCAAGGTCATACATGAAAGCAAACAATATATCTAATTATATTCATAATTACTATATACAATAATGTAATTTTCGACAAACAGCATGAATCATTGCTGTAATTTAGCTCTAGCTTTAAACAAGTCCAAATGTCAGTAACTCATATAGCGGAAAGTGATAGTCCTATAACCGAGGTATCAAAGCATTAGTTGATTACCCGATTCCTAAGATCTATGGCATATGTCTTTGAATGCAGGAATGTGTGAGGGGAGTCCTAAGAGACAAGACGATCTTACTTGTTACTCATCAAGTCGATTTTCTCCACAATGTTGATCTTATCCTAGTAAGTGATGTTGGTGGAAAGTAGAAGTAGTGGGAAATTCTTTTGACCCATTTAAGTAATTCACCATTCTGCAACCTCTAAACTGAGCTTAAACCCTCGCAGGTGATGCGCGATGGGATGATTGTCCAATCAGGAAAGTATGATGAACTGGTTCAATCCGGACTCGATTTTCAAGCCTTAGTATCTGCTCATGAGACCTCAATGCAACTAGTACAAACAGAATCAACCGGACGAGAAACCATAACAAAACCTCCTACCAGTAATACAAAAGAAAACAACAATGATACTACTAAAGCTTTAGACCGATCCCAATCGAGTGCCAAGATAGGAACATCAAAACTGATTGAAGATGAGGAACGAGAGACAGGAAGAGTCAGTTTACATGTCTATAAAGTGTATGTAACCGAGGCTTTTGGGTGGTTTGGTGTGATTCTAGTTTTATTTTTATCAGTTTTGTGGCAAGCGACACAGATGGCTAGCGATTACTGGTTGGCTTACAAAACTTCAGAGGATCGAGTGGATTCATTTGATCCTCTTGTGTTTATTGGAGTCTATGCAGTAATTGCAGGCGTTGCGTTTGTCATAATTATTGGAAGAATCATTTTCACTGTGTACCTTGGGCTTGAGACCGCACAAACATTTTTTAAGCAAATTCTTCATAGCATACTTCATGCTCCTATGTCGTTTTTTGACACCACCCCTTCAGGAAGAATTCTTAGTCGGGTACGTTTTCTTTTTTCTGTGCAATGCTCCAACCCTTTTTAAGAAATAATTTAACCCATTTGGGATGAGTTAATGGTTTATATTTGCCACCTCTACAAAGAATTAAAACGATCTTATGCTATATCTGTAATGTTTTTCAGGCATCAAGTGACCAAACCAACATCGATACTCTTCTACCGTTCATGATGCACACTAGCCTCGTATTACACATGTCTGTGATTAGTGTTATCATCATAACATGTCAATACGCTTGGCCGACAGCCTTCCTGCTCATTCCACTTGGTTGGCTCAATTTCTGGTATCGGGTAAGTGTGTTTAGACGTCATTACAGTGTAACTTGGTTACGAAGATATTGATGTTTTTGCTTGATCTTTTCAGGGCTATTACCTTGCAACATCTCGTGAAATAACACGACTCGACTCAATTACAAAAGCACCTGTCATTCACCACTTCTCAGAGAGTATTGCTGGAGTTATGACGATCCGGTGTTTTAGAAAACAAGATAGGTTTATTCAAGAAAATGTTGAACGTGTGGATGGAAATCTACGAATGGATTTCCACAATAATGGATCCAATGGGTGGTTCGGATTTCGTATGGAGTTTCTTGGAAGCTTGTTCCTTTGCGTTTCCACCGTTTTCATGATCCTCTTACCTAGCAACGTCATTAAGCCAGGTAATGTCAACCCATTTTCTTATGGACATGTCAATTTAGGTATTAAATATGACCCATTTTGCCACCTCTAGAGAAAGATAATCTAATGTAGTAATGGGCATTCATATGAATACAGAGGATGTTGGATTGTCACTTTCGTACGGATTGTCACTCAACGGTCTGCTTTTTTCTGCTTTATTTACGAGTTGCTTTGTTGAAAATCGCATGGTTTCAGTCGAGAGGATAAAACAGTTCACCAACATACCATCAGAAGCTGAATGGGTCAAGAAAGACAATCCCCCTCCTCCAAATTGGCCCGATCAGGGGAATTTGGAGCTCAGAGACTTGCAGGTATTTTTGGCTTTACAATCCATTTGACTTTCAGTAGGAATGGGTTGCTTTGGGTAAAACATAAAAAATAAAAGCTAAAACCAAAACAAGTCAAAAATGTTGAGCAAATATACAACCTTGTTAATCGCTTAAATCTAAATTTGAATTTATACGACTTTTGTTATGTATAAATTAACTGAAATATGTACAACAAAATTTTCTAGGTTGCCCGACTCCTTTTGACCCGTTACCAACGCGCTCATGTATATATCTGGTATATATTCCAAACAGATCTTAAGCACATGTAAATTTGCTTGTGAGCAGGTTAGATACCGTCCAAACACACCTCTTGTGCTTAAAGGGATTACTCTAAACATTCAAGGAGGGCAAAAGATAGGTGTTGTTGGTAGAACGGGTGGGGGGAAATCAACTTTGATTCAAGTTTTGTTTAGGTTGGTCGAACCCACTGGAGGAAGTATTATTATTGATGGTATCGACATCTCGACTCTTGGACTTCACGATCTTAGATCCCGGTTTGGCATCATTCCTCAAGAACCAATCCTTTTTGAAGGCTCGGTGAGGAGCAACATTGACCCGATCGGTCAACATTCTGATGAAGAGATATGGAGGGTAAGTGAGTTCTACTCTTACCCTTATTGACCCATACTTCATTTCATTTACCTAACTTGAGAACCTGCTTTGTAGAGTCTGGAGCGATGCCAGCTTAATGATGTTGTAGCTGCAAAACCTGGGAAACTTGATTCCGCAGGTACTTCAAATGGACACTCGGACTGTTTTCTGTTAACAATGAAGACAGTACCATCTTTTTTACTTATATTTTTCGGGTATGCTTGTAGTTGCTGATAACGGCGATAACTGGAGTGTGGGACAAAGACAACTTCTTTGTCTGGGAAGGGTGTTGCTAAAGCACAGCAGGTTATTGTTCATGGACGAAGCAACGGCTTCTGTTGACTCACAAACCGATGCTGTAATTCAGAAAATCATACGCGAAGACTTCACTGATTGCACCATTGTTAGCATTGCTCACAGGATTCCAACTGTCATGGACTGTGATCGGGTTCTTGTCATTGATGCAGGTAATTTCTTATCATTTTGTAGGTGGAAAATAAGCAGGTCAAAATGGGGTTACAGTGTTTATGGTTGACCCGACACATTATTTCTCTTTAAGTCTGCATACTTTTTAAAATGACTAAGTGTCCCTGATATAATTCTTTCAATGGTAACCAAATATTTCAAAATTTACAGCCAATTATGTATTAAAATACACTTTGGGCGACCCTTGCCCTATTTAGACCATTTCATAAGCACACGGCTACATGGTTGAAATTGCTACTTCTATCATTTTGATAGCGAGACAGTGATAGTGTTGTCATTGGTTTCAGAACCTAAACCTAATTGAGATAAGGTTATGTTACTTTAAGGTCAACTAACCACTATCTTATAATGCTTATGTGTTGTAACAGGATACGCAAAAGAATTTGACAAACCTTCACGTTTGATCGAGAGGCCCTCACTTTTTGGGGCACTGGTTCAGGAATATGCAAGTCGATCATCTGGTTTATAAACAGTGTAAGACATTAATGTTACTTGCATAAAGCCGAACCCTTTCTGCTCTCTCAGTTTGAAGCCTCTCCTCCCAGTATTAAGGAAACTGCGCACATTCATATAATTTGTTAACGTACTGAAAGGTGGTAAAATGGGCAGGTCAGATGAGTTATGTAATGGGTCGATGATTGTAGTGAGTAGATCAGGTCAGATAAAATAATGTTCAAAAATAATGCACGAGATCTATTACCATCTTTCTATGCATTTAATAAGTAAAAAAAAATAATGTTCCAAACACTTTCGTGTTCTTATTGGTTTTTCCTCCCACTTGTGGGCAGTTTGTTCATGAAGAGTGTGTTTGTTCAGCAAAAAACTTTGACTTTTCTTATCAAATTTCTTCATATCCTCTCACCTCTCTTTTTTCAAATCAATCATTTCCAAACACCGAATCATTGAAAAAAAAGATCGAAATCATGTTAACATAATAGATAAAGAAGAAGTTTAATCATGTAAGATCAAGAACCGATTCTTATCTCTTTGTGTTTTTGTAAAGTTTTGTAAGGATTGGTACTCTTATTAGGTCAATAAATTGTTTCTGCTGCTGAGTATACTTAGGCATTGTTTGTTTTCTTTAAAAAAGTCTTAAGAACCTCTTAATGGACCAAAGATCTTAGTCAGTTAGAGCTTTTACGTGTTAAGTGTGTTTGTTTTTTATTTTTCGTTTAGAGGCAAATAGAGGTAAAAACATCTAAACGGACCAGACATGGAAGGAACATCTTAATGCCTCTAGTTGAAGTAATAAACATTCAGACGTTTTCTTCAAAAAGACAAACAATATTATTTGATTCAGATTCAGACATTTCCGCCTCAGATTCAGATTAAGATGTGCGAGTCAGATTCAGATTCAGATTCAGAGCCTCTTAATAAACAAACAACACCTTAGTGTTGCTAGTTATACTTAGAACCGCTATGATTAATATTGCCAGTTATACTTAGTACTGCCAAGTATAATTGATAATATGATTATTGGGTATTGTGTTATGTTTGTGTGTTTGTGTTTTATTTTGTTTTTGGACCAATCTTTTGCAGGATACACTGAGAAAAGTGCTAGAGTGCTAGAGTGTTTTTATCCGATCAAAACTCTCTCAAACATAAACCTAACTCGTTTTTATCAAAATTAATTGCAAAACCCAGCAAAACCCTATTTTTTTTTTAATAATTCACTATGTCGACTGCCTTTGCGCACCAACATAACATGATCGCATTTTTTCAAAAACCTAGAGAAAGTGAAAGGTTTACTGAAATCATTGATTTTCTCAATGCTACTCATATTAAGTATGCATTAACAGTAAATTCTACCATATATATTTCCAACATCAAACAGTTTTGGGCTACTGCTAAGGTCAAAACTATTGATGGAGAAACACAGATACATGCCCTCGTGGATGGGCAGAAGATTCTCATTACTGAGGCATCTCTTAGTGAAATTCTTCATCTAACAGATGCTGAAGGAATTGAAAGTCTTCCAAATTCTACAATTTTTGAAAACCTTGCACTGATGGGGTATGAAAGGCAAAGTGATTCTTTAAATTTTTCAAAAAGTGCCTTCTCTCCTGAGTGAAAATTCTTAATTCACATTATCTTACAGTGTCTTAGTCCAAAGACTATTGGTTGGAATGAGTTCAGTAGTAATATGGCTTCTGCCATTATCTGCTAGCTAAAAATCAAAGATTCAGTTTTTCAAATAAATTTTGATAGTGTGTTTAAGGGCTTGGATAGTTCTTCAAACAAATATTACTTGTATCCAGAGTTTTTGCAACATTTTATGGACAAACAATTTACAAATAAGAAAGTTCATAACAAGGTTTATCCTGCTCTCTCTCATTCTAAAAAGGTTTTTGCTAACATGAAGAGAGAGGGAAAGGATTTTTCAGGCATAGTTACACCATTGTTTCATAAAATGTTGGAACTAGGTCAAATTCAGGGTGAAGGTTCAGCAATACCTGCTGATACTCATCACACACCCATACTTTTACCATCCACTTCTCAACCAGCCAAGACCTATACCCGTAGGTTCACCAAAAAGGGCACTCAGCTACCTCAGGCTAGTGCTAGTATGGATGCAGATAAGGCTACCAATAAGGAGTGGGAAGGTAGTTTGGTAAGGGCTGCTTCTACTGTGTCTAGCTTAGCAGCAGCACATGACAGTGGTAACATCCATAAGAACCAAACCAAGACAACTCCTAATGAGTCTAGTTCCTCCCATGGAACTGATTCGAGTGAAGGACCCAGTCAAATGGATATTATGGGGGGCTCAGATGCTCAACCTAGGGTTGAGGCTGAGCTTAAGATTCCCAAGGATGCATCACTCGGGAGATGTAACATACTCTGAAGTGCTGAGGGTAGTATGGAACTAATAAACGAATTGATGGCTACTTGTACCAAATTTTCAGAATAGGTTCTTGACCTTTAACAAACAACTGCTTCTCAAGGTGATGCAATTAAAATGTTGAAGATAAGAGTTAGGTTTCTAGAAGGGGTACAAAGGTCAAGAACTCACAAGCTTAAAAGAGTTCACAAGGTAGGGACTGCTATAAGGGTTAGTTCTTCTGAAGCTACTAGTTTGAGGAAGGATGCTCCCAAACAGGGGAGGAATGAAAGCATAGTTTCAGGGGAGACCAAAACTGATGAGTAGTTGATGGATGATGGGAACTACTTTGAGGTTGAAACTGGTAATGAGATTTGTGGTTGAAGACAAACTGGGAAATGTGGTTGCTATTGATGCTGCTGAAACTAGTGTGATTGATGAAAATATGGCTGGAGTACTCAAGGAAGCTAAAACTGCTGAACAAAATGTGGAAAATTTAGTAGAAGTGGCTAAGTTGATGGTTAGTACTGCTGATGATACTGTTGCTAGTATTGGAGTTTCTGTTGCTAGTGAAATAGTTTCTATTGCTAGGCCAGAAGTTAGTACTGTTGTACCAAAGGTTAGTGTTGCTGATGTTACAACAACTACTAAAGTTAGTACTACTATTCTTGATGATGAAACAATCTTAGCTCAATCCATGATAGAATTAAAAATATCAAAAACACCAGTGAAGGGAGTAGTCATCCAAGAGCCCACACCAACAACAACCAAAAACCACAACCTACACAGTACACTGGAAAAGGGAAGAGTGTGCTGATTGAAGAACTACCTATTAAGCGAATGTCTAGAGCGTCACAACTGAAACATGATGCATAGGTTGCAGAAGCCTTAGCTGCTGAATTTGATGAAGAAAATAATATTGTTGAAGAGCAGAGAAGAATTGCAGCTAAAAAAGAATCTTAAAGATTAGCATTGATAACTGAATGGGATGATGAAAGAGCCCAATGTGATGCTGACTGGGAGCTTGCTCAAAAACTTGAGAATGAAGAGCATGCACAGTATACCATTGATGAAAGGGAAAGAAGGCTAAAGGAGTTCTTTGAAAAGCAGAGGAAATTTTATGTTGCACAGAGAATAGAGGCTAAAAAGAATAAACCACCCACCACCCACCAAAGCTTAAAGAAAAAAGGTTATGTGTCATTATCTAAAGAGCATGAAGGGATGGAAGCTGAATGTTCTAACTCACTTTGATGATGGAAAGATTCAAAAGCTCTATGAATCTGCAATAAGAGAGATAAGCACCTTTGTGCCCATGGATACTGAAGTGGTGGGGGGGGGGTAGTGCTAAGAGAACATGGGAAGAACTAAACACTGGGAGCCATAAGAAGAGGAAAGTTGATGAGCAAACAGAGCAACTCCAAGAAAGTGATGCAAAAGAAACAACTAATATACAACAATTGGAAGAAATTACAAGTCCCGATGAAGAATTTGTTGATGCTATTCTTTTGAAGACTAAATTCCCTATCATTGATTGGAAAACTAGTTATCATGGACAAACTGCTTGGTGGGAGATAATCAGAGTTGGTGCCCAGTCTCAAAGGTTTGTAACTTTTCCACAAATGCTCAAAAATTTTGACAAAGAAGATTTGGAGACCTTATGGGCATTAGTCAAAGACAAGTATGGAGATTCTGGACCAGAAAACATTTTGGATAGAGTTCTATGGGGAGACTTGAAGGTTATGTTTGGAAATTATCATGAATATAGAGTTCTTATTTCGTGTGAGACCCCAACAAATTCACAAATGTTGCATTATTATCACCCAATAAGTTAAATGTTGGGAAATTCACATTTGGAGTTAATACTTATAGTGTTAAAGTTAGTACTGATAGTGCTGAGTTTGTACTGTTCTATATTAAGAATGTCGTGTATGGTCTGTAACAACATATCTTCTATTCCAATAGAAAATATGATATACTTAATGCATAGTTATCTCTGTAAGGGATCTCCTTAGTGTATAAAAGGAGATCCTAGCTAGGTCAAGCATATATCAATACTCTAGCCGTATTAAGAAAAGCTTCAAGGTTGTAAACCCTAGTACTAGGATAGTACTCGTATTATTAATCAATAATATTGAAGTTGTTGGTGTTACATTTATGTTTACATTAATCTTCTAAGTGCATTCAAGTAGATTTCGCATACTTGTGTGCATCTACAACAAAGTTTCTCATTGTTGTTTTGGATCCATCCAAGACAACTACACGTTTACAAGCTAAGTGTTCTAGATCCAAGGTTTGGGACTCCACAAGTGGTATCGAGCTTGTGTCCCAAGCTTTGTTTTAGAAGATCCTGTGTGACAAATCAAGAAATGGATTTCACTCAAGCAAATCCAATGCGATTACGAGTCCCTAAGTTGCGAGACAAATGAATATGAACTCTAGAGGATGCGCGATAGAGCAAGACTTTTAGTGCTTGACTTTAAGTTGTTGAACATTGTGCTCTATGGAGACTCCTACAAATCCATTGTTTCAAGAAGTTGGTGGCAAAGTTGTTGAAAAGACAAGGTGAACCACCAACATCAAGAAATGGTTCAAAGAGGCAATTATCTCAAGGTCAAGTCTCTTACTTTTGGCATTACCAGATGTTCATCAACTCAACTTCAACAAACATAAAGATGCCAAGACTTTGTTCAAAGCCATTGAATCAAGATTTGGTGGAACTCGTTACCAAGAAGACTCGAAAACTCTTTTGAAGCAAGAGTTTGAAAACTTGATCGGTGCAACCGAGTCCATTGACTCGGTTTACACTAGGCTTCAAAAGCTTGTCACCAACTAGCGAGATTGGATGTAAACATCTCTCGGGAGGATATCAATCTCGTGTTTGTTAGAAGTCTTCCATCACCAAATGGGACACTCATGTCATTGTATGGAAGAATAAGGCAATTTGAAACCATGGGGTTGGACAACTGCTCAATTGCTTTAAAGTGATTGAACAAGACATGAAGAGAAAAGCAATCGCATCTTCCAGTTGGGTCACAAACATAGCCTTTGTGGCTCACCCGTCACTAGTAATGATAAGGACAATTTTGATATTATTACTCCTAGTACTAATGTTAATATCGACCGCCGGTCACCACCGCAGCAGCATCAATGAAGGTACAATTTATGGTTTTATAGCCGAAAGAGACAGGATCCCGGATCACTCATGATGATTCGAGAAAAATCCATGAAGATGACATGGAAGAGATGGATATCAATGGAACATTGCCCGATCAAGATGAGGGCAGAAGGTTCATGAAGAAACCGGAAGGCGATTAAGATCAATGATGGAGATATCTTGGATTTGACAAGGAAAAGTAGAATGCTACAACTGTGGCAAGTTTGGGCATTTTGCCGGAGAATGCGAAGCCCCAGGAGCAAAGGAAGAATAGTGAAGCTAAAACTCTTCTTCTAATGCAATGGTGGCTGTTGATGGTGCTGGATATGATTAGAGCTTCATGGCTGATGAAGAAGAAAGTCCAATCAACATGGCTTTGGTATCTGAGGTACTTAATTGTTCAGATACATGTGTTCCATTAAGTAGATATGAGTCTCTTAAAATTGAGTTTGATAAAATGGTTGAAGAACTTTCTAAAACCAATTATAACTTAGCAAATCATAAAAGAGGCTTAGCAGTTTTAGAAAAACAAATTGTGCACTATAAAGAAAATGAGTCAAAATTTCTGAAACAACTGCTGTGCTTAATAGGGAAATTTCTTTTAAAGACACCACCATTAGTGTGTTAAAAGAAGAACTAGAGAAAGTCACACAAATTAAAGACAACATAGAACTAAGTGTTGACACCCTTAAAGACACACAACATTATAACTCTAAGAAAGTGGATAGATTCCTTGAAAAAGCACTAATTGGTAAAGCCAAATCTGGTATGGGTTATAAGACAACACCACCACCATTCAGAGGTATCCCTTCACCTCCTAGTATAGACCTTGAACACACTGGCTTAGAGGAGTTTAAGGCACCCACATTTGTCCGTGATCGTAAACCCTTTGAGACCAAGGCTGAAAAGCCTGATGAGACCTTTGAAAGTGCCAGTGACACTTCTTTACCAGAGGTGTATCTGTTTGAAAACAAAAAGGAAGAGTCTAGTGAACCAAAGCAAGAACAGGCCACTAAACTTGTAAGACCAAATGACAAATCCGTTAAGAGGCCAGTAAAATATGCTGAGATGTATAGAAACAGGTCATCTAGTCCTAGAGGTAACAAAAGAAACCGGAACCGCTTAAAATCGAGCAACTAGGAGATGAATTTGTCATGTATAATAAATCTTGCTTTGTGTGTGGAAGTTTTTCTCATCTCGCAAGCTCAATGCGACACCCAATGAGACCTCAACCCATCATGACCCCAAGAGCAGTTCTTCTTAAACCGGCATAAAATCTTTGAATACCTGCAAGGCCGCTTAATCATCGCTAGACCACAACCCAGTATTTGGTGAAAGACCCAAAAGAAACTTTTCAAAATCACCATCTACTTCACCAAGGCCCTTTAATGCTAGAAAGACAAACTGTTGAAAACAAACAAAGACCTTGATAGATCTTGAGCTCGTGGATCGTTATGTATGCCTATGTAATCACAAGCACAATAAAGACAATCTCTACTACTAATGTTTATCGTGAATATAAACACAAGTAACAAATAACTAAGAACTTCTTGATCCTCTATGGATCTTTTATTAACTAAAACTGAATTTTCCAATCAAGACATAAACCTTTCTAATGTGTTCCTTTTATAGATAAGGAACCCTAAACAATATCGCTAAACCGTTTTCCAAGAAACGATAATCATAAAACTAAATAAGATATACACAATCACTTCCTAATAAAGCTCATGTATATCCACACTAAATAAACTAAATACGGAATAGACCCTTCCATGAAACAAACTAATCACTATTATACTTCAAGAGAATAAGTCTTGGCGAATCCACTTCACTTCAAGAGAAACACTTGGCATTAATATCAAGATAATCCGGACTTTCACATAATTCCCAACAATCCTCCCTAAACCGGAATTTGACTTGTTAAGTTCCAGTTTCTTGATAGATCTTCTGACACGGAGGATTGGACACGAACAACAAAGAACAACAAAGAATCCAAAGAACATCTCTATGATGAAGAAACTCAAACTCCATATCTTTGCAAAGAACAAATGACAAAAGGTACATCAAAAGCAGATTAGTTTCATACTATTCTCATCACATCCGGTGTTTTAACTCCTGTGAGAGGTGAATCATTGAAAATAAATGGATTTGATGTCTCTTACCAATAGCCATCACTACCGGAGTAGCCATATGTTTAAGTTCGTAAACTATGGTACATCGATAACCATCTCGATTTATGGGCAAACCAAAGAACCATATAAACGGATTTGAAATGTCTGTACACTGTAGCCGTTTGCTCGGGACTAGTCAATTCTTAGAATTGGTGAATTGAGAACCAAATATGGAATGCCAACGCCTTTACCACAAGCCATATACAAGTGGGCTAGCCAATTCTTGGATTCCAAACAGAATAAACCATGGTGAATTGAAAACCATACAACACTCAAAGAATAAAGCATAGGTGGTTGCATACCCTATGATTTTAGCAAATCATTACAACTATCAACAGATTTGATGTGTCTTTACCAAAGCTGTACCCTTTGGACTAGCTAACTCTTTGACATACCCAAAGTATATCGGTGAGTCAAAACCAAAAATATACAACAAACACGCAAGAAAAGTTAGATAAAACCAAAAGCATTTTTTTTTTTTTTTTTTTTTTTTTTTTTTTTTTAACTAAGAAAATAAAGAAAGAAAACAAATATTACAAAATACTACAATCAAGATGAACCTTTATGTGATAGAAGTTGATTCTTAATCAAACCAACACATTGAGTAGCATGCGGTCATCATTGCCAACCGGATTAGAGGCACTTCCAACTTGTGTCTCAAAGAACCTTTCCATAAAAGTATCGATAAAGGATAAAGCCTATCGATAGCATACACAAAATCATCCCACATGTAGTCCGAACGACACGAACACAAGGCGAGGATAAAACCTCCAACTCTCAATCTCCCATTTATGAGAATTCTTCCAAATAGAATACCCTTTACCATGTGGAGAATCGAGAATCAAACATAACACTCAAGATCACCCAACAAATATAAACCGAACCGATTCTTTGAATGAAACTTATAATCGAATGACATGTTCATACAAACATCTTCAAATCATGTCTATTCACCAAATGAAGAATATCCTTCAAGAAGTTAAACTCAAGAACGATTATCCGACCTATAAATGTTGTTAAGTTTTCCGGTGTCCAATTAACCAAAACCACATGAGTACCTTCGGGAAAAGCTTCAATAGAGCCAACCTCAATAAATATAGATTCATCACCTTAAGATCTAAAGTAGTATTTCTTGAAGCATGTTTCTTAGCCAATCTATCCGAACTTCTTGTAACCAAACTCGCTTTCCCGGATCAACAATGTTATCGGTATCAAGTTGTAGATCGGTTTCGAATCGAGAATCACTTAACTCCACACTTGACAACATTTCGGAAGAAACCAAGGAAGATTCAAAGAAACACCCATATCGGAAGAAGGAGTAGCATCGGAAGATGTATCGGAAGGAACAGTGGAGATACCATCAAGGCAAAACATCATCAAAATTATCCACAATTTCAACTGTTCTCGTCTCTTGGTCGTAGGAACATCAAACATTGAAGCACTATTTGCCAATTTAGAAGAAGAAGTAGAACCGTAAGAAGAGAATTTCATAACCATATGATCTCGTCTAATCAAAGCATCATCGATAAAGTCATAATTTGCTTCATTGTCATACCGTAATTATACATAGCGACATTCTTCACAACTCTCCTCATATAATTCCTCTTCGAGCAACCGTCATAGGTTTTTCTTTTGGCTTTATTTCTCTCGATCAATAAGAGCTCTTCTCTGTCAAAGCAGATTCTTTCTTCCTTTGATTACCAAGTGCCACCATTTTATCCACAAAATCATCATCATTAAAAGAATCTCCTAAGATAAGTTTTGCAAGATCGGGATCAAGCACCTTGAGAAATATAACCATCCCATTGATCATCAAGAATCGTAGGAAATAATGCATCAAGTTCTAATTTCCTTCAGGAGACAAATCGAAGCATACCGATCTTGAAGAAATTTAGCTACAACACGACTCTTCCGGATATTCTCATAATCGACAAACAATCCACTGAGCTTGATATTGTTCTTCACCACACTACCCGACTTCAAGAGATCATCAATCACGGGATCCCGTCCTTTCTCGGAAGATGTCTCACAGTAACCAATTTCAAAGAAACCAATGTGAGCTTCGAAGAAACAATCAAACCCACATCGAGGAAATAGGTTGAGACAATTCCTCAATAGGTGTAGAAAACTTCAGAGAAGCATTCAACTTATATATTCTCCCAAAGAAAACCTCTTCATCATCTCTGAAGGTGAAACATTTGAATGTTCGGTATAGATAAAGTTTGACCATCGGAGTAACCTCTTTCACTAAACCATCAGTAGATGCATCCTTCATATTTAGCTCCTTTGATATGTCAGCAGATACCTTATCCAAAGAATGTCTTCGTCTTTTGCTAGTATATAGAATAGGCTCCTTGCTAGACTCCTTTCTTCGTGAAGATTTAGTAATAGGAGAAGAAACATCAGATGTAAGTGCCACATTAGCCAATATATCAAGAGATTCATTAAGATTCTCTTCATCCTCCTCCTCAGAAGAAACCAAACATCTCTTTTTACCCTTCTGACTCAGCAATTCCTCCAAGTGCTCAACTTTAGTCTCCAATTCCACAATCTTCTGACCAAGAACAGACTTGGTTTCTGTAAGTTCTTTCTTAAGACCACCACCTCACCGTAAGCTTGTTCACGGATCATATAATGAGGTAAGTGAAATAGGATCCTCAAGACATCATGTGATTGCTCATTGAAAATGGAACTTCAGGACCTGCTGGGAGCAACATTAACCCGATCAACATTAGAACATCCTTCACCAAATTGAGTCCTATCGGGACTAGGTGTAGGCAATCTGTCAATATCAACTCGAACTTCATCAATTTGATCCCGAACTTCTTCAATAGGAACTTGGATAAATCTTTGGACTAGAATATGGTCTTGGTGAAGATATAGATGCTTCACAACAATGAAGGACCCTCATCATCGCCTACTAAAAGAATTCCATCAAGAGGATTGGAAGAAGGTAAAACTACATTAAGCGCATTATCGGGCCTCATTCTCCGAGGTAGCATGGCACTAACAAAGGAAAATGTGTTCCTTCAAATTTAGTCCTCATTGTAGCAAATAACTTAGGAGTCGAACACTTATGGGATAAAAGCACGGGTTTGTGTAGAAACATTCAATATCATCTGTAAGAACCTAGGGTACATCAAAACTTACCCTTTTCCTAGTTATGTTTTCTACCATATTATCAAAGATATACTTAGAGAAATTATAAGTCAAACCCTTAGATAAGCAAACAATACCACATCCCATTTGTGTTGAAATCGATCCCATCCTCCGGACTTATTGCTCAAACACCGAGCAACGTATGAACCAAAACCTCCACATAGGACAAAGCTTATTTTTCAACCACATATCTGTCCTCGGACTTTGATATCCAATAGCTCTAAGCCCTTCAAGTACCATTGTAGAATCAGAATGATAAATTCCATTCTCATCATCCAAGCGAAGTTGTCTTCTGATCAGTTCCTCTGTCACCACATATACTTGTCCATCAACACTTGCAACTATCTCGGTATCACCTCTCTTTTCTGCCGACGCCCAAAATTGAGTAATCAAAGTTTCATATATAGCATCTGGAGAATGTGTCAATGCATATACAATCTTTGATCTTAGTAAGAAAGAAATCATCGGCCTATAAAGCTTATCTCCTCGAGCAGATCCAAGAAAAGCAACCTTATTATGATCATATTTGAATTGAAGCGCCATGAGAGTTTTTGAAGATTAGGGTTACGATTTTTCACAAAAGGAAGTGTTTTTAATGAGAGTAATAATCGAATCACTTATATTGGAGCGAAAATATGCCGTAGAGAATAAATAGAAATTTCCCAATTTCGGTCAAAGTTGACCAAAGCTGACGTGGATATCTACTTTGCTCGAATTCACATATAACCGGTAGAAGCGAAAAACCATTCTCAAGTAGAATACTCGAGAAACGGATGGCTTACTCACTAAGCTTCAAGAAATATCTTTTACTTGCTTTCACCCACACGCATTTATTCTCTTACCACTTGAACCCGTCTATAAAACAATCCCAATGCACATTGACTTCCTCATCAAAAATCCCCAAATAATATTTCAAACCCTAATTCCTCCAATACTTAACCATCATTCATCATGAGTACCAAACCTGAGATCATAGATCTCACAACAACATCCTCATCATCTAGTGAAGATACCAATCCATGGTTTCACTATTTTCCAAAACCATATCCACTACCAAAGAAGTCACCTTTTCTCTCCTCATCAGAAGATGAAAGTGTTGAGAAACCAAGTGTATCCGTTGAAGATTCTGATGAATCCTATAATGAGGGAACATCTTACTCCCAACCCTCAGCACCTAGGCCTCAACGAAGGCCACGAGCCAACAATCCACCACTCCCTATGGGAAGAAAGGTGGTGCTTGGTCTTTCTGCATCAGGTTTTGGTGCATCATCACATATCGTATAAGGGAATGGAAAAAGGAAAATGATGTAAGTTGTTGTATGATGGAAAGAGTAGATGATGCATAAAGGAAAATCTTTCCTTCTCATCTCTCTGCCACAATCAGCTTCAGCTTCTTCATTTTCATCAATCCATCCTCTCCATTTTGATCCTTAGCATCTGTTAGAGTTGGTTATGCTTATCATAAAAGCATAGCCATCATATAGTGCCAAAAGATGTGAGCGATCGTGCATATCCAACGACTATTAGTGTGAAAGATGAGCAAATCATGCTCATCGTGCTCATCTTAGATGTTGGAAGCAGATGATATGTAATAGATTAGGACTATTAGATCATGTAGATGCTTTTGATGTTGCCAAGATTACGTAATCAGAAGTCGTAAACTGTTTCTTGAATGAATGAATGATCTATTTGTACATGCTTCTTTTGATTGATTCAAATAACTTGAACTCCAACTTCGAGGAAACAAATAACACACTCAAACACATTGATCTCGGTAGAAACAAGCTTAAGCTTTGACCATATTACAACCGATCGAAGACAACCATTCGCAAAACAAATGAACACGAAACATACACAAACCAACAAAGAAACACACTAAAATTACATTAGCAAGGTTAGAGTTAGTTAAAATCAACCAAATATACAAAATTACATAGCAAAATGCAAAGTTATACAAATCCTCCCCGAGGCATATGCCTCCCCGAGGCCTATGCCTCCCCTCAAACTTTGCGTTAAGGGTTAAGCATGCCAATATGGACCACAAGGTGTTGAAACCTTGGTCCTTCAAAAGCCTTTGTTAATGAGATCCGCCACATTATCATCAAGATGAATTTTGACCACATTTATCAAATTTTTATCATATGCATCTCTTATAAAGTGGTGCCGATTTCAATATGTTTTGTTCGATTGTGAAAACTCGGATTTTTAACAATGCATATGGTACTTTGATTATCAATAAAAATTGTTGTGTTCATGAAATTATACCCATAATCCAACAAGCGATTTTGAATCCAAAGAACGTCCACAAACAATTAGTAGCACCACATACTCGCTTGATGAGATGAGGTAGCCACAATAGTTTGTTTCTTGCATTGCCAAGAAATCAATCTCTTTCAAGGAATTGGCAACCTCCATGGTGGACCTCCTATCCGATTAGCACCAAGATAGTCACTATCACTATAGGCTTCCAACTTAAAAGGAGATTCTTTTGGGTACCAAAGACCTAGAAAAGGTTGGCCTTTAAGGTACTTAAAGATCTTCTTAACATTAAGATGGGAAGTCGGTGGAGTAACTTGATGTCGCGAACAAACACTCACAAACAAAAGTAATATCAGCTGGAAGCGCTTAAATACATCAAAGACCCAATCATAGACTGCATAAATGAACATTCACGGTGGATCGCTTCATTGTTGGTCTTTGTCTTTGAGCTTCATAAGGTGTAGTAGCGATCCTTACACCCTCCATACCAAACTTCTTCAAGATGTCCTCACATATTTGTCCCGGACCGATAAAGATACCATCGGGTTTCACGAACTTGAAGACCCAAAAGAAAGTCATCTCTCCCATTGCACTCATCGAAACTCTCCTTCATAAGCTCCTCAAACTCCCCGCACCAAGCTTCCTTTGTGGATCCAAAGATAATGTCATCCACATAGACTTGCACAAGAATAATGTCGGTGGAATTCTTCTTTAGGAAAAGAGTCTTATCTATTGCACCTCTTACGTAACCATGCTTGCAGAAATGTAGAGAGTCTAGCATACCGTGCTCGGGTGCTCGATGTAGTCCATAGAGAGCTTTGACCACCTTATAAACATGATTAGGATGATTTGGATCTTCAAATCCTTTAGGTTGAGTGACATACACCTCCTCTTCAATTTCACCATACAAGAAGGCTCCTTTAACATCCATTTGATAGACCATAAAGCCCATATAGGATGCATAAGCTAAGAAAATCAGTATAGCCTCAACTCTTGCCACGGTGCAAACACTTCATCATAATCTATCCTCCTCTTGTCTATAACCCCGTGCAACTAACTCCGGCTTTGTTTTTAATGACAACACCTCTAGCATCTCTTATTCTTGTAATCCATTTTGTCCCAATAGCATACTTACCATCGGTAGTGGTACCAAAATCCAAACCTCACGATTTTGAAACTGTTGCATCTCATCTTGCATTGCTTCAAGCCAACTTGAGTCTTCAAGAGCACGAGTAACACCGGTTGGTTCCACTTGTGAGAGAAAGCAAGCAAGCAGACAATGTTGATAGTACGTGTGATTGTCTCTCTGCCGATTTGAGACATAAGAGATAAAAGCCACCGTCCATATTTTGAGCAGCGCCACGGTACCTCTTGTTCTAACAGGGCATGAGGATCACCAATAATATTAGGCGTGGATGTACATTGTTAATCCTTGTAGTAGTGGTGGTGTTGACATCAATGGAAGAATCAAGATTAGTCACAGTAGGTTCAAATCTGATATCATAGGAAGGTGTGTTGAAGATGCACGCTTTAGGTTGATGATGACCAAGATCAAGGTTTGGGAAACCTTGTATAGGGTTCACCAAGATGCATTGACACTTTAGTGGACATAGGAGTAGAGTCAACATGTCTTTCACCGAATTGGAGAGGTGAGGAAAGCGATTCCTTCAAAGTAATTGGAGTTTCTACCGAGTGAATCATTGAACACGCTTCAACATTCCTCTCGACATCTAAAGTGGTGCATACTCTTGTTTCTTCGATCCGCAAGGTCCTCGACATAATAGAATTCATCTTCACCCACATCAATTATAATCTTTAGAAGTGTCACCTACAAAATTGTTAGGAGAGAAGGAAGGCACTACAATGGGTTGTTCATCATCGACCATCGTCGAATGAGCATCCAAAGTGTCTGCATTAGTAGTTGGAGATGTTTGAATCGCATTTTGATCGACCTTATGTCTAGCATAACCCAAGTAATCGGTCGGTAGTCAAGATCAAATGACCAAACATGACCATCCTTGAACATTAGGCTTGTCTTCAAGATACCTCGATTCAAAGTCTCCTCAATTTTCTTTGCGAAACATTATAAACTCTGTATGCCTTACTATGAGCGAATACCCCACAATGTAACCATCATCGACTTTCTCATCAAATTTGCCCAAAGGATCACTTGGTATTCAAGATTGTTACCGACGACCAAACGGTTTAAGGTAATGAATAACGAGAACTTTTCAAAGAGAAGTTCATATGGTGTTTTAAGATGTGGTCTAGTAATGGACACTCTGTTGAGTACATAACAAGTCGTACCAACGACTTGAGTCCAAAACATGGTAGGAAGTTTAGAGTCCGCTAGCATTGATCTTGCGACTTCTATTAAGGTTCTATTTTTCTTTACGCCACCCATTTTGTTGAGGGGTTCTTGAGTGCTATAGTCCTTTTGATTCCCTTTAACTGCAGAGTTCTATTAGTATGGCATTTTGAACTCGTACCATTATCACACCTAATTCCTTTCACCTTTTTGTTCAACCGATTCTCAATAAGGGTAATGAAGTCTTTAATACTCGGATGTTTCATCTTTGGTCCTTAGAAAGAATACCCAACAAAATTTACTAAATCCATCGGTGATCACCGGACAAAAATATTTATGATCAATGCTTCTCACTTTAGTTGGACCAAACAGATCCATATGAAGCGGTGAAGAGGTTCGAAATAATGGTTCTGCTGTAATGAGAACTCCTTTATATGAGGCTCAGGTCGCTTTCCTTTGTTGCATGCAACACGGTTATGATCATTGGTGAATACTTTGGCGGAAGACCTTGAACTAGGCCCGGCTTAGAGAGCGGTTGATGGTTTTGAAATTGACATGGGCCATCCTTACATGCCATTTAGTGGACTCATCCACGGATGCTTTAGCCACCAAACATGTTAGGTCACTGTTTGGTTGGACATTAGTTAAGTTGAATGTATAAAGATTATGACTACGAGGAACCTTGAAGAGAATTGAAGTTTCTTACGGGAGTTTGAAGTCTTTAGACGAGACAAGACATTCATCCTCTGTGAAGAGTACTTTGTTCTTAGTGTCACATTTGTGAGGCGAAAACAAATTGAAGTGTTGAAGTTCCTTGACATAATAAACATTCTCAAAGTCCGGTGAGGTGTTTGATGGTCCCTTTTCTTGTAATTCGTCCATCACTTCCTCCAAAGGTTACATTGCCTCCACCTTCAATAGGTATAAAGTTATGCATCATGTCCTGTTTCACGACATACTTCTAGAACAACCACCGTCAACAATTCCAACATCTTTATGCTTAAGGGATGATCCTACAACAACAAAAATATCAGAGAATTAGTACACTATGGAGGCTCAAGTCATTCTTGACTTGAACACCTTGTGGATCATATGAGTTGTGCCATGTAGAAGTATAAGATCCACTATTGTTCTTGGGTTTCAATGAAACTTAGGTCTGTTTATTCAAGAACAACTCTTGAGGTCTTGATGACAGTATCGATACCCTCTCCCATCGGTCATAGGGTTAACATATCTAGGCCAAAACCATTTTAAAATATTCATTTGGTTGGTTGAACATATGGTTTTCCAAAAGATCTTCTCCAAGGAAAGAAGTATTATAATTAGCGACTTGTGGAACATACGGTGGTATATCATTAACATTGGTCCACATTGGTCTAGTTTTCCTAGAATCACCACATCTACTCATTCTTTGCTCATGATAATCACAATCCTTAATTAAATGAGATTTACTTCCACACACAAAACATTTCTTGAGAGAAGATTTATTCAAACCAAAGAAGTATTCTTACAAGCAGTATTCAAACCAAAACCATGAAAAGAATTGTTTTTAACAAGATTATTATGCAAAGAATTAAAAGCAAGTCTTCGAGAGGCAACTGTCTTGAAGTGCATTCCTGGCGACAACTTCATCATGCTTATTGGTAGTCTTGGGTGCAGCGGGGTGAAGACTTGGGAAGGTCGACTTGGGAAGGTCGACTTGTCATTTGAATCACACTGTAGACCCTTGCTTGGAGGACTTGTCATCATAACACAAGAGACAAAGTCATTAGTAGAAGTATTAGGTCGCAAGTCTTTGACTTTTGCCATACAGATGGTGTGATCCATCAAAGTCATTAAGAGTGGAAAGGTCAATGGGCATATGCTCACCTCTAATTGGACCACGTCAAGACATGTAGGTCACCTTCTTTCACAAAATTAGCTAGGCACTGCTGGTGTAGATCTACGTGAGTCATCCCTAGCTTCTAGGCCTACATATTTCTTAAAACCTAAAGCCATCAGAATTGGGAGCTTGATTGCTATAAATGAGACTTGCCAACTTATTACCATTCATCATCCACTCATTATTCCTAGCAATTTCCTCCTTAAGTTTCTCCTTAAGCTCTAGATTTTCGACTCTACATCGCTCTTAACTTCTCGAGACCATTTTAATTCATTTGTAGCACATTCGAGATCTCTTTCTAAAACACCTATTTTCTCACCATAAGCTATTTGATTCTTTGTAACCAAACCTTTTGTCTTTCTAGTGTTTTTAAAGCCTGTTTATAAGCTTCTACTTCCACATAGCATTCATTATATTTTGGTTCCATAATATCATAAGCTTGTTTGAGTTCATTATAACGCTCACTACAACCAAACAAACAGTTTTGTACACGAGAGATGCCCATCAAGGCTATCTCGATCATGCCTATCCTCACAAGTACGACTGCAATCAACCCAACATTATCGAGAACCATCATTATCGGACTCCTCATGAAGCTTCCGGTCCACATTGCTATCAAGAGTGACCAACGCATTGATCCCTTTGAAGTTCCTGCATCTTCCGATCTGGCGATAAGTAGAGTATCGTACTTCATCACCGACTTTCTGTCTTTGCATTCTCTAGAAGTGACCTATCGTTGGCATGTGAAGCATTTAACCTTCCTTTTATCAAACCTTCTTTGGATCGCGTCCTTTGAATCCAAACCGCTCGCGACCTTGCGCTCAAAGGTCTTGATATCCATGGAAAGCATGGCCACTTGCCACCTCGACTTCATCTCTTCAAACTCAGTGGGTCCACTTGATCAAAATCCTCATAAGCCGGTTCTGCCGAGGATCATAATCGAGAAAGAAAGATCCAAGAACATCTTCCATAATACCACTGGATCTAAGAAGAGAGCTTGATGAAGGAGCAAAGATTAGATGATGATGGATATGGGCTTGGACCATAGCTTGACTTTGGAGTAGAGGCTCCAACAAATGCAGATGACTAGCGATGAAGATGATCGAAAGGGGCTTACATCATGTTCAAGAGCTTTAAGTTTGTTATACTGACTCATCAAGGTCATCATGTCCAAACCACCTTTAGCTTTTAAAGCTATGCTTACATGTAGCCGGAAGGAGGTAATGACCTCGAAACTTAGAGTTACTGATCATCATTATCCGACTTAGCAGTAGTTGATTCAACTGACTTAAGATCTTGTGAAACTTATCATAGCCCTTGTGAATTCCTTCCTCTTGAGATCCGAAAGTCCTGAAACATTGTCTCAAGATGGACTTCTTCGTCTTCGGACTCCTCATTCCCACCGAACTTCGCCTTAATCGCTAACGGATATCTTTGGCATCTTGCATGAAGTGAAAATCACTCAGTGATCCTCGTGAATAGCTTGCGAAGAATAGTTCGACCTTTGTTTCTCGAGCGCCAAGAACTCTTCGGCCAGTTTGGGAGGAACATTCATCATATTACCGCAAACATCCGTGGTAGTCCTCTTCAAATTGTTCCCCTTCAAAATTACACGCCATAGATTCCAATCAATGTTGGAGATCCGTTTGCATCTTCATAGCCCAAAGATCATATTCCTCCCTTTTAAGGTAAGGAAACTTAGCATTGCTATTAGATAGACTTAGTTCTTTGCGGATGGGTGGAGTTTTGGTTGTTGGTGAGTTCGATGTCGACATCCGAACCGTGCATGATGTTTTTGTTATGGTTGTATGGGTGTTTAGAAAAGCTTGTCCTTAGTATCGTAGAGACTCTCACGAGGCTCGATACCACTTGTTGAAAACAAACAAAGACCTTGATAGATCTTGAGCTCGTGGATCGTTATGTATGCCTATGTAATCACAAGCACAATAAAGACAATCTCTACTACTAATGTTTATCAGTGGAATATAAACACAAGTAACAAATAACTAAGAACTTCTTGATCCTCTATGGATCTTTTATTAACTAAAATGAATTTTCCAATCGGTACATAAACCTTTCTAATGTGTTCCTTTTATAGATAAGGAACCCTAAACAATATCGCTAAACCGTTTTCCAAGAAACGTATAATCATAAAACTAAATAAGATATACACAATCACTTCTAATAAAGCTCATGTATATCCACACTAAATAAACTAAATACTGGAATAGACCCTTCCGTAAACAAACTAATCACTATTATACTTGAAGAGAATAAGTCTTCTGTGAGAATCCACTTCACTTCAAAGAGAAACACTTGGCATTAATATCGGATAATCCGGACTTTCACATAATTCCCAACACAAACCTTTAAATCTTATGATGAACAAATCAAGTTTTACAAGAAAAAGGTTAATACTTATGAGCCAAAACTTATCTTGATAGGCCAAAAGTAAATACTTTTAAGCCTAAAATGAATCTTGTTGGTTCAAAAGTGAATCTTCTTTGGGGAATCAAGGGCAATCTTTGTTAAGCCCTCGACTTGTTGGGTGAGAAAGACCACTCAACCCAACAAAGGCATCGATTACTCTCAAAAATATGATTACATTGATGCACGAGGCGATCCAAGTTAGTAATGGCTTGGGTCCCAAAGGAACTAATTTCCCTTCTCTTGTATGAGGGACATTCAACAATAATGATGATCTTGGCTATTCGAGACGTTGGGTGTTCGAGCACTTGATCGAAATTTATCTTACTTTTCAAATTACTTTTAAAGGCACAATCAAGACTGGTAATTTGGACTTTGAAGATGTGTACTATATGAAAGAACTCAAATACAATCTATTAAGTGTGTCACAAATGTGTGACAAGAATTTTTTTTCTGTTCACAGATACTGATTGCTTAGTTTTATCTCCAAAATTTAAGTTGCCTAGTGAAGATGAGGTACTTCTTAAATTCCCTAGGAAAGGCAATCTGTATAGTGTAAGTATGAAAAACATAGTGGCCAAAGATAATCTTACATGTTTAGTTGCTACAGCTTCTTTGGATGAATCTATGTTATGGCATAGAAGGCTTGGTCATGTGAACTTCAAGGTGATAAATCTTTTAGCTAAAAATAACCTTGTAAGAGGTTTACCTTTAAAAGATTTGAAAATAAACAGAGCGTATTGCATGCCTCAAAGGAAGCAACATAGAGCCTCTTGTAAGCCCAAGGTTTATAACTCTATCACCCAACCACTTCATATCTTCGCATATGGATTTATTGGCCCTACCTCCATTAATGACACGGATTTTAAGAAATATTGTTTGGTTGTATTGATGATTTTAAGCATTTACTTGGGTTTTCTTCATGAATACTAAGTGATGGATCTAAACACACACCTTGTGTTAGTGATACTTTGAGTTATATTAATAAGTACACGGAATATACTTAGTAATACTAGAAGATGGATTGTATGATGTAATGTAAGTGAGAACAGTATAACACAAAGCTTCAATATTATTAAGAATAATACGAGTCATCTTGCTTATCACTAGGGTTACACCTTCAAGCTTTCTAGGGATTAATACGTATATAGAACAATGACCTAGGACCTCCTTTTATAGCACAAGGAGTCCTTTACAAGATAAATATAATTCTATCAATATAAAATATACACAAAATCTTTTCTATACTTATCAATACACGGATACATAACAATTATCCTAATAGCAGTGGTAATAATATGTACTAGCAGTGGTAATGTGTTTCACTTTGCTAGTGCATTCTTCAACATGTCTTTCACAAGCTTATCGGTGGTAATCGTTAGTATTATTCCCAACAATCCTCCCTAAACTTATGATTTCTCTCGCAAATCAATAAGTTTCTTCAATCTGAATCATCTGTAAGGATTTGGGAATTCGCCAAACACTTCACTTTCTTTTTAAAGCCCGAATAGCTCTTGAACATTGATCTTGAATCCTATGAAGAAAAGCTCGACCTTCTCAGTATCTTCATGAAACCTTATTGTTGAAGACAACATCACGATGAGAGTTCGACACTGAGTGGGTATTCTTTCTCAAAGAAACATGAATGCATCCACTCCGACTTGTGTAGAAACATGATGAACTTCACATGAATCATAGTAAGTCCATGTAGTACCAACACATGAAGCTTCAAACTTCAAAATTATCATTAGCATCACGGTTCATAGAGCCTTCTTAGATTAACCCATAGCGCATTTCCTTCATATCTTTAAGATTGCCAAGACATCAAACCTTTCTCGAACTAATCTCCACAATGTATCAAGATCTTCTCTATCACATGCTTTGATAAGTTCTTCAAAGCGAATGAATGATGAAGTTTCACCACCTAACCTTGTAATCTTCCATGTTGGAGAAAAATTGCTAGCGATACACTTCCCAATCAATAATAGGATGTCTGACTTGCAGTGGGTCAAGATAAAAATCTTTTTCTTCAATGAAGATCATTCCAGTCAGTTGTTCTTCTGTGAGTTTCTTATATTGAACTTCTTGTTCTTCAGCAAATCTTGTCTTCTTCTTTAATCGAGGTTCACTATCTTTGGCTTTTCTCTTGAGATGAGGATATCTTCTTTCTTCTTCTTGAGTTCATAGGAACAAAGTCATTATCTTTCCTTTTACCTCCGTAGTAGGCACCTTCAATCGATCATTAGTCATTCCTTTGAATTGATACTTTTCGAGCACCAACATGGCAACAATAAGTTTTCATCATCGAAAGAATTTGTGCCTTGGTTGGTTGTCTTGGATTCTTTGACCCTTTCTAAGCGAACCAATTGCATCTTGAAGTGCTTGTCTATTCTTCATTTGAATGAAGTCTCATCAACTGTCTTTGTTCTTTGTTCTTCGCTTAAAGATTTATCTGCAACTAAGTCAATTGCTTTCTTCTTGACTCTTGGATCATTAGCAATCAAGAACTCAATCTCTTGTTACGTAGGTACATATGTAAACTCAAGTCTTTTCTCTAAATATTGTGGGTGGAACATTGGAAAGTGGATTTACATCCATTGGAGCGATGGTTTCCATTACATCGACTTTTAACCTCCATAAAGTCGCAATCTCAATTTCATCTCGCTTTTTATTGTTTGCAACTTCATCTTATCTCGATCTTTCTAGCAACTTCGCATCATGATCAATTTGAGCTTGTACTCTCTTTGAAACCTTCCTTTTGGTTGCTCTTCACTCTGCACAACTTCTTTACCTTTTTCCTTCTTCTTCTTTTCAATTTCTTCCTATGCAGTGGTAATGTTTTGTTCAACAGTGGGAACCATTTGCTATGCAGTGGGAATGGTATCAGTTGAAATATTTGCAGCAGTGGAAGATGCTTGCTCTGGTTGACTTGTATCAAGTTGCTGTTGAGGAACTTCTTCTTCAACTTCATCAGTACCTTTACTTTCACCTATTGGCTCATCAAATCCAAAATCAAAATCACCTTCATCTCCAAAATCAATTTTCTCCCTTGGTTTCAAAGATCTGTTTTCCTCCCTGTTTGGGAGAATTTCCCAAATATTCACCAATTCCTCGAGTCACCATCATGAGGTGAGGATGGAGATGACATCACAATCTTTGCGGGTCTCCTTTTTGTTTCAACCCGCAACTCTTTCTTCAAAGTCTCGAATCTCTTCTTGCAATTGTGTAACATCCTTGGCATGTTGCTCATTTACTTGTGCCAAGTCTTTCTCTAGAGATTCAACACGCTTAGTTAACTTGGTAAATAGTTCCATCAATTCCATAGGTTGCCCAACGCCTCAACACTTCCAAGCTGTGTGACTGTTGGGAGAGGTGAATCATAGGGCATTGGCTCGAATTCCATCCTAGTTGGACTAGGTTGAAGCTCGAACCACCACCGCTTGTTCCTAAACCAAAGGATCGAGGGACATCTTGTGTTGTAATGGGAGGAGTTGGCTATTTTGCCTCCTCTCATATGTGTGAGTAAGCGGTGGAGTGTAGTTAAGGGTTGGAACCGTGATTGTGGGTGTGTTTTGGGATACAAGCTGGGATTGATGCATCTTACTCAGCACTGTGCAATTCTTGCAAGCATTTGAGGAAAAAGTGGTTTAACAACCCTATTACCATCGTTATCCATGTTTTGAAAAACTTTGGGCTTAAGGCAACGGATTTTATAAATTCTTGTATGAGGTTGCGATTGAAATTCATTTAACATCGCTTGCACAAACCTTGGATACATCAAAATTTTGTTGAACTCTTTACATTGCCTTGCATACTTGTAAAATATATTTAGACCAATTAAAATTATATACGTGGCTAGACAAACCAAAGGGTAAGCCATTGTTGAACCTGAATTGTTCATAAGATGTTTTCTTAGGACTTAGGCAATGTAAAGAGTATGATTTAAAATCTCCAATGAGGACAAAACCACCTTTTGAAAGTAGCCTTTTGTCGGTGGTATCATACCCATGGATGAAAGATGTTCATGAATTTACGGCATAGGTAATGTGATGATACCGTGAGATCATCCAATTGGAGAATTCTCCTCAAGGAAGACTCAATAACATCAATAGTTACCTCATCCAAGGTGGCTCTAAGAGCATCCATCGTTTCATGTATCTCCATCTTTAATAGTGATGGACTTAATGAGAGTTCCAAAAGCGCTTGATTTGAGAGATATAGATTATGGGATTGAGAAGTAAAGCATACCTTACATGAGTAGTGTTTAGAAAGTCAACAATCGATGAAAACAAAATACTCTTGTCGCTTAACTTTTCCAATAGGCCACTTGGTTGTGCTCATCTCGAAAAAGGTGATTGGAGCCATAGTATCTTTTGATGAAAATATGTTGTGTGAGTATGAATTGAATGAAGAACTTGCCAATTGAGAGAAAAAGATATATCTTGTTAGGGTTTGAGAGTTTCATGAAGAAAGATTATCTAAGGAAAAGATTTATCTTAAGAGAATAAATTGCAATTAGGAAAGTAGATAATCTTCTAAAAAATTTACCCTATTAATATGGAAAGCAATCACTCTCAATGGCTAGTAAATTTTTTATTACTGACACAACAGTTGTAACGGCTAGTTCATCAGTGGTAAAAATAACACTGGTAGTGGAAACTATGAACTAGCAGTGGTAATTTTTCACAAAAATTTTCAAGAGCAGTGATAAATAAAACATATGAAAATTGGACTGCTCTTATTAAGTTTTTAGCAAACTACCAGCTATCAACAGATTTGATATGTCTTTACCATGAGCCGTTTGCTATGGACTAGCCAACTCTTAATCATATAGAATATGGTGAGTTGATAACCATATAGTTTTGGTAAACTATCAACCATAAAGCAGATTTGTTAAGTCTTTACCGATGGCAGTTTGCTTTCGGACTAGTTGATTCTTATGTGGATTAGACATGGTGAATCAATAACCATTTGTTATGTGTCTCGGTTACACACCTTTATAATCAACTCCCAACAAAGATTGGTTATGAACACGCTTAGTGTTAGTATAGTACAAAGAATATGCATAACCAACTTGTTTTAACCAAAGTTACTTTTAACCAAGCCACTATCCACATATATCTTCCCAAAGTCAACCCGATAATATCTATATTTACTTTTCAACCTACCAAAATAGGTAAAATAAATATCTCCTTTAATGAACCCTTTGACCGACTTTGCCTATAAAAAGGGCTCATTTCTTCATAATCTTTATCAAAACACATTCTAACTTGCAAAGATCCCTAAAATCACCATGAGCAATCTTCTAAACATAATTGACATCTCTTCTGATTCCTCCTCTGACACAGAGATTATGATTTGTTTTGAGTCATCTTTAGAGGCATCAGGGTGGGCATGTTACTTTCCACCCTGTGCTACAAGCTCTTCTTCCAAGAAGCCAACTAAGAAGACTGCCAAGCCTGCACATTCTCTAATTCTACTCCAGCTCATCAGATGATGATGAGACCTATTCCTTGTCCAAAGAGTTGCCAAGGGCTCGATAAAGGCTTTGGGAGCATCTCTCTCCAACATGAAGCAAATTTCCATACAGAGAATCTTGCAAGACTACCAAGGCCTCCTTCACAAGTTCTTGGTCTTGCTTGTCCAAAATCTGATCAACCTTTGAGAACAAAAGGAAGAGAGCGAGAGAAGACCAAGCACAACTATCAGGGCAAGGGAAAGAAGCCAATGGAGTAGCTTGTGTAGGGTGTAGGTTGTTTTAGGTTTTCATCTTTTGTGTTTTGATGGTGGTTGTTAGTACTCTCTGTTGAATGTAATGAACTTCTTCTTTTGTTTGAATGCAATGAAGTTTCTCTGTTTTACTTTTTCCACTGTGAGAGTAACTTTTACTACTGCTTGCATTTTAGTTTCTACTGTTAGCCTTATTTTCTGCATAAAAGTTAGTGGACTAGCAAAAATACAAGCAAACATATACAAACTTATACAGCAATCTTAGTACCAAAAACCTCCCCTCAACACCAAAGACCATTAGACACAAATTTTTTTTATGGATTAAGCATTCCAATACCTGTTACCAAGTACTGAAATCTACCCACATCAGGTCCTTTTGTTAATAAATCAGCATAGTTATCATCAGTATGAATTTTGACAACTTGAATTAGCTGTTTCTCATAACAATCTCTTATAAAATGGTGTCTAATTTCAATATGTTTGGTCTTTGTGTGTTGAACTTGATTATTAATAATGCAAATGGTACTACTATTGTCAATATAAATGATGGTATTCATAAAATTGTACCCATAGTCCAAAAGTTGATTTTGAAGCCATAGAACTTGAGCACATCAACTTGCAGAGCCACATACTCGCCTCGGTTGATGAATTTGCCACTATTGTTTGTTTCTTGCCTTTGCCATGACACCAATCTACTTCCAAGAAATTGGCATCCACCGTTGTAGATTTTTATCCAAACAAGCTCCGACATAGTCACTATCCGAGTAAGTAATCAAGTCTAGAGGTGATTCTCTAGGTACCATAATCCCATTAGGAAATGCTTTAAGATATCGAAAATCTTTTCACACACGATCAAGTGTGAGAACACAGGAGTGACACGAAACCTTGCACAAGCACATCCGCAAACATAATGTCGGCCTAGATGATGTAAGATACATCAAAGAACCAATCATAGATTTGTACATGTGCACATCAACCGCTTCAACACTATTCTCCTTCAAAAGTTGATGTGTAGTCTTGTCTGCAGGGTCTTGGATGACTTTGCATAAGTGAACTTGAACTTCCTTAGTATCTCACCACATATTTATCTTGATTGATGAAAATACCATCCGGCCTTTGTTGTACTTGAAGTCCCAAAAGAATGTGAGTTCACCCATGGAACTCATCTTGAACTCATCCTTCATCGACTTCTCAAACTCTTTGCACATCTCGTCTTTGTAGAGCCAAAATGATATCATCAGCGTATACTTGTACCAACAAGATATCATTTTGTCTTTCTTGATGAACAAAGTCGATCCACTCTACTCTATGAAACCCATTATCAAGAAGATAAGTAGTTAAGGTCATAACATTTTCTTGGTGCACGATGCAAGCCATATAAAGCTTTAACCACCACATACACTTTATTTGGATAGTCAGGGTCTTCAAAGCCTGGAGGTTGTGAAACATATACCTCCTCATCAATCTGCCCATATAGAAAAGTACTCTTTACATCCATTTGATAGACTTTAAAGCCCATAAAAGATGCATAGGCTAAGAACAACCTAATTGCTTCAATTCTTGCAACTGGGGCAAACACTTTTACATAGTCAATACCCTCCTCCTGAGTGTATTCTTGAGCCACAAGCCTAGCCTTGTTTCTGATAATAATTCCTCTTTCATCCTTTTTGTTTCTGAACACCCATTTTGTACCTATTACCTTATTGCCATGAGGCAAATTGCAAAGCACCCAAACCTTTTGAATCTTGAACTGGAGCAACTCTTCTTGCATTGCTTCCACCCAACTTTCATCTTCAAGTGCCTTGTATATATTCTTTGGCTCCATTTGTGACAGAAAACATATGAAAAGACATTCATTCTTGCCTTCATGATTCTTAGATTCATAGATTTCACTAATAAATCCATGAATATTAGGCAATTTTGATTGTCTTCTAGTCTTCAACGGTGAATTTACATCCCAATCACATTTTCAAGAGGATGTGATTTATGAATTGAAGTATGGGAGTCCGAGGCCGCAATCTTATTTGGCATATTTGAGATTTCAACATCATTGGCTTGAGCTTCCTCTATAAGCTGAGTTGTATTTTCCACTTTTGGTGTTGCGGTGGAAACTTCGACATAGCGATGGAATCAATTTCTCCGCTTTGATTTTCGATTGTGCATATTGCCGGCTCCTTCTTTTCGGAATCATTAAAGGTCGAGCATCTCGGTCCTTGGAATATCATCATTATCTGCATAGTCCCACAATGGCAACATGAATTCATCTTGACCATCTCGCTTGATCCTTGCTTGGTTCATCATCATCAAGAAACTCTTACGAACTGCAAAATCATAAGTAGATGTACTGTGAATATAGGTACATAGTTCATGGTATGGGTTAGAGTATCAAGATCAAACGACCTTTACGGACCAGTTCCTTTGACATTCACTTTGTTTTCTAGGAACTCAACATCTGATTCTCTTCAATCTTTTGGGTTCTTAAGTTGAATACTCTAAAAGCTTTACTAACCATGGCATACCCAACAAAATACCCTTCATCGATTTTTCTTCAAATTTGCCCGGATAATCTATGGTATTGAGAATAGTGACATGACATCCAAATGGTCTCATGAAGTCTAGGATAGGGGTCTACCTCTAAATAACTCATAAGGTGTCTTGTTCTTTGTTTTCACTACTAAAACCTGTTTTACACATAACAAGCGGTGTTAATCGCCCATCAACTAAAAAGTGATTGGCGATTTTGAATCGCCAACATAGTTATAGCGACCTCTATTAGTGTCCTATTTCTCCTCTCGGCAACACCGTTTTGTTGAGAGTTCTAGCTACACTAAATTCTCTTTTAATACCTTTATCTCTGCAAAATCATCCATAACTCTATTCTTAAACTACGTCCCATTGTCATACCTAATGATTTTAACTTTCATATCATATTAGTTTTCTACTTACGCAATGAAGGTTTTAAGAATGCTCGATGTTTCATCCTTAGTTCTAAGAAAGAAAACCCATGTAAACCTGCTAAAATCATCATCACAACAAGACAATATTTCTTAAGATTTAAGCTACTCACAGATGTAGGACCAAACAAGTACATATGTAACATATGAAGAGGGTGAGCAATAGATTTAACCAATTTTGACCTGCAAGAAGCTCTATGTTGTTTGCCTTTAAGACAAGCAACACAGGTTTGATCATTTTCAAACCTTTTCTGAGGCAAGCCTCTTACCAAATCATCTTTAACAATCTTATTTATGGTTTTGAAATTAATATGACCAAGTCTTCTATGCCATAACATGGATTCATCCACTGTGGCCTTTGCAAGCAAGCAAGCATAATCATTTTGAGCAACAATGTTATTCATATCAAAGCTATATAAGTTGCCTTTTCTAGGAATCTTAAGAAGAATATGACTTTCATCAGGCATCTTAAAATCCTTAGATAGAACAAAACAATATCTTGATAAAAGAACATTGTTTTTCTTGTCACACATTTGTGACACACTAAAAAGATTATACTTAAGCTTTTTACATAGTACACAGTAGTCCAAAATCCAAGTTACCGGTTTTGATGACCCCTTTACCAAGTAACTTTCCATTAACTCCACCTCCAAAGTCGACAAATGTCCATCATAGTATTCAAAATTTGAGAGCGGACTTGTTGCAGTCATGTGCCTTGAACATCCACTATCGTGTAGCGTTGATCGATCTCTTTGTCCTTGGATGTTCTGCACATATAAGAAGAAGTTAGTTTCCTTTGGGGACCCAAGCCATGATTGACTTAGATGCGCCTCGTGTATCAATATAGTTATATCTATCAAGGTCATTGATACACCATTGGGATTGGTTGTTGAGGTAATTCCTTTAGGTTTCCATTCCCAACGTCTTGAGGCATTCACAACATTTCCATGTTTCCCTGTTCTTGTTTACAACACTTGCGGTGGGAACTTTTGTTGCGATGGGCTGTTGGTTTAGTTTTGGTACCCATCTGTTGGTTATATTGAACCCTTTTATTATTAAAGTCCTTTTCCTGTTGTTGGGAATTATCGTTTGAGTTGATAAGACAAAAGAATAAAACAAGAGGGACTTAATATGACAAGAAGGAAACCTACAAAAGATGGAAGGACTTGCTTGCAAAGAAGTTTTATTTATTAGTCCTTTGTAGTATTACTCAGTAAACCCTAATCTCTAGTATATAAAGAGGACATAGGTGTAGGTTTAATACATGTCTTCTAATATGTAGTCGATTAGTAAAGGTGTGTGTGTCCTAGGCGTAGTGTATAAACGCCTAGGGATGGTTAGTTAATTAGTAGTTGATTAGTATAGTATTCAGCTGATTATTAGTTAGAGTTAGATGATGTTGAAAACCTTTTTCAATAACAAAGAATTGATTAGTTTATTCCGATGTGCATGTTATTAGTCTTTGTTATTGATCCCTAGTCGAGCTTATAAGCGATCTTATCAAGTGGTATCGAGCTTGTGTGGAAACTCGATTAAGAAGAAACCCTAATAACAGCTTTTAACAACAAACCCTAAAGATGTCGATCAAGTTGCACCACCATCCATCGGCTCACTCGAATACCTATCATCAGAAGGAGAATATGATCTACGGAGCATGAAAATGAGGCAATACATTGCTATTACAGACCATGCACTGTGGAATGTAATTGTCAATGGTAATGAAGTTGTGGAAGATCCTGTAGAAAATCCTGGACAACCTAAACCACCTAAGGCTGTCTTACCAGCAGCAACCATAAGAAATCAAGAAAAGGCTCTCAACATACTGCTATCTGCTATTCCTGATGGTCACCTACTCAAGTTTCATGATGCTAAGGATGCAAAGCAACTATGGGCTGCTCTCAAGACAAGATTTGGAGGTAATGATGCTTCAAAGAAGATGCACATAAACTGTTGAAACAACAGGTTTGAAACTTTCACTTTGGTGAAAGAAGGTCTTGATCTTGCCTATAATGATTCCAAAATCTTCTCGATATCTTTGGAGTTATACAAGGTAGAGGTATCACATTGAAGATGCAAATCGAAGTTCTTAAAAGTCCGCCATCCGTATGGCATGTGATTGCTACTATGATCGAGGACAACACGGTTTGGACACTATGGACTTTGATGATCTCTACAACCATCCGAAGGTGTATGAGCATGAGTTGAATGGCCAAACAAGTTCAAAATCTCACAGTATTGCTTTTGTATCTTACGAAAGAGGCGATACTTCCACCAAAAGTCTTGCTTACCCTACTCAAAGTATTGTTGCTCAATCGCTTATCCCGCTCATTCTATCACAACCATGACTACTCCCACCCCATCACCAACAAACACCATCCATTTCGATGAAGTTTATGCTCATTCTTCGCTCGAAAGCTACTTTACATGTTACTTATGAAGAAGATTTGTCACAAATTAAAGAAGATGCTCTTGAAGAAATTGATATCGGTGGCAAGTTGCTATGATCACTTGCTAGGATCAAGAAGAAGAAAGCAGGAAGAGGCATTGACTTCAAACCCAAACAGGTATCACTTTTGACAAGTCCAAGATTGAATGCTTTAGCGTCAAAAGATGGACACTTTGCAAGGAATGAAAGTTTGCTAAATATCGTGACAAAGGATGATGAGAAACCTAAGCTTGAACTAAAGGAAACTCTATTATTGAAACAAAAGCTTTGGTTGCTCAAGAAAACCTATCGAGGTTGATTGAGGTCTTGAATTTGATGATGAACCAATAACCCTCTTGTATGGTGGCAATGGAAGAGTTTGATTGACACCGACTTTTGATGAAGAACCAGGATCTGCGCTATGGAATCTAGAGATGGTCTTGGAAGCTTTGATTGGAGCATGGAAAGTGAAAAGAACACATTACGCTCACTATGGTAGCTACTTCACCAACTTTACCCCTATCTACGAGGTATGTTCTAAGTGTCATGATTTTTATCAAAAGCGCTAAATAATTATGTATTGAAGAGATAATTGTAGAAGGGCTAGGTGCGAGGTAGTTGGTTTTCAAATTACTTTAGAGTCAATGGAAGCCAAAATAATAACACATGAAAATAATGAAATGGCTTGGGCAGAAAAGTATGAACAACAGGATTATCAATTAAAATTGAGTGAATGGAAGTTAGGATTTAAGATCTCTGAACTAGAAAAGATAACTAAAGAAAGGGATGAGTTGCTAGAAAAGTTTGCTGCTTGGGGACAATCTGGTCTTTCACATGTTAGTTTTGTTGAAAAATAGAAAAGAGCACACATTAAAACTGGCATAGGTTTTGGTATGGACTTTAGTAGCATAGAAGAGAACCCACCTAGTGATCGGGAACAACTTGATTACGAGGATATAATAACTAGTGATGATGAACTCATTAATTATGTAGATAAAACATCTAGTAATGAGGAATCTATTAGTGAAACACCTCCTGAATTTAAGAAAGACAAGGGTTATCATGCAGTCCCTCATCCCACTGGTAGTTTTCAACCAACTAGGACATATGTTTCTCGTTTTGGAGTAGACAATTTAGAGTTGAGGAAAAAGCTTAAAGGTCAAACTACTTCAGGTCCATCTAGTTCTGAATCCCCAAAAGAAACAGTTGAGAAACCCAAGGATGATAATGTTAAGTGTCAGCGGTACCTTCAACACAAAATCTTGCTAAACATTCAAAAGATACCTTCAAGAAAACCTTTTCAAAATCTTGCTAAACATTTTTGGGATAATTTTGGTCAAAATAATTTTCATAACTCACCGAAAGGTCAAGGTAATTTTGGTCATAGACATAGAGGAAGAAATTTTGGGATTCTGTGTCAAAAATTATGTTTTGTTTGTTATAGTCACGATCATTTGATTAAGAACTGTGATTTTCACTCAGAATATCAAAGCAAATTCCCAAAAAATGATCTACCAACCAAAACCAAGAGAGAATAAACCGATGCGGAATCATTCACATAGGGTTAACCACAGCAACTTCTCACAAGACTATAGGTACCCTCACTAGAGAAGACCTTTTTCAAAACCATCAGTACCCTCAAACACTTTTCAAGGTACTGATAAGCCAAAAATTTCACAAACAGTACATTCTCAAAATACTGCTCAGTTTTCACCTAATCAAGGTACTGATCACACTTTTTGGTATGGAAGCCCTAGGAGATCTAATTACTATCAGTCTAGAAGGTGCTACACATCAAAAAGAGTATCTAGATCAAAGAACCCTACACAAAAGTTAAAACCACAGGTTAAGAAAGAAAGTGATGTGAAACAAACAATACTTTCAAAGAAGTAAAGTGAAAGTGAAAGCAGATTTTGTTGAAAATAATAAAGAGAATATGGATGAAAAGAGATGTTTTGAAAAACCAACTCAAGGTTTTGAACAACCAAAGATAATTGATCATGTGCATAAAGGATATTGGAAATTACATACTTAAAGAATTTAAGTATGTAACTCTAAAGGGAACACAAGTCAGTAATGGCTTGGGTTCCTAAAATTAACTAACTCTTTTATCTTTGTGCAGGGCAACCCGAAGAGGAGCTTAAAATCATTTAATTGTGGATTGTGGTTGCTCGGAATACCTCTGAGGGTTGGTTACGGATAACTATGTTTTGACAAGGGAATTGGTCAAATTGAAGAAAGCTTTTGAAGCTCAGACTGCATAGCTAGTGAAGTTGCAAAACAAATTTAGAAGATTAAAGAGTTTTGTATGACCTTTAGTTAAACATCACAGTTATGGGTCAAGTCTCAAAAAAGCAAGGAAGGCGGTTAAGAAGTTTAAGACGTCTTCAAAAGGCAAAAGGTTCAACAAATGTCTTCATTCCAATTGGGGAGGAATCGGGAAAAGATAATTTGAAAGAAGATTGAGTTTCATGCAAATAAAGAAGATGAACCTCAAATCTGAAGCACAAGTAAATATTGAGCATCGAGCAGAAGGAACTGGAGTTCAAAATCTTGGTGTAGAAAATGCGATGATCAAGGTGTTGGAATATAGTAATCATAACAAATTATAAAAGCAAGTAAACATCATCAAAGCATGCAATGTGAGTAAATAGGAATAATACATGTAAGTAATTAACCGAACAAGAAAGTGCGTGCCTTTTAGCAATTCAAGTAAACCAAGCGATTGTTAGAACAAGAACAAAAACCAAAACCCTAACTTTAGGGTTTATAAAATTCGACCCACACAAGATCGACCACCAAGGAATTCACAAGCACAAACGCACTTGTTCTTCGTTCTTGTACACACGTACTAATAGCGATTTGATGTGAAAAGCTAGGTTCTTGAATCACAAATAAAACCAAATACTTGTTTCTTGAGTTAAGCAAAATCGAAACCCTTATGGTAAGGGGTGTTCTACCGGCCATACAAGAAGAGGAGAAGAGAAATTAGGTCTATTGGTGATCCAAGGTTGGGAGAATAATGAATACAAGGGTTTGTATTTATAGTTTCTCAAAACTTGGTGACCAAGAAATCCCACCTCCTTGGGTTTGATAGCCCACGACCGGCCATGCTTCCCTAAGGGATTCTAGATCCTTCTTGTCCACTAATTTCATTTTTAGTCCTCGTAGTTTACATTTAACGACCGTTAGTCAAAACCTCGTTAAATATTTAACTGTCGTTATGTTTTATTCCGTGACTAATAATTAATAATAACATTTTATATATTAATTATTAACATCAACTCTCATACGTAATGTGTGCAATCCGAAGTCTCGAGTTCGAATCCGGACATACTAATATTTAAATATCCATAAAACCTTTCGGCTCCCCGGCTGGATATTACTAAATATAGTAATGACATTGGTTTAGTCTAGCCTAACACGCCAATGCCCCGGATCGAATCGAGCATGGTTTCTGGAAAAACCATTTAATGATTCATCATTTTACTTATCCTTTTGTTACTAATACTACATTAACTATGAATATGGATCAAGTCATTTCTTAACTTAATATTACATTTCTCGTTGTATTCGATTGAACAAGATTACCAAATCATCTCGAGCGTATTCAGTTGATCTTGGGTATGGTCATACAAACATCTTGTCAACCCTACGAGGGCCCAAGTATAGTATTATGCTTTGAAACAAATTCAAAGGAACAAATTCTCTTGACTACAAACATAACTCATGAACTTTGTAACACTTACGAAAATAGCCCTTATAACTACCGATTCGGATAGCGTTAAACTATCTTACACAAATGCACTACATTCATATCAGTTATCGGTATCTCAAGTCGAGGATAAACACTTCATGATATACTTAATGACAAAGATCCATAAAGTATCATCATGTAAAGTTGGGATGAGTTCTATATTCAATTCATTGAATATCATGTGAATCTGGTATGTCCCACGCATCAATATACTTCTCAAGTATATTCTACCAAAACTCAGATTTGTCTTAATTCAATGACATTCCCACATCATTGATCGACAACGGACTATTTAGAATAACATAAGTTATTCACGGATTAAACATGCAAATATAGGATATAATATTAAGAAAACGAAAAATAAACATAACCAACTATTTTATTTCATTAAAATAATATTTGTTCATAACATCCTTTATCCAAATACTAATCACAGTTGCATGAAACTACTAGCTAAATGAAGTCCTATCCCATCAACATGGTCCATAAGTTTTCCTTTGGCAAAGGCCGTAAAGGGATCGACTAGATTATCATCTGTATGAACTTTGAGTAGATTGATTTCACCTATTTCGACTTGTTCTCGAACATAGTGATATCGACGAGAAAATTTATGGTGCCCTTCATGACTCAGGGCTCATTGGCAAATGTTATTGAAGCGAGTTGTCACAATACACATTTAAAGGTAATTCGATTGAGGGCATTACTCAGAGTCCCAAATGAATTTCCTAATCCAAACGACTTCCATCGCGACACGAAGCGACTATGTACTTAACCGTAATAGACATCGCAACCGTTGTTTGCTTCTTGCTCTTCCATCAACTGCTCCTCGGTAATGACAAAGACATAACCCGTCTAAGACTTAGTATCATCTTTATCGGTTTGGAATGACGATCGCAAAAACAGTAACATCAAGTTCGCATCTGGATTTCCTCCATACACTAGAAACATTTCTTTAGTAGCCTTAGATACTTAAGAATGTTCTTATGACTGCCGATGTTTCACACGGAATCTGTTGATACCGATCGAGTGATAATACGTACAAAGCGCCACATCGTGCCTTGTACATCTCTCACGGCATACATGATAGATCCTACGGTAGAAGCATAAGGAACCTTCTTCATGTGTGCCACCTCTTCAGTGTTGACGCATAGTTTATTACTTAAGCCATGTTCAACTTGCATCGGCAAGTATCCCTTCTTGGAATCTTGCATATTGAATCTCTTCAATATTTTATCAATGTAAGCACTTTGGCTTAGTCCAATTAACCGCCTTGATCTATCTCGGTAGATCTTGATTCCCAGAATAAATCTTGCTTCCCAAATCCTTCATAGAAAAGCACTTTCCAAGATAAGACTTTACATCTTGCAAACTTGGAATGTCTTTTCCATGATCAATATGTCATCGACATATAAGATAAGAAAAAAACATTACTCCCACTAGCTTTGTGATACACACATGGCTCATCAAGATTTTGAGTGAAACCAAATTTCTTGATTTCTTCATCAAACTTCTTGTTCCATTGCCTTGATGCTTGCTTCAACCCATAAATGGATCTTTGAAGTTTGCATACACGCTTTGGAAATTTAGGATTCACAAACCCTTGAGTTGCGCCATATAGATGTCCTCATCTAGGCGACCGTTTAAAAGCGGTTTTGACATCCATTTGCCATATCTCATAGTCATAGTGCGCGCTATGGCTATAAGAATCCTAATAGCTCTAATGTGCAGTACGGAGAAAATGTCTCCTCGTAGTCTATCCCAAAGGTTTAAGTGTACCCTTGAGCTACAAGGCGAGCTTTATAGGTGTGCATTGCCATCTATGTCGGTCTTTATCTTATAGAGCCACTTACTTCCAACTACCTTAGCATTTGGAGGTAAGTCAACCTCTATCAAACTTCATTATCTTTCATGGATTGCATTTCCCATTCATTGCAACTCGCCATTTTTCCTTTTCGGGACTCATCATGGCAGCTTTATAGTTAGCGGGTTCACCAAGATCCCTAACATATTTTCCTTAGCTTCTACGTTGAGACATAGACGCTCGGTGCACGCGTAGTCCTTGAAGACCTACAGTGGGAACCACTTCAATCTCGGTGGAACGCCCGGACTTTCGAGGTTCTACTTGAGGTTGGCTAGTGTTTCGAAGGTGTTGTATCTTCTTGATCATCTTCCGGATCATAAACTCTCCCACTGAATTCATGAGATATGAGATCCTTTTCAAGAAAGTCTCCATACCTAGCAACAATTACGTTGTTTTCGGTGGAAAGTAAAAGTAGTAACCCATAGTTTCCTTTGGGTATCCTCGAAGATACACTTTCTGAGATCTTTGTTGCGACTTATCGTGAGTCGCGTTTAACAAACGCCTCACAACCCAGACCTTTAAGTAAGACAAGTTAGGAGCTTTCCATACCACACTTCATAAGGAGTCTTATCAACCTTCTTAGTTGGAACCATATTCAATATCACGAACAACGGTTTCTAAAGCATAATCCCAAAGGATAAGGGAAGAGTTGTAAGATTAAACATTGATCGCACCATGTCTAGCAATGTACGATTTCTTCTCTCGGATACACCATTTTGTTGTGGAGTATATGGAGATGTGAGTTCTTCGGACGATACCACACTCAACTAGATAATCTTTAAACTCTTAGCTTAAATATTCACCACCTCTATCGGATCGAAGAGCTTTAATCTTCTTTCCTAGTTGCAGTTCTACTTCACTCTTAAAACCTTAAATGTTTCAAAGACTTCATGTTTATGTTTAAGTAAATAAACATAACCATAACGACCGAAATCATCGATAAGGTTAAGTAGCTAGCACCCTTTCTTGACACATGTCTTAGTGGTCCACATACGTCGGTATGTATCACACCAAGAAGATTAGAAGCCCTTTCTAAACTATTTGTAAAGGTTTCTTGGTCATCTTCCCGGATATGCAAGATTCACATTTATCAAATGATTCATCATTGATGTCTTGCAAAAGCCCATCGTGTTCTGCATTTGTTGCATGCGTTTCTTGCCTATATGAGCAAGTCTACAATGCCAAAGAAATGAAGAATCCAAATCACCTTTGATTCTTTTATTATTGATGCTAAAGATGCAATTATTTTATCAATCATATTATCATGCAAATCAATTTCAAACACACCATTCTTTGGAATAACATTAAAGTAAAAACACCATTTAAAGAAACCGAAATTCCATAATCGGTAAATGTATGAGCGAAACCAATATCTTTTAACAAGGAAGCGAAGCGACACCCCTAACAATGGAAGGTGCGTAATGACAATCGTTTAATAGCGGTACTAAACCGAAGGTAAAACTAAATCAAACGTGCCTATAGCTTCAACGATGCATGTGCTCCATTACCCACGCGGCGGTATTGTTGTCCATAGGCAAGCTTCCTTCGCTCTTCTAAGTCCCTGCGGTGTATTACAAATATGAATACCACATCCAAGATCGTATACCCAAGAATTTATTTTATGAGAAAAAGCAAATAATTCTATCATCAAAGAGTACACGGCATCGCCCGGTGCGATATTTTATACCTCTTATTGCGCAACTCATCAAGGTAGAGTGTACAATTCCTCTTCCGGTGTCCTACCTCGGTGCGGTGATGACAAGCCATATCCTTCGGATTCTCACGCTCTTTGGGAGGGTACTTCTTGGGTTCTTGTTGATAAGACATAACTTGTTTTCCCTTATCAGCTTTACCCTTACCTTTCCCTTTCTTGTTCGCTAGCGGCTTATTAGGCTTAGAAATCCTACCCTTTTGGATGCTAAGAACCGTAGGTGTAGGGGCCTTCTTGGGCAAACCTTTCTCATAATCAATGAGCATTGCATGTACCTTAGTGAATGTCCTCCCCGTGCAATGCATATTGTAATTGCGCATGAAACCATCAAACTCCTTGTTAAGGGATCATTGATAAGGCCAATTTGTATGTCATTGGGGTAGACATAGTTGAGACGCCCGGTGGTCCATGTAACTCATCATTTCAGCGGTGAGCACTCAGGTTTCCTTCTCTTGCTTGCAACCGTGTAGAGCATCTATCGGATCATCTGACTCTGATCGCGGGCTTTTCAAACAACCTTTGCAATTCTTCAAGCATGAGATTAGGGAAGTAATTTTCAAAGCTGCTTTTGCAAGTTTGAGTTCATACTCTGAGCATAATGCGGCGACCTCATTATACTTGTCATACTCGGTTGCCATGCAGCTCGTGCTTCAGCAGTGAGCTTTTCTGCGCGAGTTCAAGAGGAAAAGGCGTGAGTCAAATAATCTAGTCTTTTGGCAGCCCTCAAGACAATTACGAGTTGCGATACCAATCATTGAAATTAGCGCTACTAGTCAATTTCTCTCGATCAAACATAGATTTGAGCAGCGAGGCTAGTGCGATAGATTGACTTGAGCCATTTCTCTGAAATAAAAGTTCAAAAGTTAGTACTTTTGATAAGTAAACATTCAAGAAAATAAAATACCCTTTGGTCAATATTCATATTAACCATAGAATTTTCCTTGAATTTTGGATCCTCATTATCATAGTTTCACCACATCGGTTGATGCGCTAGTGGTGAAAGTATAGAATAGGTAATTGTTGAAAAACAATAATTGACAAACAAGTTTTCAATTCTAAAAGTTATGGGATTTACAATTTTGCCAAAACAATTAATGCAAAAGCGTAAGCATGTTTCATCCCATCTTATGCCTTGTCATAGGTCTCACTAACTAACTTAATTAAGTTGTCTAATTTAAAAGCGCAAATATTTAAGTCGAGGTCTCACACAACAAAATTATTCACCTTGTTATTGTAATCTAGATCAAGGTCTCACATAACTAAATTACACCTTCTTTGGGTCGTTTGTTGGAAGTTAAGTTTTGTAGATTTCTTATTCAAAAAATCTTTTAATCGTTATTGGAGGTTAGGGTTTGGAAAACCCTATATTAGTCTATGGCAGGTTGTGGTCGAATAGAGTTGCATTCTGATCCTAGTTGCTATTTGGTGCACTGAATCGTGTCATAGTGTTGTGGTTTGGTTTGTAGTTCTATGATGATGTTCTACAAGCGATGTTTGTTGATGGTCACCGTTGTTTTGGTCATCATGCTTGGTACTTGATAGTGATCGATTTTGCATCTAAACATGCACCGTTGGAGCAAGTTTAAACGCTTGCTCTATCCGTGGTTTTAGAGTCTATCACCAAGTTGTTGTGTGAAATTTGTGAACCGATTCTCAATTATGATGATCCAATTGTGGGCAAGTTGGAGGGTTCTCCATGGAAGATTGATGGTAGTCCTATGATGGCTATGTTCTTGGCGCTACATTAGTGAATCATGTTTCATTCCTATTTTATTCACTTGTATAGTCATTGTAGGTGGTAGTTATTATGTAAGTTATAAGAATGGCATGTCATTCTTATATAAGAATCTGTTAGTGTCTAAGGGGTGAGATGAGGACTCACCTCATCCTTTGTACTTCAATGTTTTTTGGCGTAATAATATTTACCGGGGAAACCCTTTACCCAAAAAAAAAAATCATTAGATGGCATAAACTTAAATTTAAAGGGCACAATTTTTGACGTGTAATCAAAACTTATGTATAAAGAAGCATGCATAAAACTTTATAGCATAATATTTTTCGAAAAAACTTACATGATATTTTAATTTGCTAAGATTAATACTACAAAGTTTTAATCGATGCGTTGAGAAACTTACAACTTTGCACTAAGATGCTTCGTACATATAATGGTTATACTAGGTAGCTCTAATCGAACTCACAGAGGGCAGAGGACCAGGTAAGCGCTAAAGCATAACCTTAGACATCCTTTCAGTGTGACTGTGCGCACTTCTTAATTAACCCCTTTATAGTTTGTTCTAGTGGGTGAGCCGTTCTAACCATTTAGTACAGTCGCATCAATCGATTAAGGTTCAAGATTAATGCTTAGAAAAACAAATCAATTTCGCCATTATTTAGTCCATTTAAATTTCTATTCATAAAAAAGCCTTTTTGCTTACTAACATGTGAAACAATATATAAACAAAAAAGCATTTTAATAAAATTAAACACACTCAAATAATATAAACATATAACTAAACAATTTAACATATGTAAAACAATTAGCCACATGCATAATTATTTAGATAAACTCTAATAACAATTCTAGGCGTAAAATAATGCATACATTAACTAGGGCTTTCACCTACAAGTAGATGAGCCACATGCATCGACAAGTCGATTAAGTAAGCCAAAATTAATAATATACTGAAATAGCACATAACTAATTTTATTAGTTATAATTGAGGTCTTCCCAAATTCAATAATTATCAAATAAATAAAACATGTGTGTATCACTAAACAATTTAATACATAAAAACAATACTCCATGGCAAAACATGCATGTTCCACCATGGATTCCATAACAATTATCACCCAAGATACGCATATTACATGACACATAACAATTATTCATTAATTAACCACATAAAATTAGCATGCAATCCTAGGGTTTCTACAAGTTTTACAAAATTAAAACCTACTTAAATAATAAAAGGAAATCAACCCTAAAATAAAAAATTAGGGTTTGAATTCAAAACCCTAGAAACCATAAAAAGCATGCAAATAATCATAAAGATTCAATTTTTATGTGTTTCGGTAATTAATTACATCATATTAACAGCTCGTGATGCCCTTTGTTGGAATATACTAATCATAACAAATTATAAAAGCAAGTAAACATCATCAAAGTATCGGTGAGTAAATAGGAATAATACATGTAAGTAATTAACCGAACAAGAAAGTGCGTACCTTTTAGCAATTCAAGTAAACCAAGCGATTGTTAGAACAAGAACAAAAACCAAAACCCTAACTTTAGGGTTTATAAAATTCGACCCACACAAGATCGACCACCAAGGAATTCACAAGCACAAACGCACTTGTTCTTCGTTCTTGTACACACGTACTAATAGCGATTTGATGTGAAAAGCTAGGTTCTTGAATCACAAATAAAACCAAATACTTGTTTCTTGAGTTAAGAAAAATTGAAACCCTTATGGTGAGGGGTGTTCGACCAGCCACACAAGAAAGAGGAGAGGAGAAGAGAAATTAGGTCTATTGGTGATCCAAGGTTCGGAGAATAATGAATACAAGGGTTTGTATTTATAGTTTCTCAAAACTTGGTGACCAAGAAATCCCACCTCCTTGGGTTTGATAGCCTACGACCGGCCATGCTTCCCCAAGGGGATTCTAGATCCTTCTTGTCCACTAATTTCATTCTTAGTCCTCGTAGTTTACATTTAACGACCGTTAGTCAAAACCTCGTTAAATATTTAACTATCGTTATGTTTTTATTTCGTGACTAATAATAAATAATAACATTTTATATATTAATTATCAACATCAACTCTCATACGTAATGTGTGCAATCCCTAGTCTCGAGTTCGAATCCGGACATACTAATATTTAAATATCCATAAAACCTTTCACAAGGTCTTTGGTGATCAAAGTCTTGCTTGTCGAGGAACTTATAGACAAGAGCGATTACACCAAGAATTCTTAATTTTGAAGAAGAAGCTGGTCCTCCAACTGTTCTACATAAAGAGGAAGTTGGTCCTTCAACAGTCCTACAAGAAGAAGAAGCTGATACACCCATGGTAGAGCGTACTGCAAGTGATGATGATACAGTTGCTCAGATAATGCTAAATTTAACAAGACCAAGAGGTGTTACTATTCCTGGAGTTGAAGAACAACAACAACCTCAAGCTTCTCAACTAGTTTTAGATCCAAAGGACAAAGGCAAAGGCAAATTGGTAGAAACTAAAAAGAAGAAACTGACTTTAGCTGAAATAAGAGCTATTGAAGTAGCTAAGAATGAAGAAGCTACTAAAAAGTTTCAAGATGCATATAATGCTGAGGCTGCTTTACCAGTGAAGGAATCTGAACCTGTTATACCAAGAAGACCACTGAGTAAGGCTAGAGAAAGGAATAACATGATGGCTTATCTGAAGAGTCAAGGATATACTGGATTACAGAAGTTGAATTATATAGAGATGAAAGATTTATATGATGCTGTTAAAGAAGCTTATCAAAAGATGCTGGATAGTATTGTTTCTTTTAAAGATAATATGGATGCAAGATTAAAATTAAGAAGCTTAAAAGAAAAAGAACAACGAAGCTAAATGACCATCAAAGAAGATTGAGTTAAGATCGTCGATTGATGGTGAGAAATTACATAAGAGTTGTCGACTTTGATCATCCTAAAGCTAAAGATGTTGGAAAAGAAGTCTAAGATTTCTACATTCGAAGTTGTAGAAGCAAAAGATGGAGACTATCTTATGTTCCATAGAGAACATGAAAGCTTTAGAGTGTTTAATTCATTATGGGACATACTGCATTTGATAAATAGAGAAGATCTGTTTCAACTATATCAATTCGTGCAAGAATACTTTGAAAATATTCCATCAACTGGAGTTGGCTTAGTATTGCTAGGAGATCTGACAATTATCTGGGAAACTGAGGAGACAATCACTGAAGAAATCTGGCTAAATCAAGAGAATTGGGAGATTACCAGCTGGAGATTCTTTGAAGAATCTGGAGTGCATGTTTTGGAGCTGGAAGATGGGACCATGATTAATATGCTAGCTGAAAGAAGATATCCATTAACAGCAGATCTTATGAGAAGAATGTTAGATCATGGTATGAAGGTCGAGAATGAGGTGAAAACGACTCTTGTGTTAATTGAGTTGTTTATCGGATGGACAACTATAGTGAGATGAAGCATAAGTCTTGGTATGACGTTTAATTATATAAATTTTTAAACAATAAGTACTTTATTCAAAATCTTCTTTGGACAAACAGTACTTTATATAAAATCTCGCTTGCAACTTAAACCGATAATGATCTTTTAATGAAAATAAATAAGAAATTGTTGTGAAGTGCAAAATACTTTTGAAGCACAAAATATCGACAACAAATGGTTTTGAGATGGATACAACAAAAGGTTATCGGTCCACCATGTCTAACAAAAGGATTGGCTAATCCATAAGCAAACGGCTCGGTAAAGATATCTTAAATCCGTTATATAGTTGACAACTTGCTAATAAGTTGTATGGTAATCAACTCACCATATCAAGAAATGTAAAGAGTTGGCTAGCCCACATGAAAATGGCTTGTGGTAAAGGCTGGAAAAACCATTCATATGGTAATTAGCTCACCATGGTTGCAAGAAGTAACTAGTCCAAAGGGTGCGGCTTTTGGTAAAGACAAAACAAATCCGTTGATAGGCGATGATTTGCTAAAAATCATATGGTTATCAATATACCATGGTCTTGGGAGAACTCACCTTCTTTCTTGGGCTACAAGTCAGCGGAAGGCGGATGGCATATTTATCATCCATGATAAGTATGTCAAGGAGATTTAGTGAAGTTTGGCTATGAAAACACAAAGATTGCAAGCACTCCTATGGAGCATAATAAGCCACTACTTCCGGATCTTTGATGGTGAAGAGGTTGATCAACACCTCTACAGTCAATGATTGGTTCATTGATGTATTTGGCCTCGAGACAAGATATCATGTTTGCGATATGCCTATGCTAGATTCCAAGTCTCTCCAAATCTTTCTCACATGCATGTTGTTAAAAGAATCTTTAGATATCCGAAGGCCATGCTCACCTAGGCCTTTGGTATCCTAAGGACTCTTCCTTTGATCCGGTAGCTTACTCGGCGGTGACTATCTTTGGGGCAAGTCTTGATAGGAAGTCAACCACGGGAGGATGTCAATTTCTTGGTGATAGGTTGATTTCAAGGCGGTCAGAAGCAAAGCATTGTGGCAAACTCTGGCGAGGTGAGTATGTAGGCTGCGCAAGTTGATGTGGTCAAGTCCTCTCGGATTGAGAATCGGATGCTTGATTATGGGTATAATTTTATAGGTCTGTCATTTACATAGATAACAACGATACTATATGCATTATAAAAATCCGATTGCTCATTCTAAAACTAAGCACATTGAGATAAGACATCACTTTATAAGGGATGTAATGAAAAGAAACTCATCGAGGTTGATAGGATTGATCTGAGTTTAATGTTGCGATCTTTTAACAAAAGCTTTTGAATTGGGAAGGTTTGATGCTTGGTCACAAGTATTGGGATGCTTCATCCATAATATGTCTTATTTCTCTTTATTTTGTAAAGTTGTGTAAGGCGGTGGTTAGTCTTGATTATTATCTAGTAAATCTTGTTTGTGTAAAGTTAATTCGGATTGTCAAGAAATTATCTTGGGTTGTGTTTTCTTGGTTTTGAACTAACTTTTCGGGAATAACACAAGCAATATGGATGTGGTTTGGTAAAATCTTTATTCTGACAAGTATGGTTTACTCCTTATGCTCATTCCGATGCAACCATGTTGGAACTTCTTTGTAATTACGTATTTTGTGATGCCAAAGCATTATGTGGCATCTTGTGTTATAAATGAACATGAATTGATGGTTTCGGTTAGTCGATTCATTACGCACTAACCCACTCTTTGCCATTCTATCTCTTCTGAGATAGTGTGAATAGCCTAAGGGCATCGGCTTAGAGAGCAGTGAGCAGCAGTGAATCCAACACTTGTGTTGGAGGCAACACACACGAGTGGAAACCCTATCGGGAGGCCCTTTTAATGGGACTATCCATCACAGCGGTGCTTAGCTTGAAACCATTGGTTTTCACCAAACCGAGAGGCCATGTAAGGCCGACCTTGATTAAGTGTCGTCACCATACTTAATCCTTTCAAAATGGGGTTTCGATATTATGATTTCCAAACTATAAGATAATCTTGATGGGTAAAGTGAATCTTGATGGTTATAAGTTAATCTTGATAAGCCTAGTTATTACTAATGAACTAGCCGTTAGTACTTATTCAAAAGTCGATTATCACGATGATTACTTTTGCAAATTAGGTTGTTCCTCCGGTTTACGTATATAAAGGTTTCCTAAATTGGCTAATCTTTACTTATTACCATAAATATTTTCAAGGCGGTCCAATCAAAATTCTCCAACTCTTTATATATTGCATAACTTTTCAATTGCTTTCACCACGATTCACTAAAGACTTTTGCGATCAAATCCACTTTCATAACCTAACTCTTATTGCTAATGGCTCTATTGATTTTGTCGATAAGCACAACATGGTGGCGTTCTTGGACTTGCCGGAAGGCAATGAAGAGTTCAACGAGATAGTAGCTTTCCTAAATAGAAACAAAATCGGTTTGCTTTACTCTTAAACTCTACTATCTTATGTACCCTGTCGTGAAGTTTTGTAACTGCTAATGCCTCAACAAGCGAGGAAGGGTCCAACAGTTAATTGGAAAAGTGGATGGCACCCAAATTGTTATTACTGAAGCTTTTCTAAGAGAACATCTTCATCTTAGAGATGCTGAAGGTATTAGCACTTTGCGAGCCACTGACATAATTGAAAACTCTCATTGATGGGGTACAGACACGACAACATTTTTAACTTTCATAAAAGTCAGTTTTCCCCACAATGGAGGTTTCTAATTCACACCCTCCTACATTGTTTGAGACACAAAAGGACTGGTTGGGATGCTTTTCCCACAAACATAGCCACAGCCTTGATACGCCTTGCAGCAGGCGGGGTGTTCAATTTTTCAAATTATATTTTTGAGGTATGCTTAAAAATGTTGTTAGCAAAACCAAGTTTCGATGTATCGAGGTTTATTCAAATATTTTGGATCTTCATAAACAAAACTTGCGACCTCACAAAATGTTTATCCATCAAAACTACTCATGACTAAAGTGTTTTCAAATATGTTAAGGGTTGTGGTAGGATATAGTGGGGTTGTAGTGCCATTGTTTCCTAACATCTTGATTGCAGAGGTGAAGGACCATCAAGCACAGGTGGCTCCCAACACACACCCACAGATCCTGATAATTCTCCTGCTCAACAACATTCATCCACAAGTAGGCATTCCAGACAGGAGAGTGGGACAGCTCAGCCCCATTCTCCTCCTAACCTTGAACGAGATGAGCTTATCTTTGATGATGTAGTAGATAGAATGGTAAGGGCTGCCACTACTCCACCAAGCTTAGTAGCTGGTGAGGACAGTGGTAACATAAATAAGACCCAACCCATGCCAACACCTAGTGAGCACTCTTCACAGGGTGGACCCAGGCAAAGGTTTAAAAGGGGGGGGGGTGTATTTGCTCGAGCTAGGCTGTGAGTGCATCTCAATTGCCCAATGACCCACCTCTCTCAAGAGTAACTGCAATGGTGGAAGTGGTGAGGCGACTTATCACTAAAGGATATGACGGAATTGTACAGGTTTCTATGTCAAAAGGTTTCTATATCCAAGATCGGTAGTATCATCATTGATTATAATAGGTTGGTTGGAAAAGGTTAAATTCCATTTCTCCATGATGCTTTGGATTTTTTTCATTTGCACCAAAGAGATTAACAGCTTCTTCTAATCTTCGCTTATTGTGATCCCGTGTTATTGCAAGATTTTCAATTAAGCCATCGACCTCCTTGACTGCAGTCTGATAAATGTTTGTAACATAAAAAAGGTCTAAAACTAAAAGAATGAACAAAACACAAGTATGATTACATACATAAACTAATTACTTCATACCTCAGCAGTTTCCTCCTCCAAATGCGCTCGTGGGGTCTTTATCAATATCATCCCCTTCTACTTTAGGACATCCACAACTTTTAAAATGAATATCTTTTATAAATTCAAAGCGAAGATAAGATATGCCTTCCACGATCTTTGTTTTGCTCCATGCGGTGTGATTTATATGATCCAAAATCTTTCTTTCCATCGAGTTCTATTAGATCTTGGCTTCCATCTAGTAATCCTTGGTGGCACCCTTGCAATCTTAGTGTAACACGATCAAAAATAGAAGCTTAACAAAATACAATAAATAATTAGAAAACATAAATATACATAAATGAAAATTTAACTATGAAATTACACGTACCACCAAAAATGCAAGAGGGCCAACAAACTTGGAACTTTTCTTACTATGATCCCATTTTCCTTGCAATCCTTGACCGCCTTTACCACAAAGTCACACCAATTAAACTCTTTAAAGTCACTATTCTTTGTTATTAATGCCAAAAACCGAATGTCTCGACGACCATTGCTCATAGATTCAACCAAGGTTGAAACCATCATAACTAGAAATCTAATTTGAGCAGATAATCGGAGGCTTTTCTAAGCTTCATTTTCTCACAAGCGTGGAGGATAAATATCTTTATCGTTATCAAGGCTTAAATGTGTTTTCAATTCGATGATCGTAGGCACTTTATTGTAGTTTTCCTGCCTTGAACGATTAAGAATAGTTGGCCCATAGGGAACCCATATACCTCATGGAACCCATATACCTCATGGACATACTCCTCGTTCACGGGATATCTCCACTAGTTATTTCGATTACTATCGGATTTTCATCGTATCTAGTTTGGAGAACATAGGATCAGGGTCTTTGGGTATATCTTTGATCTTAAGTTCTAAAACACTTTGAAATCCCATATTTTTAATCGTATTCTTACGGCGGCCGTCGGCAGATTATCAATTAATTCGCATATCAAGCTTGAAGGCTTTACTCCTAGAACATCGGGATGACCAACACAATTTTATAACCATAAAGCAGACGGATAAACTTAAGTGATTACTTTCAATAATATAACAGGCAAATTCACGGTTTGACACATGACAAAGAAGTTGGTCTTGCATATTACAAACTCTTAAGTGAGGGGATCCGGACCCAAAGGCTACAATATTGGTATTTTTGGACATCTTTAAAACTAGAATGAGTGGTTTGGGGTTAATGTATTCGGTCAAGGGGGTCGAAATGTATAAGCTAATTTAGATTTTTAGCGGTTAAATTTGTAATTTTCTAAGTGAATTTGGTAATTTAAATCATTTTTAATTAGTTTTAAGTAATTTAAATTAGTTTTACTTAATTAAAAGTAATTAATTTGTGATTAAATTAGTTTTAATAATCGTAATCGGCAATCATGAATGCAAAGTATAATAAAAGTGCTCACCATTTTCCACATATGCATCACTTCGAAGGCGATGCATTTTCATCCACATTTTAGCTTCATCATCGGCCCATTCTTCATTATTGGTGTGACGGTTCCACGGCCTTCTTCTTCTTCAATTAGAGTGACTTCTTCTTCTTCACCGAGGCGATGCATTTTCATCCACATTCTCTAGCATATGTCATTATATCGACAAATTATAAAGCTTGCAAATATCACTTTAGGTGTGTTTTGAATATTACCTTGAGACTCTTCTTGTTCTTCTTGGGTTCAATTGGAAGGCAAAGAAAGGTCTCTCAACTTTGGATGCACAAGTCTTGAGAATGTCTCTTTTCCACATTTTTATGAATGGTGCATAATTCTTACAATAGTTTCTTTGATCGCTCCCACAGGCAAGGCGTTCAAAGATATCATGGGAGGCGGTTTTTAGTTTTTCAATTTGAAGTTGCGTGCAGACTAAATCATTTGGTGATATACTACATCGCCAAATTGATCGAACCACCGATAAAAAGACTCTTTTATCAAAATATGACTTATAATCATCATATGGATTCAAAATTGTATCTGAAATATTACCCTATATTAGTAAGCGAGATAAACTACTTAAACTCGAAATTAAGATTTGTAAAACATACGTTGGCGTCATGCTACTCCTTATATTTTCCAATTGTTCATCAAACTTAACTTTCCTCGCTTACGCTTTCTCGATTAGCTATTTGTGGGATCGATTACTTGTAAAGAGGATGTCTTTCACAAGTACTTGTGAAGGTGAGCCCTCCCAAAAAGCTTTTACGATTTTGGGAATTCTTTCCATAAAAAGCATTAAAGATAAATTGGTCAAATTATTGAATAATCATATAAAATATTTATATTATAAACTTAATTTACTAATTTAGAATCAAAGGTTGAACTAGTATTCGTCAATTTTGTCTTTAAGTCTTCTAATCTCTAAATGGCGTGGGTTGCTATCTATTTAAGTGTCTAATGATAACTTAGCGGAATCTAAAAATCCTTGAAATCAAACTTGACTAATTACGGTACTATTCTACGTGAGGTGTCAAAAGCTCAGTCACTTAAAACCAACTGGTTTGGGATGTCCGAGAAGAAAGTCGTTACATGGAAAAGGCCCTTTTGCCCAAGTGCTTATTGAGCTTATTTGAGTGCTTATTTGGGTAAATTAAGTTGATAAGTGCTTATTAAGGTAAATTAAGTTTATACTATAAATATTTTATATGATTATTCAACAATCGACCAATTTATCTTTAGTTGTTTTTAATGGAAAGAATTCCCAAAATCGAAAAGCTTTTTTGGGGAGGGCTCACCTTCACAAGTAATTGTGAAGACATCCTCTTTACAATCTTGGATCCACAAATAGCTAATCGAGAGAAGCGTAAGCGAGGCAAGTTAAGTTTGTGGAACAATTGGAAAATATAAGGAGTAGCATGGCGTCTCACGTATGTTTTACAAATCTTAATTTCGAGTTTAAGTAGTTTATCTCGATTACTAATATTTGGGTAATATTTGGGATATAATTTTGAATCCATATGATGATTATAAGTCATATTTTGATAAAGAGTCTTTTTCTCGGGTAGTTTCGATCAATTTTGGCGATGTAGTATATCACCGACGATTTGGTCTCAGACGCAACTTTGAATTGAAAAACTAAAAACCGCCTCCCATGATATCTTTGAACGTTCCTTTGCCCGGGAGCGATCGAAGAAACTATTGTAAGAATTATGCACCATTCATAAAATGTGGAAAAGAGACATTCAAGACTGTGCATCCGATGTGAGACCTTTCTTTGCCTTCCAATTGAACCGAAGAAGAACAAGAAGAGTTTGAAGGTAATATTCAAAACACACCTAAAGTGACATTTGCAAGCTTTATAATTTGATGATATAATGACATATGCTAGAGAATGTGGATGAAAATGCATCGTTCCCTGAAGAAGAAGAAGTACTCTAATGAAGAAGAAAAAGTAGGTAATATTCAAAACACACCTAAAGTGATATTTGCAAGCTTTATAATTTCTCGATATAATGACATATGCTAGAGAATGTGGATGAATATGCATCGGTCCCGGTGAAGAAGAAGAAGAAGAAGGGCGAGGCTGTCTGTCACACCAATAAAGAATGGGCGATGATGAAGCTAAATATGTGGATGAAAATGCATCGGTTCTTGGTGAAGCTGCATATATGGAAAATGGTGCGCACTTTTATTATACTTTGCATTCATGATTGCCGATTACGATTATTAAAACTAATTTAATCACTAATTAATTACTTTTAATTAATTAAAACTAATTTAAATTACTTAAAACTAATTAAAATGATTTAAATTACCAAATTCACTTAGAAAATTACAAATTTAACTTCTAAAAATCTAAATTAGCTTAAAATGATTATGAAATTAAAAACCTAATTTTATGACTAATTATTTAATTTTAATTAATTAAAACTATTTTAAATATTAAAAACTAATTAAAAAGAAAATTAAATTGGAAATTAACCAAAAATTGCAAATTTAATTTTTAAAAGTCTCAAATAACTAAAAATATATTTTAAAACTAAAATCCTATTTTTATGACTATTTAATTAATTTCTATGAATTAAAATTACTAAAAGTGCTTAAAACTAATAAAAAATGAGAAAATAGCAAATCAACGTAGAAAATTATGAAAAATTACAGAAAAGTCCTAAATATTATCCTAATTAAGGGAAAAATAAGCTAGACTAAAAATTGAACCCAAATAAGCACTTTGGGCTAATAAGCAGTTTGAATAAGCAGTTAAAATAAGCAAATAAGCAAAAAATCCAACCGAATGATTCCAGAAGGTATAAACAACCTTAATAAGCACTTATCAACTTAATTTACCCAAATAAGCACTCAAATAAGCTCAATAAGCACTTGGGCAATTTCTAATTTTTTTTGGGTAAAGGGAGTAATCCGCACCACTGGTAAATAAATTAACCAAATAAAAGTTTAAGTACAATGGATATGAGTGAAATCCCATATCTCGGCCCGTTACATAGGCATAGAGCTTACATAACAAGATACTTCTGTTTTCTAACCAAGAAAACAAACCACTACTCAAAAGATAACATATGACACAAAGAAATAAAATTACTTCCTAGGACCTTGAAGCGTTGTGCCATACATGGCATTAAAGGCATCAAATTTCCGGAAGATCACGAACTGTTTCGCATAGTCATCGTAATCATAGTCATCATACTCATCTTCAAACTCTTGGCCACCACCAAATATATTAGCGAGACTCATCAAATGGGTTAGCAACAACCTCATATTCGAATCGACACTACAATCTCTCCCACTTTAGAAAAGGATTACTTCTCTTAGTAGAAAGGCAAGGCGGTATACAAGAATCACTAGTTTGAGGAGCCACTACCGACTCCATCTCTTTCAAATCACTCACAAGAGGCTCTTGTGATGCAATACCTGTCTTAGTAGACTTATCATCGGTAACTTCCATTGTACAACCGGACTCCACATCCTTGATAGTGTCATTAGAAGGAATACCGACGCATCCGTATGTTCCATATTAAGAGCGTCAAAGCGGTTAGATGTAGCGATCTTGGTTCCACTCGAACTAGCCACATCGAAGCATTCTTCTTATTGACTACGAGGTTCGAAAGGATTCTTCTTGGGTTGGTATTGAAGCTGTTACCACAGCGGTTTGAAAAACCCTCCTTGACTCGGTTAGAAGACCCACCTTTCTTTCCCTTCTTCCTATTATTAACCGTCTTGAAACCATCATTTGCACCATCATTTGCACGCTTAGAAGGTGAGTAGGAGGTTCAACAACTATAGGACAATCAATAGGAGTATGACCAAAATCTTACATTTATCACAATGTGGTGGTTTCACTCATATTCAACCCGTATCGTCTCGATAGTCGACCCCGACCCATCAAGTAACGGAATCTCAATGATGAAATTTGTCCTAAGAAGCTCATCCGACTTGACATCAATCATGCATCTAGCAAAACTACTACGGCATTACGAATCCTTGCACATTTGGCTAGTGATGGCATCTAACCGTTTAGGCGTACCAATCAATGTGGCAAGGAGACTAAGGCCATCATCGAGAAAACATAGCAAGAGGGCGTCATGGAATTTAACCCACACGGGATATTGGTCAAATCCTCTTTGAGTAAATTGGTGTTCACTTGTCCATGGTTTAAGAATAATAGGTACATTATTAATCAACCAAGGACCGTTTTCAATAACATCATCAACACCTTTTTTCGAATTAAACTTAAAAAAGAAGAACCCCTTTGCATTCATCATTACCTTTTGTATGCCAAACTTAGCCCACACATTGCGTACAAAGTAATCAACAACAGGAAAAGCAAGGCGTTTACCAAGGAAATACCCATACAAAGTATTCTCAAACCTATTGTTAACCTCTTCAACCACTTTCAACGGGACAGAAAGATCCACACCATTAGCTTTCTTATTACACTCCAACCTACGAAAGTTAGAAGTGTGTTTCTTTGGGTCATTAGAAGTAACACCGACATCGATAGAGAAGGTTGTTGCAAAGCATAATCACCAACCTTCTCAATACCAACAACCCATTGGCATTTGATTCAACACTATCATTACTAGCATTAACATTAGAAGCCATAGGACAAGTTGTATCTTGAGGAGGTTTAGAATAATAACCAATAGCATTAAGCATCTCATCAAGCTCCTTACGTATGTGGCACCTTAAGATGCTCAAAGGACTAGTCCCGAGAGCGTGATTAGCATCCTCAATCACACCGGTTTTAATGGTTGCCCATCATCACCCATCTTAAGATGCACAAGCGGATTAGCCCGGTGAAGTAGTAGCATCCATCGTCCCATTGGTTTTAATGGTTGCCCATCGTCACCCACAAGAACAAGTTTTCCTCGGCAATTTGTTTCTCAATACGCAATTTTCGTTGAGTATCATTCCCTCGGGCTTGTCATGACTAGGTGCATCATGACTAGGGTCGAACCAAGTGAAGCCGGCTCTCCCATAATCGACATCAAAACAATCAAACCTCTTTACACAAGTGATCGCAAAGATTAAACCCTAGTTTTAACAACTAGGGTTTTAAACCATGAACTCACACCAACTAAACCATGATTTAATGATGTACGGTCGATTCAATGATTGTATAAATAATCACAAAACCGATTAAGAACCCCTATATATGCGATAAATAAAACCCTAAATTAAAAACCAAAACTGATTAAGATACTATGATTTAATGAGATTAAATCGATAATATAAAGATGAGATTGATGATCGAGCAGGTTGGATTGGTAGGGTATCATTTGTTCTCCAAAGTCGCCAAAGGGGTAGGAGAGTTATTTTTTCCCTCGACAATTTATACAAATATGAACAATAATTTACGATTTTAAGGTATAAACAACCTTTTGCGAGACCATGTACCAAGCCTGCAAACATTGCATGTATTCCTACGTGTATTCTTCTTGTTCCATCTTGAATACATGCTGTAAAAATATGCTTTCCCAACTTATTCATACTCACAAAAAATTCAAAAAAGTACAGTAATAAACTACATGCAGTTTGGAACATTACCTGCAGATTAAAATATTGTTGCATCTTTTCATTGGTTAGGTTAATGCGTCTAAAACTAACCTCTCCACGCTCTATTCCATCGCTACCTTGCCTATCCACAAATTTTGCTACAATATAAAACTACTGAACATAACCATATAATTAAGCTTACCAATCAAAAGTAAATTGTTTTTTCCCGAAGGTTCCTCCATTGTTTGAAATACCTCGATCATAGACAAACGTTGATGCATTTATTCAAATTCCTAAAAGCATGACTTGAAACACATTCACATCAAAAGAACTCGAAATATATTACCTTGATGAAAGAGCGTACAACTTGGGGAATAAAAGAGTTGAACCTTCTCAAAGTCTTTCAATCTTGATTGAAAATCTTTTGCAAGTTTAGCATATATTTTTTCCTAGTCACGCACGAAAGAAGGAAAAAATAAAAATAAAAATGAAGTCACCAAAGGAAGATAACAAAGATTAGTTTACCATTGGGAGCCACCATGACCTTCTGATCCCCTTTTGTACCCAACCCATGTGTGCCAAAAGTACTTGCTAAGCCTTCAGTAACCTTCCCATACATGGCTGCAGAAAGAAACATATGTTATTTCTTATCAATTACGATGCATAAAGAATTAAAAGCAATTTGAATAAATACTTATTTTAGGGTCTCCATATGTAGATGTGAGGGCGGTTTCTAGCTAGCTTCTTCTTCATGTTCGAGATATATCATCATCTAATTGATTTGAAACTTATCGGGCCAACATTAATATTTGGGCTAACAAAATGTGCCGTCATCAAACGACAACATATTTATATTTTGGAGAAATATGCAAATATGCTAGTTTTATTGGGTATATATGCAATGATCCCTATATATAATAGGTAATATATTAGTTTCGATACATAAAAGCTTAGCTTCATTAATATGCTCAGTTAAAGAAGACTGTAAAAAAAGAATGAAAGAAACGAAAAAATGCTAGCAAAATCTTGACAAAGCTGAGAAGCTTCTCGGTCTCGATCATATCTTCCTCATACGAACTTTGATGTAACTAAATCAAAACATAAACAAAAGATGAGATTTTGAAATGTTATTCAACATGGTTAGTACCGGCTCACCATTAATATAACATGACGAATTAATTTAGAAAAACTCATATTTTACGCAAACAAAGTTAATGCGGCTACCCGAAGATAAGAGCAAAGTTAACGCCGCATGTCCCGTTTATATCATAGTCATTGCATAGATCGTGGTACAATAACGTTTCCTGGTAAGCGATTTGTTTCTGGAATTGATTTTCAACATCTTCACAATTTGGTGATGAGTGAACTTTAGCTGTTTATATCACAATTCATATTGTATTAGTTTAGAATATTAAATCTAATTTACAAAACGTAAAAATTGAAGTGGACATTAAATCGAAGGGTTACCCTTCAACAATATTAATTGCATTTTACCCTTGTACTAACTTCATTCTTTGTATTAATGAGTGTTTGACACAAGCGAAATTTAATAGTCTTCATGGTTAAAACATATGTTACGATGATCGGATATTCAATTCACATTATAAAATGCAACTAGTAGTCGTATTTTAGAAAAGGTGATCCAGAATGGCGAATATATTTGGGTTGGCTAGGGTGTAATTGAGCGAGTCTTTGTTGAGCTCGAGCTTGACTCGACTACTATAAACACAGGCTTGAAAATAGACTCAAACTCAATCAAGCTTAGCTCAAAAATATTCGACATATTTGCTAGAATCACCCACTTTGAAATGATAACTAAGTAATTATAAACATAAAGCGTAATACGTAATTTAACTTAGGCCAATAAGGCTTTGAGCCTCTCAAATCGAGTATTGTGAAACACGAACTCGACTCGGGTTTCTACTCGAATAGCTCGAGCTTGTTTCGACTTGATTAAGTCGAGTATTCTCTGAGTTACGAATAGCTCACATGACTTTCTTATCTTGTTTACACCAGGATCACAGATGAAACATATACACGGATAGACAACCAACCAAACATTTGTGACTTCCACTCGATCCTCTTCAATTTAGATCTCATTTAAACACGGATATTGGTCGGTGTTTTTTTTATGTCTCGCATTCTAAAAACTATTCGCTTTACCATTTGTTTTATTTCCTTTACTTGTTGATTCTTGATTAATTCTTGTTTAGGATTTCATCGTTTAATGTTTTTAACATTTTATTTGTGTGTTTAGTGTGTCAAAATGTTACTATGAAATGATGGAAACGCGTTCCTCTTGGCCAAGTATTCATTGAATGATGTTTGAAACTCGACATGGTTATTGATTCTTGTCGTTACAGAAAGCAGTAAAATGGTGTTTGGGTTTGTATGCAATTGCAGAAAAAGAACAACAGAACTTGTGTAAACGTTGTATTATATAATTGAAGTATGTATGATACAATTTGCCTACACTGCCTCTTCCTTATATATGATGTGAAACGACACAATGAAGTGATATACCATTTCACAGAAACCTAATAGAGGCGTATTTAATCTAAGGGACACAATGGTTTACAGAAAACCATATTGACCCAAGCCCACATTGTTTCCAGGCTTTGACAAATAACCAATCTAAATACATATACGTTTTTCATCCTAAGTAACTTAACAGTACATATTAACGTTTATAACAAATTACAGAAGTCTTTAAAAACATTAAACTAACATTGTCCCCCTTAATTGTTGGTGTCGGTTCAGAAATAGGTAAGATAATCAACTCAAAGAAGAATGTGCAACTCTTCACAGAAACAAACAAGCGGTCGTGATAACAAATACCACTAGGTGGTTACGGATATCACTTGGAATCGTGTGATCACTTTCCAAAGTAAACTATTCGACCCTAATGCCGGGTATCACGAATATCTACTTGGGATAAGACCAAATGCGTTAGAGAATTAGGCACAATTCTATAACCCTTCGCTAATAAGTGTTTAGGTTTCTTGTATTGTTTTCACACGTATTTTCACTATATGTCATCGTCAAAGCAGATCTCTATTTATAGGAATATACTCTCGACTAGTCAATGGAATTATGGGTATTAATCGCCCATTAATATCCTCATAATTATCATCATTATAGCCGTTAGTGGTTACATGACCAATTAAACGTGGTCATAATGCGGTTTAAAGCGCCACTTGAATAGGTCAAAGCTGTTACAAGCGGTACTATCATCGGTACTTTCATAGTGCTATCGGTGGTTACACCGCCTGGAAACACCACCGCTTCGATGTAAACACTACCTCGGTGAAACACCACTCGGTGGAAACATTGATCCGATTGGAATGCGCGCCGGTGGAAACATCGATAATCGATGGTAACCACAACAAGCTTTCACCAAGCACTACCAATACAAACCACTATTAGAGTCGTGGTGTTCATGGACCTTATGGGTGTACACTCCGCACCTCCTAACCCATTACAAGGTGTGAACTAATCCCACAAGTGCAGCGATACGCTTACGCGCCGCTGTTCGGGTCAAAGGAACTTCCTTTTCGTCGAGCAAGTTTTTCAACACCCTAGGCATGCGGTGAACCTAATCGTTGTAGTGTAGTATTAGGGTAAGCCACGGTATTGATATCGTTCTCTGGGGAATAGGAATGCTAGTGAGAAGTTACTACGCTAAGGTTAAGGTTGAAGAAGATTATTTTTATCTTTTATGTTTTTAGGAAATTGAAAGGCACGAATCTCGGGTATTGGATTTGGGGGTTGGTATTTCACCGATTACTCTACTATTATCTAATTATCTAAACTAAGGTGGTGGTAGTCTATGTCTAATTAATGTGTGCTCGTATGATAGTTTAAAGATGTGTTTACTTAGGTTTTACTACTCCTTAATTATCTCCTATTGATGGTTGAGTTGTCACGTCCTTATTCTTAGTTGCGTTGTGTGTCTAAAGTTGTAGGGTATGCGTTTCTCCCAACTCTTTGAAGTTACCAAAGGGTCTCGTCTACAAAACCCACTAGGGATAATAAACTCTTACTCTAAGGCACTCTTTGGATTGTTTAGCTTACAACTACTCAGGTAATTATATTCTAAGGTTAGATGAATCAAGCATTAAGTACACAATGAATGACCTATCGCATTACTAGATCATTAATCAACTAAGATAAGAAACAACCAATCAATATTCAATAATTAAGTTTCATACTCCTAAGCAAACACACAAATAAATTAGCCGAACATGGAGAACATGCAAGCATACACACAAATAATCAAAGACATAATTGAATTGATGAAGTAAATACTTATCTTGATGTAAGATAGGGTTTGGAACCCTAAAATCATACAAGACACACTTGGTTCGGTTTTAGGTTTTACTCCAAAAGACTCTCCTAAAAGCGAAAATTTGGATTCTATATATAATATTACATATGCGACGGCGTCACCTTATGTTTTGTGACACCGTCGTGTCGCAAATCATTAGGGTTTCGTCTTGGCCACGTTAACCTTGCGCGGCGTCACCTTATGTCCGTGACGCCGTCCTCTTCACCTCGGCGTCATCTTGGTCGCATCTAGGCCGTCTCGAGTTGCGACGGCCTACTCTTTTAAAGCCCGCCGTCCTTCAAAACAAGCCATTTTCTCTTACGAGCCGTCACAAATTCCTCCGGCGGCGCGTCGGTTTAAGATGGCGCGTCGCCTATTTTCATCACTTTGAGTGTCTCGATTCGACTTTGGCCATTTTCTTCAGTATATTCGCCTTTTCATCCAAATAAGTGCCATTCCAGCATTTTGCCTTCAAGAGACCTAAAAGTGAAAAGGAACGATATTAAGCAATAACGGATACAAAGTGATCAAATAAGGGTTAAAAGACCCCTCAAATGGTACCTTTTAAAACCTTATCATGCACTAAATTTTCCAACAATCCTCCCAAATTTAGTTCACTTCGCTGCGTGAAAACAAACATCAAGCAAAACATGTGCATAAATGAAAATGTCACGAGGATTGAATTTCCATCTTAGTAATTACACGTTCAAATATTCGAGAATCGTGGTGTTCTAAGAATTGAACCCTTCAACCCATTTGAATACACGAAGATAACTACACACAAGCTTTCAAACACTTATCGACTCCCGACACTATACAAGCCATGTGTCCATATCCAAATTCATAAATGTTGTAAAAGCTAAATTCCAAAGCTTCACAGCGGCAAAACTTCAACATTTACATAGGTGGTTCCTCTTTAGTCATGCTCGCCAAGCACTTTTTCAAAGAAAATTAACCATTAAGTAGTAAAGACTTCATCCTCCTTTCGTGAGTTCTCGAGCACAACCTTGGGATGTAAATGAAACATGTGCTCCGGTCCATCGAATGTTCGATTTCCACATTGAACTCGGCTCCCAAGTTTCCTTAGGAGGAGTTGGGTGTCCTAGCATTCGGTGACTAAGTTGGACTTAAACCCATCCCTTTAGCGAGACTTTATAACCAAGTCTCTAGCCAAACCCATCGTCAAGTGATCAGCTAAATTTTGTTGAGATCTAACAAACTCTATAGATACCACCCCATTCATGATAAACTCACGAATCATGCTATGTCTGACACCTAAGTTTCTAGACGTACCATTGTACATTTGCCTATAAGCCTTAGCCAATGTAGCTGCACTATCACAACGGATAGAAATAGGTGCTATAGGTTTAGGCCACAATGGAATCTCAAGAAGCAAGTTTTCAACCATTCGACTTCTTTACCAAAGAATGCCAAAGCCACAAATTCAGATTCCATTGTTGAGCTGGTGATGCAAGTTTGCTTCTTGGATGCCCAAGAAATTGCACCTCCACCAAGTATGAATACCCGACCACTAGTAGATGAATTGTCTTGATGTTATTGATCCAACTTGCATCGTGTATCCTTCCAACACCGATGGGTAGCCATTATAAGAGAGACTATAATCCATAGTTCTCTTCAAATACTTGAGACCCTTTGAAGCGCTTGCGTTGATGAGCACTAGGGTTACTAGTATACCGCTCAATTTTCCCAATCGCAAAACCAATATAAGGTCTTGTACAAGTCATGGCATACATCAAGTAGCCAATTACCTAGAATACTCAAGTTGAGATACGACTTTGCCATTATTAGGCATCAACTTCTCACAAGTATCCATAGGTGTACTCATCGGAGTACAATCAAAGTAATTGAATTTCCTCAACACCTTCTCAATATAATGAGACCGAGAGATAGAAATTCTTTTACTTTCATGTTTAATCCTTATACCAAGGATAACATCGCCTCCCCATGTCCTTCATGGAGAACCTTGATGACAAAATTCCTTTGTCGGTCAACTTGATTTTGGTCGTGCAAAGATCAACATGTCATCAACATATAGACAAATGATGACTCCTTTACCGCATTCATCAAATTTGCTATATACACATTTGTCGACTTGGTTAAGAACATAACCACTAGACAAAACCACTTCATCAAATTTTGATGCCATTGCTTAGGTGCCGCTTTAGTCTATAAAGAGACTTAATCGGTTTGCACACCTTGTTTTCATTTCGGGCATGATGAAGCCACGAGGTTGGTTCATATAAACCTCCTCATCCAATTCACCATTCAAGAAAGCTGTCTTTGTTGGAATTAAATATCAAGACATTTAAATAAATAATCACAAAACATCAAAGTAATAGTACGGAAGCGTATAGGATGTATTAACGAATAATTAATTAACATAAAGAATATGCGTACCTTAGTTGATTCTAGCCGAACAAGAATCAAATCCACAAACTAGCAACGGATGAACCCTAATTTGATTTAGTTAGGATTATGTGAATTACCCTTACCGCTTTGTAATTCAATCCAAGACAATAACAAAAGTATGTTATTACTAAGTTCTTGTACACACGTACTAAACCGAATTAAAGTACCGCTAGTTTTTATCAAACCAAATAACTTGATGTTTGGAAAAGAGTGGATCGACACCTATGAAGGGTGTTCGACCGGTTTTAGCAAAACACACACACAAAACAATTTTAGGTTTAGCTAATGAGCACAAGAGGTGGAAAAACAAGACCCCTAGCCTTGTATATATACCCAAGTAAACTTGGTGAACAAGTTGGTCCTTGTTTCCTTTTTCCTTTGGCCGATCGGTTTGGGACATCCCATAGGGATTCGAACCTTCAACTTTGCAATTTGATCCTTTTCCATAAACATTTAACGACCGTTAGTCCATTACATTAATTACTTAACGTCCGTTAGTTATTTCGTTTAATAAATAAATAAATATAACATTTATATTTAATTATTAACTTTAAATTCTCATACGTAAAGTGTGCAATCCCATAGTCTCGAGTTCGATCCTAACTCACGTCTACTAATTTATATCCATAAAACCAACACTCCCACTGGATATATCTTAATAGAGTGATCACATTCGATTAGCGTCTAGCAACACTTCGATGCCTCTAGTACAACTCGAGCAAGGCTCTGGAAAACCTTTTAATGATTTCTCATTATTATTATCCTTTTGTTTCTAATACCACGTTAAATAAAGATATGGAATTAAGTCATTCTTTATATAACTATTACATTTCTCGTTTGTAAGTGATTGACCAAGATTACCGAATCATCTAAACATATTTAGGGAGATTTGGGTGCGGCCGCGACAAACATCTTGTCAACCCTACGAGGGCCCAAGAAGATTAAACTCCAAATAAATTTGAAGGAACAAATTCTATCTTGACTACAAGAATAACCCACAAACTTTGCAACATTTCAAAACAACCCTTATGACTACCGCCACGATAGCGTTAAGTTGCTCCACGAAATGCACTACATTCATGACACTTATCCGGTATCTCAAGTCGAGGATAACTATTCATAATTTACTTATAACAATATCCACAAAGTAAATTATTTAGTTGGGATAAGTCCTATATTCAATTCATTGAATATCATCTGAAATTGGTATGCATTCTCATCAATATACTTTCAAGTATATTCTACCACATCTCTCAGATTTGTCTTAGTTCAATGATACTCCCATATCATTAATCGACAACGGACATTTAAAATAACTTAGTTATTTACGGATTAAACATGCAAATATAGGACAACAATATTATAAATGAAAATAAACATAATCCAAACTTTATTTCATTGAAAATAATAAATGTTTTACAATACCCTTTATCCAAATACTAATCACAGTTATGCATGAAACTTTTAGCTAAACGAAGTCCAATTCCATTGGCAAGTCCTACAAGCTTGTCTTTAGCTAAAGCCTTAGTGAACGGATCGCTAAGTTATCATCATGTGAACTTTCGATAGATTTATTTCACCTTCCGTACTTGTTCCCGAACATAGTGATACTTTCGTAGAAAATGTCCGGTGCCCTTCATGACTCGTGTTCATTGGCAAATATGATTGCGGCAGAATTGTCACAATACATATCAATAGGCGATTCAATTGAAGGCATAACACCAAGCCACGAAATGAATTTCCTAATCCAAACGACCTCCATTGCGACTTCCGAGCGACTATGTATTCGGCTTCATCAGCAGACATCGCAATCGTACTCGCTTCTTGCTCTTCCAGGTCAATCGCTCCTCCATTGATGACAAAGACATAACCACTACAACAAAAGTGGCTTTTAGGACCCTTTTGTGGGACGGTAAGATAATGGAGTCCTAAAAAGCATTTAATAGGACATATGAGCGTTTAGGGTCCTTTTTAAATATTTGCTACTTAGGCGATGTCCTAAAAGGTATATAATAGGATGGTCGATGATTTGGGGTCCTATTATCATATAACTTAATATGACACTTAAAATATGGGTCCTAATAAATTACCTTTATAAGGCGTTTATTCATTATGGTTGTATTATAATAAACCATAATAGGACACGTGAGTTTTGAGTCATAAGACATCGAGTTAGTTAAAGCGCTTATTCACAAAAGTTTTATTTAACAAAATTTAATAGGACCTTTGACACGTCGGTATTATAACGTTAACCTTTATAGGGCGCTTATGTACAATGGTTTTATAACATCATTTTTTAAACGATTTTTGCAAAAGTTTTATTATAACAAAACTTAATAGGACCCTTAAAGGATGCATATTAATTATGGTTTTATTACAATACACCATAATAGGACACTTGATATATAAGTCATAAAACATTAATTATTTAAAGCGCTTATTCATAAGCGTATTATTAAAACATAACTTAATATGACGATTGACACTTGGGTCCCATAGATTGATACACCATAATAGGACACTTGATATTTGAGTCATAAAACATCGGTTTTATGGAACACTTATTCAAACGTTTTTTATAAGAAAAGTGAATAGGACCCTTGACAATAGCGTCTTATAACGTTAACCTTTATATAACGCTTATTCATAATGGTTTGTTTATGATACACCACAATATGGCACATCTTTTAGAGTTGTAAAACATCCGCTTTTTATAACGCTTATTCGGTTTTATAGAACGCTTAATTGCAAAAGTTTTATTTGAACACAAATTAACGGGACCATTGACAAGTGTGTCTTTTAACATTAACCTTTATAGTACGCTTATTTGTTGTGGTTTTATTATCCTCGCCATAATAGAACACTCATTTATTTGAGTCATAAAACATCGAGTTTTTAGAGCGCTTATTTACAAAAGTTTTATTTAAACATTAGTTAGTATGACACTTGATACTTGGGTATCAAAACTTGATACACCATAATAGGACACTTGATATTTGAGTCATAAAACATCGGTTTTATGGAACACTTATTCATAACGTTTTTTATAAGAAAAGTGAATAGGACCCTTGACAATAGCGTCTTATAACGTTAACCTTTATATAACGCTTATTCATAATGGTTTGTTTATGATACACCACAATATGGCACATCTTTTAGAGTCGTAAAACATCCGCTTTTATAACGCTTATTCGGTTTTATAGAGCGCTTAATTGCAAAAGTTTTATTTGAACCCAAATTAACGGGACCCTTGACAAGTGTGTCTTTTAACATTAACCTTTATAGTACGCTTATTTGTTGTGGTTTTATTATCCTACGCCATAATAGAACACTCCTTTATTTGAGTCATAAAACATCGAGTTTTTAGAGCGCTTATTTACAAAAGTTTTATTTAAACATTAGTTAGTATGACACTTGATACTTGGGTATCAAAACTTGATACACCATAATAGGACACTTGATATTTGAGTCGTAAAGATCGGTTTATGAAACGCTTATTCACAAAAGTTTTATTTAAGCATTAGTTTTATGCCATGTAGGATTTCCACTAAATCCTTATTATAATAATACTTCCCCTATTATTTTTCCCCAATTATAAACCCTAAATAAATAAAAACATAAAATGTCTTCCTCCTCAAATAGAAGTAATTAGGCAGACTTCAAGTGATAACCATTTGAAGCTCAAAATCATCACCTATGTCAAGTCGTGAAGATGAGTTAAGCTCAAAATCATCTTGGGTGATTACTTTCCACCTAATTGGAAATTCAAAGGGTTAACAAAGTCGAAGCCAAAAGTCAAAAGGCAAGAAGTCAAAAGGCAAAAATGTTGAACAAGTTGAAGAAGTTCTGGTAAAAGGATACAAGTGTTAGGTCTTGCTAACAATGTTACTTGGGATGCAATAAAAAGAAGACATTTGAGTCAAAAACCCTCGGGATAATGTGTTATCTGTCTTTGTATTGTTATATGTCTCAATATTTTGGAAGTTATGTATGGGTTATCTGTCTTTGTATTGTCCTTATCTATCAATGATAATGGTTAATTTGGTGCATTATTCTTTGTACTATGCGAGGCATCTCGGTCCTAATGGGGTGATTAGCGAGACCAAATGAAAGCAACAAGATAAGATCTAGAATCCCAATTAAGCTCGAATTCTCTAGTCGATAGTACAAGCTACTAAAGGAAACAAAAACATAAGAGAAACAACGGTGAATAAGCGAAATTAAGCTCTTAATATGGGCATTTGAGCCAAACGGTGATAAGCCATATTGACCCGTTTGACCCATTTGAGCCAAACACCCCTAAGCGGGGTTGTATGAGAAAGAGTTATACAAAGCAAGAATGAGGATTGTCATTGATTCTTAACAACTAATTTTACATAAAAGCAGGGACTATTATTATTTAGCTAATTGAAATCATTAAGCTTCTTCAACTGGATCTTCTTCATCGGCAATAACTAAGTCATTGTTGTCCACAGCGGTTCCATCGAAACCACCTCTAACCAATTCAATATCCATTGTTTCGTCATGTTGAGGACACATAAATGAGTCACCCCGCAAATGTGTTTCCACGTCATCAAGACTTGTTTGTTCATCCATGTCATAAACATGTGCGGGCATCTTGATCACAACTTGCCATCCTTTGTCAACACTATCGCAGCGTAAAATACTTGATGTGCTTGAGAAGCTAGTATAAAAGGCTCGTTATGAGCCTTCAATCCTTCAAAATTCAATAGAGTAAACCCGTTGTCATCTTCTTTTTCCTTGAACCATTGAAATCCAATCACAATCGAACAAAACTACTTTCTTGTCAATACCATACTCCAACTCAATTATATCATTCAAAACCCGTAGTAAGCTACATCTCCGCGATAGGATTGTTATCTGTAGCTTTTCGAGTAAGCTTGTTTGTCATGGCACGAAGAGTAACCCCACTATTACGTGTTTTCCTATTATGTTCTACATCTTTTGTGTGAAATCGAAACCATTTATGATAAATCCCTTATATTTTTCACATACTCGGATGGACCACTTGCCAAGCACCTTAGACTATCTGTGATTCGTGATCCCCTATAGCATGTAGCTCCTCAACCCGAAATAAGGCAAGATGTGTTAATTGTTTTGTTATTAGTAGGTCGAAAATGCTATGTCATTATAATAATTTTTCAAAAGTAATAAACACGTGTATATGCCTTACATGATCTTGAAACCACGACTCAAAGTGTCACTATGTAAGCGTTGAATGTCACGCTTACGTTTTCTCCGATTTTGATGATGAACCAACGCCGGATGTTCACCTGCGGTGTTAACGAGATGATAATGATGATAACAACGACAACTATTAATCGTATAATATAATTTATGAAACTCACAACTAATATAATTACTTACGTTCGAAATTCATCAACTTCACTACAATTGAACAACACATATGAATGTGCTTTAGCCAAATTGTCAAGTTCCATCATTTCTACCTTTGTAGCACCAATCGGTCGACCGCCATAGAAAAGATAGGTAAAACATCCTCATAACCATCGTCATCATTATTTCGACTTGTCTTATTATATACGGTCTCAACATCTTTGGATAAGTACAATGAACAAAACGACACACACTCTTGACTAGATATCCTACGCAATGGAACCCTCCGGGTTATTCTGTTTCATACGTAAGATTTTAATGTAGCTAAATACGAGATATCAAAACCAATAATTTTAGATTCAATAATATTTGTTAATAAAAGTATTTACTATAATAGTAATGTGCACCTCTCGATTGGATACATCCAACGGTAATGAACATCCTCTAATCGGCCTCTGAAGCAAGATGAACCGAAAGATGAACCATGACATCAAAGAATGATGGCGGAAAAATCCTTTCTAAATCACAAAGTATTTTTCCAATCTCGGTTTCCATTTGAACCAAATCATTTGGATTAAGAACCTTTGCGCATAATTGTTTATAGTAACGACATAGCTTCATCACGGTATAGCGCGCGTGCTTAGGCAACACATTTCGCAAGGCAATGGGAAGCAAGCTGCTGCATCAAAATATGGCAATCATGACTTTTAAGTCCAAAGCAGTTTGGAGGTTTTAACTCTACGCATCTTGATATATTAGTTGCATAACCATCTGGAACTTTCACCTTCTTAAGCACACGACAAAAATATCTTTCTCTTTTTATCCATTGAGAAACAAGCGGTGGCAAATAAACTTTGTTGTTATCTTGAACTATAGGATGAAGTTCACGTCTAATGCCCATTTCTTGTAAATCTAGGCGTGCTTTAATATGATCCTTGGTCTTCCCATCTTGATTCATTAGCGTTCCAAAGACAACATCACAAACATTCTTCTCAATATGCATTACATCTAGATTATGGCGTAGCAAGTTATCTTTCGAGACGGTAACTCAAAAAATACTTTTCTTCTTCCAATTAAAAGGTAAATCTGGGTTGCTCTTCACAAGTTTTCCAAATTTAACTTCAAAACCATCTAACTCATCAAGTATTTCTTGTCTGTTAAGCCACGGGGTTGCTGTCTCGTTCTTACGTGCCATCAAAAGAGTTTGTATCTCTTCTAAAAGCATGATCGGTGAGGCAAATATCGACGATGTCCCATAAAACATTGTTTTTGCCATGACTCAAGCGTGTTGATTTTGTATGTTTATGGCGGTTAGGACATGCAAGTTTACCTTTGGTGCTCCATCCGGATAAATTTGCATAAGCGGGAAAGTCACCGATCGTCCATAACAAACAAGCACGCATCCGAAAGTTACTTTTGTTGATGCATCATAAGTGTCTACTCCTTTACGATCCCACAACTCCTTTAGCTCGGCAACTAACGGTTCCATATAGACATCTATATTATTCCGGGAGCGGATGGGCGGTATAAGTAACGTTAGAAAGAAATAAGGTTTCGCATGCACATCCAAGGAGGTAGATTATATGGCGTCAAAACAACGAGGCCATGTACTATGAGAAACACTCATTGTTCCAAAAGGGTTAAACCCATCACTCGCTAAACCAAGCGACATTACGAGATTCTTTGGCAAACTTATCATACTTAAAATCAAATGCTTTCCATGCCGGGAATCTGCGGGATGTCTCAAGTAACCATCTTTCGTGCGACTCTCTTCATGCCATCTCATGGGGCGGTACATTTTAGATGACATAAATAACATTTGCAATCGTGGTAAGAGCGGAAAATGACGCAACACCTTTGCTCCAATCTTCTTACTTGTATCGGTTGTGGTTGACTCATCTGCACAATCATCTTCACTTGCTTTATACCTTGACGTATGGCATATATCACATTCATTTTATGAATGTTTTCTTTCGATCTGACATACAATCATTAGGACATGCATCAATTTTATCATAACTAAGTCCCAACTCTCGAATTATCTTCCTTAGTTCATACAATGACTTTGGTATAGAAGCATCGGGAAGGCTTCCTCATTGTATCTAGCATCTTCTTGAAACCATTATCACTACATTTCCCAACACACTTACCATGAAATAGTCTAATGATAAAAGAAAGAAGCGATAACTTACACCCGGGATATAGTGGTTTCTTTGCCTCTCCCAACACTTTATAAAATTTTTCCGCCTTTAGGTTTGGCATACTCATACTTTCGGTTTGTGTTCCCATGTCATCGGTTAGTGTGTCATCACCAAACCGATGGAAGGCATCATTCACCAACCCTTGCATGTCATCTTCACCATCCAACATTGGAGCATCACTTGATTTGGGCCGAAAGGTGGAATTGTATAACCTTTCATAAACCCGACACATAACGAGATGTGTTGTAGCCTCCGTCCGATCTACCCATATCGATTACCACAATCAATACATGGACATGAAATCATCCATTTTACCCTCATTATAGAAAATATGATCAAGAAAGTCGTCAAGACCTTTTTATATTCAATGGTAAATCTAGGTAAAGACATCCAACTCGTATCCATCTTAAACCTAATTCAATTAACCACGAAAACCACATATAATTGCAACAAAAGAAAGGAGCCTAATTCAATTAACCACATATGTTGTTTCATAAAAATTAACAAAAGCGATTAGGGTTTCATTTATGAGGTATTACCGGTCTTGATGATGGTGGTGAATCGTGTTGGCAATTTTGGATGGTGGAAATGATGTGGATTTGGATCTAAAAATTAGAAATTAAAAGTCAAAATTGCATAAGTAATTAGGCAGACTTCGCGGACAATTGATTTCCTTTTAAGGCGTTTTTTTGGATGCGTTGACTATTATAATGTAAGTTTTCTTGGATGCGTTGAGTATTATAATGCGTTTTCTTGGATGAGTTGCCTAATGACTATTACAAACAAGAGGTTTTTAGTTTGATTCAAAAGGAAAAACGTTTGAAAGAAGACAAGTATGGAAAAACAAGAGGTTTTCTTGGATGCGTTGAGTATTATAATGCGTTTTCTTGGATGAGTTGCCTAATGACTATTACAAACAAGAGGTTTTTAGTTTGATTCAAAAGGAAAAACGTTTGGAAAGGGAGATTGAGTTTCAAAAATAAACTATGGAGAAGCAAATGTTTTTGCTGCAATTGGAGTTGAAAGAAAGCAAGTCTAGTGTGGTTCTTTTTAAGAAAATTGTTATTGTTTTGTGTTTCGTTATTGATGTTATGTTGTCAAAAATTGTGTAATGAAATGCTTGTTATGGGATATATGTGTGGATGCATTTACAGTTGTTGATGTTTCTTTGAGATAGTAATGGATGCATTCTGATTGTTATCAAAGAAGTTGAAGCTAAATGGGAATTGAAGTTCTTTGAGAATGAGTAGTTAATAAGCTCTTAATATGGGCATGTCACCAAACGGTGATAAGCCATATTGACCCGTTTGACCCATTTGAGCCAAACACCGTTAAGCGAGATAAGCTAAAGGAATAATAAGTTACAAATAAGCTACAATAAGCTAAATAAGTCAGTAACTACATGAGTAGTAACTAGATTAAGCTAAACACTACCGGATAAGCTAAAGGAATAAGCTATAGACCGAATAATCACTTGATCAAATATCACAGGCCAAACAGGCCAAAACCAACAACCTTGCAGCCCTTGTGGGTCCCACTAGGGTTGACGAGGATCAAAGCGAGACTTGATATGAAAAGGTGACTTATTGAGGTTTCTAAAAGCTACTACTAAAGGTTTGGGTCCCACAGATAAGCACTTGATGAGGGCTTGAACTTGGGTGGTCAACACGATCACTCGGTGTATGGGTGGAATGGACAAACAAAAGCTATATGCGAGACCTATCTAATAAGCTCAAAAGTTTGAAATAAGCCACGAACATTATAGATGAGCTTATTGGATTTCAAAAAACCAATAAGCTCACCATGTGGCCCACTAATGAAGAAGCTAAGGCACATGGAAAGTTGGGGTTTGGTGATGCCACTGGTGCGGGGCAATGGTTATCCGCATCCCACTTTCAACTATCACATAAGCGGAGAAAAAATCATTAAAATAAACTAAGCGTGTGATTCAAAAGCTTATATGGGAATCTCAACACAAAATTCACAAAAATTCTCCCAAGATCCGAGTTTGTGACTAACATACCATTTTGACTTTTGATTTTGAACTTAAACTTTGACTTTAATGAAACTTGTTTGATCCGTATGCACTACTTATGATTATTTAAGCTATGATAACACTAATTTAAGATACATGAACAAGATTTAGACCAAGTGGGTGATATTTGATCCTCACATGTCCCAACGATTGAATTTGTGAGTGAAGGTACTTTGATTTTGACTTTCTAGTTCAAACATTGGTTTTATTGTTTTACTAGTTCTAATATCACCTAAAGGTCATAGTGTGCGAGATAAACAAGTGAAAATGCAACTACCACAGTTGAAACAACACGAACCAAACACCCTTAATAAGCGGGTTAACAAATTTAAAAGGCGAATGAGCAATCTAAATCATAATACTGATACATAAGCTTGTACTAGGCTAAATTAAACACATATAAACAAAAGCAACCAACATTTAACAATAACAACTAACAATCACAGATTATCAACATAAGCAACATAAGCACATATGGATTATCATCAAAACACATAACAAAACAAACGGCCATTAAACATTAATATGCACATACCATTCAAATATTAAACATAATAAGTTATCCTAAACCATTGTTCAGAAACCATTGTTCACAAACCATACCCTTCACCCTAAATACATAACAAGTTTTCATCAAAATAATTACATAACCCAACTACATGACACCATCGACACAAAACCACAAAAGACCCAACAACTACCTTCATTCTTCATCATACTTCTCCGAATCTTAATGGTCTCCTTCTTCAATGTTATCAACCTCTGAAAATCAGCGACAACACTTGCAAGAGATTCAACCAATCGCCTCTCAATGAGTGGACTTCATGCATTGAATCATACACATCCTCGTGACCATTTCTTCATCAAGTATTCAAAGAAAACACCTCCAGAATTCTGTCTGTTCTCGTATCCACTTGCATCCTCATGTCGTCTCTGACGGCCGCAACATTTCTCATGTTGACCTCATTCGTAGGTATCTCATTAATATTGAGAAAAATGAAGCAATCATGCAGCTTTTCAGACCCACAAAGATCTTTGAGTTCCTTCAAGTATGGAGTGGCAGACATTTTCAATTAGGGTTGTGAAAAAGTTATGAACTGAAAATAGGATATGGATGAGCGAAAAATAAAAATAAAACCAACATATATATAAAGGGTAGATGCATGAACTGAAAAAATTAAGAGTATTATTGAGATACAAAATAATTAAAACAAGTAATGATGACAAATTAAGAGAATGCAGAAAATCAAAGGTCTAGAATTACTTACGAGTTCCCATAATATTGATGATTATTATTTTAATTGGGATGACTCAAAGTGTAACCATTTCAGTTTGAGTTTGAAGCAGTTGTAACAAGGAAGGAACTAGTAACTCGGTGTTGAGTATAAATATATTTCGGGTCGGGTTCGGGTCGACCCATCTAACCGTTTATTAATCAGGGTAGGTTCGGGTTGTGAATAAATTAATTGGGTCGGGTTTGGGTCGACCCATCTAACCCGTTTAAGCTTTTTTTCTAAATTTGCCAACTTTTGTATAAAAAAAATGTTGACTGTGTCAACCAAAAACCCGTTTAACCTTTTCAACCCGTGAATTTCAAAAAGATCACGCCCATCTTTATAAATGGTTATAATTTGAATATTATTTTTAAAATATTCATGATTATTATTTTCAAATTGAATGAAACCAAACTAACCGAACAACCCGACAATACACTTGGGTCATATGAACCGGTGATATTGCCTTGTTGTCGACCTTGATGAACCTTAATGACGAATCTTCATTTGAGCTAAAGTATATGTTTGGCCACTATGTTATCTGCGGGGAGTATGGATGCATCCTATATCTTTTATCTCGATTCTTGGATTATCATTATATGATATGATTTGTTATGTTTACGGGCTCGTGTTGGATTCTTGTCCTATCTATGACTTCATGCGAATCAATACATTCAATCATAATAGTCGGCACTTTATGATCACCTCGCGTATATTGGCCTCGCAAATGCCTAGGACAATTCCTCCGTTCAATATGTGTAGAATATAGGCTACAAAGCATCCCCGAATGTGGCGTCATGGGAAGTCGACTTACGTAAAAACTCTTGACGATATAAATGAGCGACCGCATCCGTTGAGAGTTATTCATATTAGCTTTTCAATGTTAATATTTCATAAACTTTACGTTTTACCAAATCATTACCGAATCCAAAGCAACACCCACCTACCAAAGCGGGCCCTTAGTTGATAACCCGAGCAACGACCGGGTAATACTCTAGTTCTTTTTAGTTTCAAATACAATAAAATACCTATATATACCTATATATTATATATATATACAATAATAAAATACTTTTCATATCTTGTATACTAGGTAGTATTAATTAATTTACTTATACATCAAATTATACCCTATCACCGATTCATCCCCCATGAACCGATTACAACCTACAAGGTGGTCGACCGCCCGACTCTTGATTCGCGATTTTAATTTGCAACATTGGATATGAACCTTTTGATATGACACTACGATTATGATATGATATCTGACTCCCAGTTTCAAACCCGAGCCATTTCATTATTATTCATATGGTTCCATGCATGTCCGTCTCATTGATGCACCAATGGCATATATGACTCTAGTGTGTTTACTGTCCTACATCTCAATTTATCTTTCGGGTCAAGTAGATGCGGATGCGCTTTAACAAGCGTAGACCACGTGGGATAAATCCGTCTGTAAGAAAATGGCAACATTTTAAATAACGCCGCGTAAAAAATTGAACTATCGGAGCCGCTCCATTTACGGCGATAAGATACAACAGAGAATGATTACTTCAACACATTGATAATGTTGTTTGACCCGGGAAGTCGGAAAAACGAATGCCAAATCTACTTAATTTTTAGTTTCACATACAATAAAATACTTATATATTACATATATACAATAATATAATACATTTCATATACTATATACTACTATTAGTTAATTTAATTATAAATCTAATTATAATCTTAAAATTAGGGGAAAACTTACACACCCACCACGTTCACATAAACCGCTTAAAATTTTTGGGGAAAATTTCAGATTCATAAATAACTTTTGGCGCTGCGAAAATCAAGCATATCTTTTCGGAATTCAAGTATTTGATTCGATTTTATTAATGGAAATCGTTTTTCACAGATGGTTAAAATCTCAATTTTGGTTTAGGGTTGTATGTGCGAAGCAAAACAAGGAGTGTGGGTTTCACTTTGAATGAAGATCGACTCAACGGTAATGCAAACCTCTCTTGTTGTTATTATTATTGTTGTTATTATTATTATTATTATTATTATTATTATTATTATTATTGTTATTATTATTATTATTGGTATTATCAACATTATACATTGTTAGTGTGGGAAATGGTTGGTTCGGTGTGTGTTTGGTTGACCTCTTGTGATGAGTCTCATATGTGATCATAAGTCTTTGCTTATTTGTGATGGGATACAAGTTGTATTTAAGTTGCTCTGTTTAATTTAAATGAATGTTGGTATACGTGTAAAGTTGGGTCAAAGGATTTGGGTAGTGATAGTGATAGTGATTTGATATCGGTTTCTAGCTAATGTATTTCATTCGTAACTTTATATGAGATCTTGATTTGATTTCGGTTTTTGTTCTCAAACGACTATTGTTCTTTGCAATCTCATAATAATTTTATTTGTTTTGTGCACCGTTATGGAAAATAACAGGATGCAACGCCAAATCACCACGAAATACGAATGATTATGAAATGTCCGGAAGGACAAGGATTCAAGAAAACCAACGAGATTACAAGCTTTGGGAGTGAAAAATATTGCTAAGTCTTTGACAAGTCTAGTAGAGAGTGACAAAAGAAAGAAAAGAAAAAGAAACCAACGGATACCGGTGAGAAAGATGCAGATTATATGTGCGGTTCGGACTTCCATCTTAATCTTGAGGAAGATAACCCGGAAGAAGCGGCTACACAAACAAATAAAAGGTACGAATAATAAATTTGGCTACTATATTTTACGTATGTTTGTTTTCTAACAATTATACTTGCATGAAACAGAATCGAAAATACATTGCTCCACAGTCCATGACTAGATATAAAAATTTAGCAAAAAAGCGAATGAGTGCTCGAATGTCTCCGGTTGGCTAACATCTTGAATCTCAATCGCAAAGGGACAACAGATTGATACGGGGAGGCAATACGTGGTAGGGTGCAGAGTCCGACCAAGTCCAAAGAGAAATGATCAACCAAATTACATCAGCGGAGGAGATTAGCGCAAGCGGCGAAACTTAGTTGCAATTGACAACGATCAAGACCACGGGGGCGTGACTTGAGATCGATGGTAACTATACATAAATTTCAAATACTATATATATGATATTAAATTACTATTAAGTGTATATTCGATTAAGCATTTTCGGTTCTTACTTGGAGTTTGTGAGAATGAGGATGATTTGGAGAATGAGCATGATTTGGAGAATGAGCATGATTTGGAGAATGAGGATGATTTGGAGAATGAGGATGATTTGGAGAATGAGCATGATTTGGAGAATGAGCATGATTTGGGTTTGTGAATGATTTAACAAATGGCGGCGATGATCTACTCGGAGAAGAGATTCAAGTGAGCATTCGAAAATGAAGAAAACCATGTAGTTCTGAGCTCGAAATGAAACAGTTAACATGGTCTACTTCATTGCATTGTTTTAAAAATCATATATCATATATTGTGTCATATAAGAAGAATATATAATAAAGTTAAATTAAAACAAGACAAAATACAACGCTAAGATATTGCCTCCATTTGAATTATTTAGTATTTTAAATGTATACGTATCTATTGTAAATCATGTTCACTTTTGTAGTTCGGATTGTAAGCAAAAGAAAGAGAGGACCAACACGTATGGCAAAAGTTTGGGCCCAAGAAAAGGGATAGAATTCCTATTTTAGTTAATGAACACGGACAACCTATTAACGACAAAAGTAGTCATCGACTCATTTCATGGGAACACTTTCAAGGAGTGGAAAGTATTGTCCGATTTATAAACCATGGAATAAAGTTGGCCTTGAAAAAAAATAGCTTTGCTTGAACTCTTAAAGGTACACAATGTTAAATTTGTATGTTAATGAATAAAGTATTTGTTTTCTAATGTGAGCTATTACATTTGTTAGACAAAATTTGATATTCGGAAGTCGGAGAAAATGGATATTGCAATCATTTGGGCGAAGGTGAAGAAGCTGGAGGGCAAGAGTTAAGGAACACTACCATGATCCGTCTTTGTCGGTTAAGCAACAAATAAGATCTAGGCCAAAGCAAGTGCAAAATAAACAATGGAAGAAGCTTGTGAAGTATTGGAATCTGAGAAAACACTAAGGTGTGAAATACTATTTCACTTTAAATAACATTAATTAATTTCCCATTATGATATTTTACTTTCATCTGCGAGTTTAAGTGAAAAAACAAAGCGAATCGGGCAAAAAGAAGATGATCCAAAGAACCGGTAAAAAAGTTATGCTCATAAAGGAAGAGTTAAAGGTAAGTGTATGGAGAAAGTGGGATTGTTAATGTATCCTGTGGATATCCACCGTTAATATTCATTTTCTTTTTATTCATACAGACATATTTGGGACGAGATCCAACTCGATTGGATCTTTTAGTGCATGCTTCTCCATAGATGGAAATACCAAAATGATGACCCGCAAAAGCGATTGTAAGTAATATGCTTTTGTGTTTGCAAAAGTGTATTAATAGCATAAGTTAAACACAATATGCTTTTTTTGTAATACATGCTTTTACTATATGTTGTTCATGTTTATATAAAATGCGGGATGATATGAAACAACTTAGTGATAATCCGAGGGTTCGATTGATAATCTGGACGGATGATATTTTTCTACGATTATGGGTAAAGATCGAAATGGTGATGCGAGGCATGTATGGTCTAGGTGTTCGTTAGCCTTTGTTGGGGTGTAACACCAAATCGTTTAGCATGTCATAGAAAACAACGAATTGAAGTCTAGAAATGGAGAACTTACTAGTGAAAATGAAAAGTTCTGAGCCCGGTTATCGAGAAGAATGGGTGAATGATAGTTCCATTGTTCCACCTCTTACATCACAAGCTTCTCTGTTGTAACCAATGAACCTCCACGCTTACGGGTATGTTTGTATTATAAGTCGTTCCTTTCTAGTTGTTATAGCTTATTTTATCTTTGATAGCTAATGAACCTAGGCTACAAGCTTATGTATCGATATTATGATTTAGATTGCTCATTTGCCTTTTAAATTTGTTAACTCGATTATTAAGGGTGTTTGGTTACGTGTTGTTTCAAGCTGTGGTAGTTGCATTTTCACTTGTTTATCTGCACACTATGACCGCTAGGTGATATTAGAACTAGTAAAACTATAAAACCAATGTTTGAACTAGAAAGTCAAAATCAAATTACCTTCACTCTCTGGTCCTTTGTTGGGACTTGTGAGGATCAAATCTCAACCACTTGGTCTAAATCTTGTTCATGTATCTTAAATTAGTGTTATCATAGCTTAAATAATCATAATTAGTGCATACGGATCAAACAAGTTTCATTAAAGTCAAAGTTTAAGTTCAAAATCAAAAGTCAAAATGGTATGTTAGTCGAAACTTCGGATATTGGGAGAATTTTGTGAATTTTGTGTTGAGATTCAAGTCTTGAGATTTTTACATGTTGAAATTCCCCATCTAAGCTTTTGAATCCACAGTTAGCTTATTTTATGATTTTTCTCCGGCTTATGTGATAGTTCAAAGTGGCTGCGAGGCTAACCATTGCCTGCACCGGGCATCGACTCCACACTTGATATGCGATCAATTTTGACCTCCTTTGTATACCCCACCTCCATACCGCGATTATTACATCTGTTTAACCTAATACATGTGTCTTGACTATAAATTGATAAATGTTTGTTGGCGAAATCTAGGTCGGGGATGAAGTTTTCCTTAAAAGCATTCTAAACTCAACCGAGGCTGTAGCAAAAGGATGGGTGAGGAGCTTGAACCCAAATGATATAGTTGGTGGTACGAGAGATTGGGCGAGGATGGTGTGAGGTAAGCGTTCAAGTACCAACAAAAGAGATGAAGTGTTGGTGAGACCCTATGGGTTATTTGCCACAATTGAAGGCGTGTTGGTGCAACCATAGCATGGCCTTGTCCCTTTATCTCGGTATGTCTTTGTTAATCTTGTGATACCAATAATTTTACTAACATGGAGCTTAATGCTTATACATGGGTGTTTATTTGTAGGTGGTCCGTGAGGATTGAGAGAGATGATGCATGATGACCACGGACTAAGCTTCTTGTTGCGTTAATTTATTGTTTAATGTTAACAGACTTTATGTTAGATTCTGTCTACCTTATTTATGTTTAGTGATTTTGTTATGACAATTGCTAATTTGAAATACAATTTCGTTTTATTCATTTAATATTTTGTTGATGTTTTATTCATATCGTAATAATAGAGTGTGCATGGTGAAAATAGCGTCCTATCATATGACTTGTCCGGACTTTGAAAATAGCGTCCTATCCTATTAAACTTATTAACCGTCCTAACAATTAACTTAACATTGTAAAAGTGTCCTAATATGTTGTTATTAGGGCGTTATTTAGGTTGTTAATAGACATTTTATCGACCAAAAATTGGTTTCATAATCTTCTTTGAGATATTAGAACCCTTTTGTTGGTGCTAAAATAGCTATAATGGTATATGATAAGCGTCCTAACAATTATCTTTTAAGTACGCTTGTATGTGTATCAAAAGATTAAAATTAGGTAACAACGTTTTACAACATTGTAAAAGTGTCCTAATATGTTGTTATTAGGACGTTATTTGGTTGTTCATAGACATATTATGCGACCATAAATTTGGTTTCATAATCGTATATGATAACCGTCCTAAATTAACATTAAGGGCGTTTGTATGTGTATCAAAAGATTAAAAGTAGGTTACCACATGTTAGAACATTGGAAAAGTGTCCTAATATGTTTTTATTAGGGCGTTATTTGTGTTGTTTATAGACCTAAAATGCAACCATAAAATTGGTATCATAATCTTATTTGAGTTATTAGTACCCTTTTCTTGGTTGCTAAAATAGCTATGATGTTACATCATAAGCGTCCTAACAATACTTTTAAGGGCGTTTTATGTGTCTCAAAAGATTAAAAGTAGGTAATCACATGTTAAAACATTGTAAAAGTGTCCTAATATGGTTTTATTAGGGCGCTATTTGTGTTGTTCATAGACATATAATACGACCATAAAATTGGTTTCATAAGGGTTAGGGCGCTTTGGACCTATTACAACCGCCTTACATGAAACGCTTTCATCCTTGGTCCTATTAAATGAAAGGTCCTAAAAGTACCATTTATGGCGCTTATGGGGTCCTAAAAGCCACTTTTCTTGTAGTGGCATTTGCCATATCTCATAGTCATAGTATCTGCTATAGCTATGAGAATTCTAATAGCTCTAATGTCCGCTACAGGAGAAAAGGTCTCCTCGTAATCACCGCCATAAGTTTGAGTAAAACCTTGCGCAACTAGACGAGCTTTATAGGCGTGTACATTGCCATCCATGTCGGTCTTAATCTTATAGAGCCACTTACTCCCAACCATCGAGGCGTTTGGAGGTAAGTCAACCTCACCAGACTTCATTTTCTCTCATGGATTGCATTTCCCATTCATTGCAACCGCCATTTAGCCTTGTCGGGACTTGCCATGGCGCTTTATAACTAGTAGGCTCTCCAAGATCTCCTAACATAGTTTCCTCAACCTCTACGTTAAGACATAGGCGTTCGGTGCACGTATATTCCTTACGGATCTCTGACGGAATCACTTCAACTTCGGTGGAGGACCCAGACTATCGAGTTCCAGGAAATACGTTAGTGTTTTCGAAGGTAATGCATCTTCATGATCATCTTCCGGATCATAAACTCTCCCATCGAATTCTTGAGATACGAGATCTTTTCAAGAAAATCTCCATACCTAGCAACAATTACTTTATTATCGGTTGGATAGTAAAAGTAGTAACCCATAGTTTCCTTAGGGTATCCTACGAAGATACACTTTACGGATCTTTGTTGGAGTTTATCCGAGTCACGTTTAACATACGCCTCGCAACCCCGGACCTTTAAATAAGGCAGGTTAGAGCTTTACCATGCCATATTTCATATGGTGTCTTATCAACCTTCTTTGTGGGAACCATATTTAGAATCTGAACATCGATTCTAAAGCATAATCCCAAAAGGATAAAGGTAGAGTGGTAAGATTAAACATAGATCGTATCATGTCCAACAATGTACGATTTCTTCTCTCAGATACACCATTTTGTTGTGGAGTATATGGAGAAGTGAGATTCTGGACAATTCCATTCTCACTAAGTAATCTTTAAACTCTTGGCTTAGATACTCGCCTCCTCTATCGGATCAAGAGCTTTAATCTTCTTTCCCAATTGCGGTTCTACTTGACTTTGAAAACCTTAAATGTTTCAAACACCTCATGTTTATGCTTAAGTAAATAAACATAACCATAATTTGAAATCATCAAGAAGGTTAAGAAGTAGCTAGCACCTCTCTTTGACACATGTCTAAGTGGTCCACACACATCAAGATGAATAAGACCAAGTAGATCGAAGCCCTCCATATTGCTATGAAAAGGTTTCTTAGTCATCTTCCCAGATATGCATGACTCACATTTATCAAATGATTCATCATTGATATTTTGCAAAAGCCCTTCTTGTTGCAGCTTATGCATGCGAGCCTTGCCTATATGAGCAAGTCTACAATGCCAAAGATAAGAAGAATTCAAGTCTAACTTTATCTTCTTGTTAATGCTAAACATCGAATTATTATTATTGTTAGATTCATTTCCAATCATATCAATTTCAAACACACCATTCACAGTAATTGCTTTAAAATAAAATACACCATTTAAAGAAACATCAATTCCATTATGTGAAATAGTATGAGTAAAACCATCATCCAACAATCGAAAAGGAAACAACACCTCTAATTATAGAAGATGCGTGAATGACAATTGTTCAATAACAAAGACTAAGCCGAAGGCAATACTAAACTAAACGTTCCTATGGTTTCAACAAATGCATAATGCGCCATTTCCCACGCAGCAGATATTGTCCCATAGGCAAGCTTCCTTTCCACTCTAAATCCTGCGCAGTATTACAAATGTGAATACCACAGCCCGTATCATATACCGTGAAATATTATGATTTAGAGTAAATAATTCAATGACAAATAAATTACAAGTACCTACCGCAGACCCTTCATACTTCATCTTATTTGCCCGCAATTCATCAAGATAGAGCACATTTCTCTTCCAATGCCCAACGCCTCTACGGTGATGGCATGCTTGATCCTTTTAGGATTATCCTTCCTAGGAGTAGGGTTCTTCTGGGTTGAGGTTGATAGGCTATCACCGTTTGCCTTTGTCAACCTTTCCTTACCCTTCCCTTCTTGTTGTTCGTGACGCGGTTTTGGCTTATTAATTCTTCCACCACAATAGCAAGTACCGGGCGGTAGGAACCTTTTGAGGCAACCCTTTCTCATAATCAATGAGCAATGCGTGTAGGTCAAGAATCGTCTTCCCACGCAATGCATATTGAAATTTCGACAAAACCATTAAAATCCTTGTTAAGGATCTATTAATCGATTCACACCATGTCATCCTCATAAGTTTTGCCAAGTGCTTTTAGTTGGTCCATGTACCTTTCATTTCAAGTACATGAGCACTTACGAGTTTACGCTCTCCCCGCCTCTGACCGTGTAGCGTCGGTCAAGTCATAAATCTCGATCGGCAATGGTTTCTCAAACATAGTTCAAGTTCATTGAGCATATTATATGGGAAATAATGTTCGAACTTTTAAGAGCGATTCCATTGTTCCCAACATAAGACAAGCCACATCATTATGACGCTTATACTCAGCTTCCACTCGTCCTTTTGAGCTTGAGTAGCTTCAGGACCGCTTGGTTCAAGAGGCAAGGTTCATAAAGATATTTCAACCGATCAAGAACTCTAGACAATTCTCAAAGAGCGGTGCCAATTATTGAAATTCTTAGAGCTATCAACTTTTCTCCATCAAAAAACTTTGAAAGCGAATTTAGAGCGGTGTTAGTGTTATCGGTGTTTTGAGCCATTTCTACGTAAAAGTTCAAGTATTAGTATTTTCGATAATACACTTTTGAAGAAAATAAATATACCCAAGGTAATATAAACATATAACCATATAATTTTCTCGAAAACTAGGATCCAAATTATCATAGGTTCATTACATCGCTTGATCCGCTAGTAACAAACGATATAATAAGGTAATCTGTCGAACATTAATTGGCAAACAATTTCCAACTCCTAGATCATTATGGGATTTATATTTTCCAACGCTATTGCAAATATAAACATGTTTCATCCCATCTTATGCCATTGAGTCCAAGTCTCACTTCCTACTCAACTTAAGTGTCTAACTTAAAGAACCGCAAATATGTCCATGTAAGGTCTCACTTTACATAGAGATTTACCTCTCCATCACAATCTAGCCAAGTACTCTCATGACTTAAATTGCAACTTCAAGTGTTCCTTTAATTAGATGGCATATTCTTAATTTAAAGGGTACTAGTTTTGATTTTATGTGGTCAAATCAAATATGTACAAAGATGTCATGCATTCATCTTGTAGCATAAATTTAATAAAAACTTTTATTACCAATTCACAAAGATCAAATTATCAAAGTTTTGATTGAGGTATTGGGTTCACTAATCAAGGAATTTAGTATTAATTATCATCCATTATACCGTACTTTTGCATAAGTGTAAACACTTAGTGTTTCGGATAATTACCACCAAGTGGCGCATGAAATTAAAACTAATTCGCCTTAAGATGAGCTTGTACATTATATGACTTACTAAGTAGCTCCATTCGAACTTACATGAGAGGCGAGGACCGGTGGCGCAAACGCATAACCTTAGACATCCATTCAGTGGTACATGCGCACTTCTTAAATAACCCTTTATAGTTCATTCGAATGGGTGAGCTGCTCACCATTGTACCAAAGTCACCAATCAATTAAACTATTGAAAACTTAACTCTTCCAAAACAATTAAATTTCGCCATTGTTTAGTCCGTATTATTTTTCTATTCAATATTACCCTTTGCTTAAAACTGCCTAACATAATAAACAAACAAGTAACAAATAAAAAATAAACTACTAAAAACAATGCACATAATAAACAATTTATACGTGTAAACAAGTAGCCACATGCAACTTATTCGATAAAATCCTATTAATAATCAATATCTAGGTTAAATTAATGTATATATTAATTTAGGGTTTTCACTTCAACAATAGAAAGTGAACCACATACATCGATAAATCGATTGCGTAAACCTTTAATTAATTATACCAAATTGCACATAATTGATTAATTAATATATATATAATTGGAGTCTTCCCCAATTCAAGATTTATCGTAAATAAATATGTCTCAACAATTAAACAATATATCAAAGCAACTTATCCATGACTAACATGCATGTATAATCATGGATATCATAACAATTTATACAAAGAAGTCACAAGATCGCATATAAAATTCCATGACACATAACAAATTATTCATGAATTAATCACGTAATCAATATTAATGCTAGGTTTTAATAAGGTTAGCAAACAATTTTCAAAACCCTAAAAATAATTTATGTGTATGTCGACTTAAAAAAAATGGTACGCCCCAATTTATAAAAAAAATTCGACCAAAACATAAATTAAACATAAACCCTAGATAACATAGCAAACAACATACAAGTATTTGTTTTATTACGCGTTTATGTAATTAATTACTCATTAAAACCAATGACTCGTGATGCCACTGTTGGAATTAAATATCAAGACATTTAAATAAATAATCACAAAACATCAAAGTAATAGTGCGGAAGCGTATAGGATGTATTAACGAATAATTAATTAACATAAAGAATATGCGTACCTTAGTTGATTCTAGCCGAACAAGAATCAAATCCACAAACTAGCAACGGATGAACCCTAATTTGATTTAGTTAGGATTATGTGAATTACCCTCACCGCTTTGTAATTCAATCTAAGACAATAACAAAGTATGTTATTACTAAGTTCTTGTACACACGCACTAAACCGAATTAAAGTACCGCTAGTTTTTATCAAACCAAATAACTTGATGTTTGAAAAGAGTGGATCGACACCTATGAAGGGTGTTCGACCGGTTTTAGCAAAACACACACACAAAACAAATTTAGGTTTAGCTAATGAGCACAAGAGGTGGAAAAACAAGACCCTAGCCTTGTATATATACCTAAGTAAACTTGGTGAACAAGTTGGTCCTTGTTTCCTTTTTCCTTTGGCCGATCGGTTTGGGACATCCCATGGGATTCCAACCTTCCCAACTTTGCAATTTGATCCTTTTCCATAAACATTTAACGACCGTTAGTCCATTACATTAATTACTTAACGTCCGTTAGTTATTTCGTTTAATAAATAAATAAATATAACATTTATATTTAATTATTAACTTTAAATTCTCATACGTAAAGTGTGCAATCCCATAGTCTCGAGTTCGATCCTAACTCACGTCTACTAATTTATATCCATAAAACCAACAGTCTTCACATCCATCTGATGAATAACCAGATTGTGAATAGATGCCAAAGCAATCGCTAGTCTTATGGTATCGACACGAGCCACGGGGCATAAGTATCAAAATAGTCTATCCCGCACTTTTGTTTAAAGCCCCGAATAACTAGTCTAGCCTTGAACTTTCAATAGTTCCATCTACCTTCATTTTCCTTTTGAAAATCCATTTGCAACCTAAAGGTTTGAAACTGGTGGTAGATCAACCAACACCCAGTGTTGTTCCCCATGATGGAATCCATCTCATCATTGATTGCTTCTTTCCGAAAGCAATATCCCGGGACTTCATTGCTTCTTCAAATGTCTTGGGATCATCCTCAACAATGAAGCAATAGGATTATTGGTCGAGACCTCATCCCTTGTTCCTTCAACTAAATACGGTTGAAACTCGTGTCCAAATGACTTTGGAGTCCCGACCCTTTGCTCTTTCTAAGCATAGGTTCAGTTGTTGAACCACAACCTCATCGTGGACCACTTATGGTTCATCATCGGGACCTCGATACACCGGTGTCATGAGTTCCATTAGGAATCCTCATACTTGGTCTCAGGGACCGATGAGAATCTATTCTCATCAAAGTTTGCATCCATTGATTCAATTATGGAGTTAATTGAAACATATTCATTAGGTTCAATGACATAGAATCTAAAAGCCTTGGAATGCTGAGCATATCCAACAAAGATGCAATCAATGTCTCTTTCACCCAAAGTTTTCATCTTTGGATCAGGGAGTCTTACAACAGCCCTACAACCCTAAACTTTGAGATAATTCAAGTTGGGTTTCCTTTTAGTCCAGAGTTCATAAGGGGTAACCTTGTTCCTTTGTTGGGAACCTTATTTAATAAATAGCAAACTCATAACATAGCTTCACCCCGGAACCTTGACTCGATCTGAATAGGACAACATGGAATTAACATCTCCTTCAAGACCTGTTTTCCTTTCGTAAATACCATTTTGTTGAGGAGTATAAGGGCGATCGTTTCATGGATTATACCAACAGACCGAAAATACAGAGTATCCATGTACTCACCTCCCTATCGATCCTTAATCTTTTGATCAAAGACCCAAGTTGTAATTCAACTTCAGTTTTAAACACTTTGAATTTATCTAATGCTTCATCCTTAGTATGTAACAAATAAACATAGCAAAACCTAGAAGCATCATCAATAAATGTCACAAAATACTTCTTATTCCCCAAAGATGAAGTAGCATGCAAATCACACAGGTCACTGTGTATAAGCTCCAAGAGCTTAGTCTCACGATTAACACCTCAAAAGGTTTCTTAGTTATCTTGGTCAACATGCAAGTTTTACACTTTTGTTGTCCATGTCAAATGCTGGGATTAACCCATCCTTAGACATATCTTGCATTCTCTTATAGTGTACATGGCCAAGTCTAGCATGCCAAAGGGTAGAGTCATCCGGTGGGTGGTGGTCACAAAGGTGAATTTACACTATCGGTGGATCTGATACACTATCGGTGGAAACATTAAGCCCGAACATTTGATTACATAAATAACCAAAACCAATAAAACACCGCATTTAGACAAGACAAATTTATTAGATTCAATAACTCGCTTATATCCATGATTATTCAAAACACTACTTGAAACCAAGTTCTTCCTTATATCGAACATGAATAACATTAAACAAAGTTACAATCTTTCCGAACTAAACTTAAGATCTACACAACCATGACCATGCACCAAGGTGTTGACTCATTTCCCATGTGAAGAATAGAACCATCATTCAAATGACTCATAAGTCTTGAACCGCCTTCTATCTTTGCACACATGAATTGTTGCACTGAGTCAACCCACCACGCAACATCATCATCCCGCACATAATGAGATTCAGATACATATGTAACATAATAAATCAAAAGACTTATTAACCAGATTCGACCTTTCGGTGAGTTGGAAGAACCACCACCCCCGAGCCATTAGTGCTCGATCCATTGGCTTTACCACCAACTTTAACACCCTTGCAATCCCTTTTAATGTGACCCGGTTTGCCACATTTCCAACAAGTAGGTGTTGCCTTCTTGTTAGGATCTCGCCTTGTGTTATCATGATATTTGCGTTTGCCTTTGTTGTCATTGTACCGGTGGAGTTGTTATGCTCCACCATATTGACAATGAGATGCACCAAGAGCATTGCTACTCTTTGGCTTGTCATTATCACGCACCTTGAGAGATTCCTCAATGCGCAGATGACTACCCAACTCAACCGAGTTAACTCCTCTTCTTATGTTTCAAGGTATGCTTGAAATCTTTCCAAGAAGGAGGAGTTTTCAATTACACAAGAGACTGAAATAGACTCATCCATGTGCATATTATGTTGTGTAAACCTTCCAAGTATTCCAAGAAGTTCATTGTATTGTTCCATAACCGGTCTTGAATCACTCATTTTGTAATTTGTGAAATTACTAACAAGAAACTTCTTACTTGATGCATCCTCACCATATATTTGGCATCCAAGGAGTCCCAGTTCTTTGGAAGATTCAATGTTCGATAAATATCAAACAGGAATCGAGACATACCATTGAGAATTAAGCCTCGCATATGTAGTCATCATTCTCCCATTTGCTCCTCCTCCCGATCCGCTCCACGGTGGCATCATCACCATCATCGAATTGGTGTGGTTAGCACATACACACACTCATGCTTGACCAGCAAAAGTGCATCTTCTTCGCCACCTCCTAAAGTCCACCCTTCAAACTTATCAAGCTTGGCAAAGTTTGAAGCCATGTGTTCATTGCGAAGTTGCCATTGATTATCACTAAATAGTTTACTTTGATTGTTGGTGTCGGTTTCCAGCAATAGGTAAGATAATCAACTTCAGAAGAATGTGCAACTCTTCACAGAAACAAACAAACGGCCAAGAAGAATAAATACCACTAGGTGGTTACGGATATCACTTGAATCGTGATCACTTTCCAAAGTAAACTATTCGACCCTAATGCCACGGGTATCACGAATATCTACTGGGATAAGACCAAATGCAGTTAGAGAATTAGGCGCAATTCTATAACCCCTTCGCTAATAAGTGTTTAGGTTTCTTGTATTGTTTTCACATGTATTTTCACTATATGTCATCTCAGAAGCAGATCTCCTATTTATAGGAATATATACTCACTAGTCAATGGAATTATGGGTATTAATTGGCACATTAATAGCCTCATAATTATCCCCATTATAGCCGTTAGTGGTTACATGACCAATTAAAGCGTGGTCATAATGCGCTTAAACCGCCACTTGAATAGGTCAAAGTGCATAACAAGCGGTACTATCATCGATACTTTCATAGTGCTATCGGTGGTTACACCGCCTTGGAAACACCACCGCTTCATGTAAACACTACCTCTGAAACACCACCGGTGGAAACACCGATCCAATGGAATCTGCTTGGTGGAAACACGATAATCGGTAACCACAACAAGATTTTCACCAAGCACTACCAATACAAACCACTATTAGAGTCGTGGTGTTCATGGACCTTATGGGTGTACACTCCGTACCTCCTAACCCATTACAAGGTGTGAACTAATCCCACAAGTGCACTAAATTTTCAAACAATGTGTAAATACTTCTTCAAGCGCCCATCTTTTCTTTTTCTTGTGTATCCTTCTTGTCAATCCATGTATCTTTGTTGCCATACATGTTGAGAACTTGTGCATCTCCTTCTTGTGACCACTGCCTATTCGACCCTTCTTCAATCTTTGGGGTCATCCCATAGCCTTCTTTCGTGGCTATCACAAGTTTTTCCTTGCCTCGGGCTCGTAATGTAGTCTCGAAATAACACCGTACTAAGTCAATGTTTCTCTTGTAACATTCTTTTAGTTCCTCATCTTGTTCTCGTTCTAGACCGTGTATTAGTGCAACATCTCCCCAATTGTTACCAAACGTAACTCCAAGATAGCCTCCTAGACTACCTATTATCTTATAAAGACCAAGTAAATCGATCTTTATACCATTGATGACGGGGGGCAAGGGATCCACCATGCTTCAACCAAGATAAACTTGGTAAAACCATTTTAACATCTCTTCAAAGTGTTTGCTCAAAACGTTCCAATTCTTGTATACTAGATTGTCATCTTCTATCATGATTAAAAATGAAATAAATTTCTTAAATGAAGTAACCTTCATGATGTAAAGAGTTCCATTCATGCTTAAGAATTCATCATCCAAATAATCATGGACCATTCCATCCTTCCATTTGAGATCTTCTAATCCTTTAATGTTCATGCAAGTATCTTTTGGATCGATTGACTCATAGTAATCTTCCAAATATTTGGCGTGTTCCTTAGCCATCGAACTTGACTCTCCTTCGACCTTCTTTCCTTCGTGCCCCATCTCTTCATCAAACATATAAGAGACTTTGCATGCATTGTCTTCATAAGTCACTTCGAAACCTTGTGCCAAAAGTTGCTTGGCGCTAAGCACGTTCAAACTTGCCTCCGGTGTATATGAAACACATGGAATTAGCATCTTCTTTTCATTTGTTTCAACACAAGCCTCGCCTATACCATATGAGAAAATAATTTTTTTCTCATCTTCTTCCTTCCCTTCCATTGAAAACCTTGGTTTGATTCTCCTGAACAATGATTTTGTAGGACACATATGATTGTTGTATGTGTCGCTTATGTACCAAATATGGTTTCAGTTTGCGTAATCCGTCCCTTTGATCATGTGGGTTGTCTTAACATGGACTTGTTTAGGGTACTTGGGTTCTTCTTCTTTTTCCTGTTTTCCATTCGAGAAGGGTGAGGGTTTTCTGTCTTGGCACTTCCAGAAATAGTGCCCATGCTTTCTACAGGCATAACACCTCGCTCTCCTTTCCTTCCTTGTCACTGCCTCGCCTCCTTTTAAAGCATTATGTGCTTCAATTTCAAACAATGTTTTCTTGAGTAATTCTTTTGTCTCCATAGAAATCCTCCTTTTTGGTTTGTATGGTAACAAACCACTTGTACTTGGCCTCTCCCATAGATTTGAATCCTGTCTCTGATGCCACTGATGGAAACGCGTTCCTCTTGGCCAAGTATTCATTGAATGATGTTTGAAACTCGACATGGTTATTGATTCTTGTCGTTACAGAAAGCAGTAAAAGGGTGTTTGGGTTTGTATGCAATTGCAGAAAAATAACAACAGAACTTGTGTAAACATTGTATTATATAATTGAAGTATGTATGATACAATTTGCCTACACTGCCTCTTCCTTATATATGATGTGAAACGACACAATGAAGTGATATACCGTTTCACAGAAACCTAATAGAGGCGTATTTAATCTAAGGGACACAATGGTTCACAGAAAACGATATTGACCCATTTTGGCCCAAGCCCACATTGTTTCCAGGCTTTGCCAAATAACCAATCTAAATACATATACGTTTTTCATCCTAAGTAACTTAACAGTACATATTAACGTTTATAACAAATTACAGAAGTCTTTAAAAACATTAAACTAACATGAAAAGCGTTCTATTTTTAAGCTCAAAACTGTACCTAAAAGTAAAACTTTAATCCGCATATGCTACTCTCTAAAATTAATCATTTGCTGAGATTACCATGAAGTGACCTCGGTTTCCGTCAACAGAATATGACCAAACCTTCCCTAGATGTGTTGTAAGCACAATTGGACATTTGGAATTGTAGATAGAAAAGAGGACAATAGAAACAGCAAAGACCTTCTGCCACCGAAAAAAATGGCCATCAATGCGAAAACTAGGACCATGGGGTTGAACAATGTCTAGCGGTTTCACGTCAGTGCGGTTTCAACAGCAGATTTATTACAGATTGAGACTTGAATAACCTTTTAAACAATTTTAATGTCTTAAACATCATCTAGAAATTTTTAGTCTATAAAATCTACTTAAAGACATACACCATGACTTCTTTTTTGAAAGAAATCACTTTTTCCCACATATATTGAAGAAGAAAAATTAATATACTAAAAACCTTTTATCATCTTGTAAAGTTGAAAGAATTCGCTTTTTGCCGCCCAGTGTTACGAAAATGCAAGTCTCACAACATTATAAGGTTAGATGTTAAACTACAAAGACCCAAGACATAAAGAAGTGACGCACAATATGTTATGTAAAAAATTCAACCAATTCTAGATAAATATGAGTCATAGCACAATATGTATGTACTTTCAACTCTCAGTTAAAAACTAGAACACAAGACCAGTTGACAGAAATGAATGCTGTGAAATAATAATATCCGCCTCTAATCAAGCCTAGTCCAAGCAGAATGAGTCCAATACGTAAAAGCTTCCTTGTTGAGGAGGCATCATGGAACATCTGCACATACACAAGTAAAGAACATAAGAATATAAGGACCACAAATCACGCCACTTACATAATTGCAAAAGAGATTATTTTCAAATATGTGTTGTAGTAGCTGCTGAAATTATCTACAAGATCATTCCCTCAAAACCACAATTCACATTATGAGACTGCAACTAGTAGCTTTGTATCTAAAAATTGGCTTTTTAGGAAGAATATAGGCTCATTCAGAATCATGCATGGATAACTCGACAACTTACGCTTCACACCTCACATATAAGAAGAAATAATGCACGCAACTAGTCATGTGTACAGAAGGTTTGTGAGAAAGTAGAACTCACTCATAACGGCTCTCAACATTTGACCTGATATTTTTAATTTTATTTATTTATTTTTTAAGGCAAAACTGTTCAAGTTTACATGTACAGTGATCATTTTGTTTTTAGAATTTTTGCAACTACAATAGCTTTCTTTGAAACCTAAAGCCAACTTCAGAACTTAAAACTCATATATGAAAAGCATGTCAATACAAAGTTATGATCTCCATCTAGTAACCAATTTAGACGGAACTTGAACGTCGTTAGTGGAGGGGCAAACTTGAAAAATATTTATTTTAGGGGGGCCGAATATACAATACGCTGAAATTTTTTTATTAAAAATGACAAAAAAGTTAGCCTCTAATTGTCTTAAGATCAAATTAGACTATAGTTTTAATTATTTAGTACTTAGTTTAAAGACATGGTTTATGTATTATTTATGTATGGGTCGGATTTGCAGTCTATACATGGGTTAATTTGGTTAACCCAAATAGCCCATTATAGGCAGGTATGCATAGTTAGTTATTCTTGGCAGTTATCATCAAAAGTCACAATGGTTGGAAGATGAAATAACTGTCAAGTAGTATCGTTTAGAAAACTATATATATGTTTTCTCCTTGAGAAAACATATAACAACATTTTAGTATCTTAATGCAATTTCTGTTTTAGTATATCATATTTCTACCCATTTTACTGTTACATTGAATTTACACACAATCACACAACTTATCTCAATCATGAAACATCTATTGAAACCCAAACTTGTTGGCCACAAACCTGTGTACAATTGGTATCAGAGCTACGGCTCTCATCCATGGGAAAGGCCAACTTCTGGATTTCAATCAGGGAGATATCTCTTAAGAGAAACTCCCAATAGATTGAATCTGTGGAACACAAGAAGAAAGAAAAGCATTTCACCAAAAGGAAAAGAAATATTAGCAAAAACTATTTTGGAGAATGAAGCATTCAATACCACAAAGAAATCAGAAGGATTGAAGAAATTAAAGAAGAAGGTTATGGGCACAAAAAAGGACAAAAAGTCTAAGTGTTACATTTGTAAAGAAAAAGGACATGCCTTTTGGGCATGTGAAGATGGGAAAAAGTTTGCTGCCTTGGAATTGGAACAAGAAATGGACATCACAAGAAGAGTCATAGCAGAAGAAGCCAAGTATCCTGAGAAAGTCTTTTTGACTGCAGACTACATGGTAAAAGGTACAAACACAAATACTTGGAATGAAATCTGGTATGCAAGCAATGTTTATAAGTTCCATATGTGTCACATTAGATCCTTGTTTAATGAAGTTGATTATAAGTTTAGGATGATAGGAAAGGAGGAAAATGAAAAGAAATTCATTTTCTCCTATGGGATTGATGGTGAGATAGTGGTTAGAAATGTGCAGTATACCCCTGAAGTTTCATTCAACATGCTAAGTTTAGAATTACTTAAGTCACAAGGGTATAGGGTGGAAGTGAAAGATGACATGTGTAGTATCTGTTACATGCATCATGATCAAGAAATCAGGAAACAGTCACCATTCTTAGAGAAAGGAGAAGAACAGGTTGGGCTAAAAGAAATTGTGAATGAACACAATCAGTATCTAGAAGATCAGTTTGAGAAAATGGACCCAACAGATGAATGTTCCTTGATAAAAGGATTGGAAGACTTAGACTGGAACGGAGATGATACTCATGACTATGGTGATGAGGAGTATCTCAGTTACAATGGAACCCTCTATGCCTTAAAGGTCAATACTTTCTCAAGGTTTCTGTCTTTTATAAATTTATTGAAGAAGGATGATCTCTTGTACAAAAATTGGGAGGTTTTCAGTAAAAGGTTCTTAGAATTAGTGAAGTGGTTTTATCTTGTACACCTGAATTATGATGTACTTGATGTTATACCACCAGTTGTTAGGGATGTGGAGTTGAACTTGTTATGCTTACATAAGGTTGTTGAGAGTTTGGGAGGTTATTTCTCAGTCACACTAGGTGACAAGTGGGGAGTAATAGCACAGTTGCAGGGTCTAGATACCAAAGATAGTGATGCAGTTAGAATCTGTTATAAAAGTTTGTTGATCTCATTGTGATATACCATGAAACTGCACAAGTTCCTTGGGGTGAAAAGCAAGAAGAAGTGGGTGAAACTAGCAAAGAAGCAGAAGCCAAGGACCCACCAGGCCAGAAGGAAAGCACAGTGAAGGATGGAGCACATGGAGAAGGATCAAGTAGATTTGGTGTTAGATTGGATACCGAAGATAAAGAAGATCGTGATACGACCAAGACAAAGAATGACTTTGAAGTCATTGCTTGAAGAAACAGCACAAGTCAACTCAGAAGGTTTTTGATCTTAAACAATTAAGGGAGAGAATGTTAGCCTCTAATTCTCTTAAGATCAAATTAGACTATAGTTTTAATTATTTAGTACTTAGTTTAAAGACATGGTTCATGCATTATTTATGTATGGGTCGGATTTGCAGTCTGTACATGGGTCAATTTGGTTAACCCAAATAGCCCATTATAGGCAGTTATGCATAGTTAGTTATTCTTGGCAGTTATCATCAAAAGTCACAATGGTTGGAAGATGAAATAACTGTCAAGTAGTGTCGTTTAGAAAACTATATATATGTTTTCTCCTTCAGAAAACATATGACAACAATTCTAGTATCTTAATGCAATTTCTGTTTTAGTATATCATATTTCTACCCATTTTACTGTTACATTGAATTCACACAGAATCACACAACTTATCTCAATCATGAAACATCTATTGAAACCCAAACTTGTTGGCCACAAACCTGTGTACAAAAAACCATATATAAAAAAATATAAAATGCACACAGGGTCAAAAAATTTGGGATACGATACAAGGAAACATCATATATTCAATTCACATTATAAGAATGCAACCAGTAGCTGTATTTTAGAAATAGCATTAGGATATGGTACCATCAAAACTAAATGTGTGAATAAATGAACTAAAAGTCTAAAATCATGCTTGGAAAACTTGTGCACATTTTTAGAAGTCAAAAATCCTACTGGAAAAACTTGCAAAAGAATAGGGAAACACGCTTGAGCGTTCAAGCAGCCATACTTTTAGAAAACATGCAGAATGCGGTATCAACTTTCATCTTACCTTAGCTGCAATTTTTTCCCTCCACTGTAAGATCCACTATAAGCTTGAAACGGCAATTTTTGCCCTCCATAGACCACTCGATACCAGCTTCAGGTTTCACAGGGTATTCGAGCGTTCCATTCACAATAAATTCTCCAGAATCAACATCTTCGAGGAGTGCATTGATCATAAGGACGCCATTGGTGGGTACAGCTAACGCGGATCTCTTCAATATTAAATTATCGCTTTCCTCTAACTTGAATGGTACGATGTGAAACATTAGAGCCTCATATGACCACTTATTATAACCGACACAACCATCAAGAGCATCATCGCCATAATAAGCAACTATGTGCCCACTTAATTTTGGAACACCATTAGTTGGCTCATACGTTAACCTCCAATAAGTGTCTACCGCATCTTTAAAGAGAATGTATAGATGCTTACACACCCATGATTACCTTTAACATAGAAAGTACTTCGCCCTATACTTTCTTTACCATGCCAAAAACTTGACAACTTTTTCTCTATATCGCACGAGCAAAGCTCATAGCACGCATCCTTTCTGTTGGTAATAACATAGAGATGCACACCCATCTCAATCGAATCACAAAATGGAACAGAATGGCGGGACCCCGGATTGCCAAACGATATAAAGGGAGTGCCACGAATTCCGACGGAATTATTTAAGTCATGAGCAAAATGAGCAACATGGCCGCAATCGTTCTCATCAAACTTGCACCACCCATCTGATTATAATCCACACGTATCACATGTGATGTTCCCGAATAGTTCACCCATCTCAAAATTTGAATGGTTGACTCCAACGAACATAGAAAAGAGCTCAAAACGTGAAGATGGATTTAGGCTGATGAAAACCAAAACAACGTCACAAATTAAAAACAAAATGAAACTTAAAGATAACAAAATTATGTATAGTAGACAGTAAGCATGAGAAACACTTGTTATTCAGATTATAAATGCTGATTAAGGGAGTAAAAATGAATCTCCAAGGAGTACCTTTTCTAAGCATTATTATGTAATTGAGAGAATAAAGTGACAATCTTATTATTGTGTCAATAATATTTGTTTAATGAAAATACATTTTCTTACATAAACCTCACTTTTCAAAACAACTAATTTATGTTCATTCAATTTGTAAACAACAATCACAGCGATTCCTTATAAAACAATCCTTCAACTCAAATTTACAAAAAAAATAATAATACGTAAATTCGTACATATATAACTTTATGGGTTCTATCGTCGATATTCAACCGTAATAACGTATAAAATGTGGAGTCTGATTGTAAATTATGTATACATTGTAACAACATTTTTTTCCAACTAGGGACGAACCAAGCGGATCCCAAGGATGCACATGAACCCCATGGATTTTTCTTGCATAAAATTACATCAAATATACTGATTTTCTCTGAAATGCACACCGTCCTTGCATTTTGTGTTACGATTCTTCGTTAGTTTTATAAAATGCACCCCATGATTTTTAGTCTTGCGTCCGCTAACAGATTCAACCGCAAACCACTACCGTTTTGACACACCGGTTCCAACCGCAAATAAGCTAGTTGACAGAACTGAATGTTGTGAATTTTAATATTAGCCTAAGCGGAATGTCCAACACGTAAAAGCTTCCTTGTTGAGGAGGCATGAAATGAAACATCTGCACATACACAGGTAAAAAACATGAGAAAAGCAATCAAATGGAACATTCTGCGTCACTTATATAATTGCAAAAGAGATTATTTTGTACGAGTAGTATATGATTAAAGCTTGGCAAAACTAAATGATAACACGATATCTGAGTACTGATTTACTTTGAAGTTAAAAGTACAACAACACCCTTACCATTTTGTAGGATCAAACTTTCAAATAATTTTGCACAGAAACATGATAAGAAAACACTTTATCTCCTACATACCAGCATCGGCTTTGTCTATCCACTAAATATGCCCATCTAGTTTCTATTACTCGATGAATAATTATCTAAGCATTTTAAAATTTGTGCTGTAGCAGCTGCTGAAATTATCTACAAGATCATTCCCTCAAACCACAATTCACATTAGGGGACTGCAACTAGTAGCTGTATTTTAAGAAACTGCATTAGGATATGGTACCATCAAAACTAAATGTGTGAATAAATGAACTAGAAGTCTAAAATCATGCTTGGAAAACTTGTGCACATTTTTAGTTATGAAAAACAAAGTAGTTGCAAAAAAATGCAGGTTTGACTGTTGAAGCAGCACTACTTTAAAAAAAAATGCAGAATGCGTTATCAAATTTCACCTTACCTTAGCTGCAACTTTCACCCCGGATCCAATCCACTGTAAGAGTGAAACTACACTTTTTGCCCACTATACGCCACTCACTGTTCTTACCTTGAAGTTCCGCACGGTATTCGTTTGTCCCATTCACAATAATTTCCCCGGAATCAACATCTTGAAAGAATGCTTCGAACACGAGGACGCCTTTGGTGGGTACAGCCAACGCGGATTTCTTCAATATAAGATCGCCTTCCACTAATTCAGTAGCATCCGTACGAAATACTTCTGCCTTATATGACACTTTGTGAAAACCAACACAACCATCAAGAGCGTCACCGCCGTAATAAGCAAGTATGTGTCCACATACTTTTGGATGACCATCAGTCCCCTTAGCCCGCTCATACGTTAACTTCATAGAAGTGTCTACCGCATCTTTTAAGAGAAAGTAATAGATTCTTATAGACCCATCCTTGCCTTGAGAATAAAAAGTACTTCGCTCTATACTTTGTTGACCACTCCAAAAATCTGCCAACTCTATCTCTTTCTTTCCATAGCAAAGCTGATAACATGCATCCTTTTTCTTGGAAGTGGCCCAAAGATAAACGCCTATCTCGATCGATGAAGAAGATAATGGCACAGAATGGCGAGACCTCGGATCGCCAATGGATAAGAGAGAAGTGTCGTAGATTCCTACGGAATCATGCCAGTCATGGTGAAAGTAAGAGGCATGACCGCAACCCTTCTTATCCACGGTGGACCACCCATCTGGTCGTAATCCATACATATCAGATACTGTGATTCCCCCGAAAAGATTACCCTTCTCAAAATCTGAATGAGTGACTTCAACAAACATAGAGAATATCTCAAAACGGGATGTTACCCTGATGAAAACCAAAACAACCATCACAAATTAAAAGCAAAATTATGTATACAGTAGACATTGGACCATGAAAACCCCTTGCTAACTCAAGACATTGGAGCGCGTGCAGCAGTTCATATTTTTAATAGGATTGGTTTTACCATTGCTAGAGGTGTGGGGGCTCAGTTGGTTTCGAGGCTCCCACTAATCTTTGTAATCCTATGAGTTTTTAATAAAAGTGTGATTTATAAAAAAAAAAAAATAATAATAATAATAATAATAATGATAATAATAATAATAATAATAATAATAATAATAATAATAATAATAATAATAATAATAATAATAATAATAAATTATTTTCGATATCCAATGAAATGAAGTGAAATGAAATGAAATGAAATGAGATGAAATGAAATGAAGTTAGCATAGAAAATATCAATTATTTTCGATATCCAAATGACCATAGGTTCACCAGTAGTTACCTAGAATCATCCTGAATGGCCATAGGTTTACGAATTTGCTGTTGGTATGATGGCAAGCCTTTTGAGGATTCCTATAGAAAAATGAGAAGTTCAAAACTGGTTACAAATTGTGGAAGTGTGACATACTTCGCTTTTTTATACTAATGCAATACTTCTAGAGTAGTTTAAACTTGACATAGCTTTCGAAGAAAAATCCTTTTTATACTTTACTTGAACTATTTAAACATGAACCGTATATATTCAATAGTATGGTATTGAATTTTAGTGTTATCAACCAAACCAATTTAAATTAAAGAACATAAACCCATTAAATATGTATCTTAACTACCGCCTTTCACAAAAGATAAAAACCCAAAAACAAACGGCAGTCCTGCATAACAGGATCTGAGGGAAAAAAAACCAACAGAAAACTAAAATATAAAAAATCTACCGGAGTGATCCCCAAAAGATCAAAGCCTTTTACCATCACCACTTCAGCTGCCTTACATAGCAAAACTCCGGACTCACTAGGCTCAGCCTGCCAAAAAAATTAAACTTAGTTTATGAGAAGCGAAAACAACATTCAATGTTGTATGAGAAAAAGCATATGTATGTAAATATACCTCGTCGATGTAACTGGTAAATTTCTTAGACAAATTGAAGAGGTATTCACACAGCTTGTGGGGATACAAAGTAAAAGTAGCCTCGTCGATAATCTGGAAAAGGAAGTTAGATTATTAAAACAATAATATAAATTATATATGCTCATATTAACAAAATTAGGAAAATCTATAAAAACCAAACTTTTTCGCTTCATTTTTTTCAGCTACATTTGTATAATGTCTAAATGTAGGAAAGTAAGTAAATAAGTACTGAATATACATCCGGATGTATATGCACAGTTAAACCGGACTAGGTTTTATAATTGGTACCCTAAGTTTTGTATCATAGTTTACCCTTTATTATACATTTAAGAGCATAGTAGAAGAAGCTATAATGTTTTATTGTAACCTAGAGACATAAAACCAATTATTCAATTCCAGAGAACAATGCTTCATAACTTCAACCAAGGTTTTATAGTTCAAAGATGTAGTAAAAGTTCATAACAAAATTCGTCTTACCTCAGTAAATTGTAGTAAATGTAATCCCATCTCACGTTCTGTGTCTACCAATGTCTGTTGGGGACAAAGAACAAGAACGCAATAATAAGATTGGGGCCGAGAATAGAGATCTGTAACAACATTGAAACAGAAAGAAAGTCTTACCTTGTTTGACTTATGATTGGGGCGAGAATTCTGGAGAAATGCACGGATTTTACCTTGTGTTTTTAGTAGATGCAAAAAGGTATCTCCCTTTTCATCAAGCATCTCTTCAATTTCAAATGTACAACCAGAATACGTTTGATTTTTCAAATAAGCATACCTGTTAAGAACACAACGCAAAGCATTAAATATGAATAAGTATGAGACTCGACTTGAATTCAATATAAAAATAAAAAAATTGTAAATAAAAATCTGACTGTAGCAAGCTGATAGGATAATAACATTTACCACACTGGTAAATGATAAATGATAAATGATAATAGTAAAATAAAGTACAGTAAGGGTAAAAAAATATGATAGAGGCGAAAATCTACTTGATTGTGCATTCAAAAACTTCTTCAGCAATGTACCCAGAAGCGATGCCTGATAAAAAAAAATGTGAAAATAAGCTACTTTAACCAATCCTGTAAAAATAGAAATGGATTTGGGACATGTTTTATCACTTATAGGTTAAGAAAAAGATATAATTTCAAGTAAAAAAGAAACAGGTCAAATGGGTTGAAATTTTGGTAATCACATTTTTTACACAAATAAAAAACAGAATAAAATGAACAATATATATACCTTGAACCACAAATTTTCCAATTTTAAATTTTTCCCACAATAAAGCAAGCTTTTCTTGTTCATTACCAGAGGTTTGATATCCAAGATAACTCAACCTACTCTGGTGCTTATTCAAAAAATGCTTTTTAGCAGCCTGGGAAAACAGGAAAAAATCAGTATCCAATTTCTCTTCAAATATACATATATATATATTTTTTTGAACATGTTATCAGTTATGCACATAAAAGTTACTTACATCGAAGCACTTCATAATGTACTCCCGTTGCCGTACGGGAGTCACATATATAATCCATTGTGCATTTTGTACATTAAGTCCACACCTACCATATATCAGTTTCAAATAGTTAATAAAACTGCACACAATCACTAAACAATATCATTGTGAATCGATAAAATACTTGATAAAACTGCAAACATGCCATATGTGGAAAAGGTTTAGGAAACTACACAAACTTATTAATAAACTGAACAGGTAAAGTACCATAAAGCTGCGAGATCTTCGTGAACATTGTTTGGCTGTGCTTTATGTGATGACTCATCCTTCATATCATAAAGAGATTCCGACTTTCTTTTATTTCTAATGACCCCTTCTTCTTCAGGGACGGGAAGGTATTCTTTTACCATATGTAAATACTGTAAAACATGCCTAACTTATAAACTTTCATATATACGCATATAGATAATATAAAACGCTAAAATATAGCAAACATTCATACAACTACTTCACCTCTTCATTGTTGTGCATTTTGCCGCTCACTTCAACTCCACAATACTCGAGCATCTTAACCAACATATCTCTTATATATCTGGATCGAACATCATCTGCATGCTCCTGTGACGCGAAGTCAACTATTACCTTTTCCATATGTGATATTGGTGCCCATGCGGCTATACCATCTTTTAGATTCTTACGAATCCTCTGCAAAGAAAAAGGTTTAGACAAGAATAATCTAGATGAGAATTGTAATATGTGTTTTAAAAAATTTTGGAAAAGAGGAAAAAAAATACCTGAGCCATCCAGTCCCCGTTTAATTTGAAGGTTAAAAACCCAACATCAAGTATGTTGGGTTCTTCTAACATATCCGATTTTCTAAAATTACCCTTGATGGTCTACAATAATAAAATATCAGCGAAATATATATATATATATATATATATATATATATATATATATAATATTAAAAACGAGCATATTCAAAGCCAAGATGTGAAAACAAAACTTTACCTTTGCAATACTTTGTGGTCCTTCCTTCTTAAAAAATTTTGGATCCTTTGATCTTAATATTTCGCAGACGCACAATATACTATAACTGTAATAATTTATTAATGTTAGAAGAAAAACCTCGTAACAAAAAAAGTAAAAATTACATACCATATGTAGTCACCATGCTTTTTGAGGTCCCCTTTGAGACGTTTAACGAAGCAAAGTTCATCCTTTAAGTGAGGATGGTAACTCTTTTGCAGTGCTTCATTCAACTCAAAAGCCATTTCAAAATTTACCACAGCTCTTCCATATTCCTTTATTACTTTGTCTTCTGTTGTTGTTGTTGTTGTTGAAGCTCTTCCATATTCCTTTATTGTAGGCATTTTTCTTGAAGTGGAATAATATGTCTCTAGAAACAAATCAAAATCATAACATAATTTCTTAGTTTTTTTATCCAACTAACTACAACTCCATCAATTAAGAGTTAAATATAGAAAAGCCATGTTTTCAATAGCTAAAAATAATAAAATTTAGCTCAATAGGCAAAACCCATGAATCCCAATTCACTAAAACTAATAACGCTACAAACTTTACATTAAAATCAATCAGTCAAAACCATAGCTAAAAAATTGGAAAGTTTTTCTAAGATTTTGCATAACCGTTTTCTATTACTTAAGAAACATAACCCATCAATTAAAACAAAATAAAGCAACAAACATCATCAAAAGCTCATAGCCTCACTTTTCCAATTTCATACAAGCCCAGAAAATAATCTAATCTAATACGCTTACGCTTACTTTGCATGTCAAAACATCATGAACTTTTTTAAAATATGTTTCAAAAGTTATGATACTGAAACTACTAAATGGTTATATTTAAACAGCTTGTTATATAAATAATAAAAACAACCCAAAAAACAGCAATTCCAAATAATTAATCAAATCAAATATACAACATAAATTTTCATCAAAAAAGAATTCGAGGCCTGATGAATTTTAAAAACAATATGTATTTTGGGGGTTTTATTATTCTTCTACAAACATATATTATAATCTATAATCAATCAATCAATAATAACGTAAGACATGCAAGAAAATAATAATAAAAAGTTTACCGGTGGTGAGTTTTGGTCGATTGAGAATTTGATTAGGTTAAGATAAGGAGATAATGGAACCGATGTTTATGTTTTTGTTTATATAATGTACCAATGAACCGACTTAATTAAGGTTTCTTTTTTCTCACGTAAGTTTAAACTATATACATACACATTCATAGACCTGCAAGAAACCATTGTCTCCTTATATACCCACGCCCAATAAAGTCTTAATGTCTTTACTCACTTAGCTCACATCCACAAGACCAGCCTCGCATTAATGTGTGATCATGTACAATGACGTGGCATTCCATCAAATGCATTCCCTATGATTTTGATTTTGGTTCACTTGCAAAGGACAAGTGGGTGTGTCATTAGGAAAGAGAAAAACTGGATTAGATATAAGCCCTATAATCCAGACATCATGCTATACTAGACTATGGGGCTTGATGACGTAGGTATTTATCAGTCACTACAACAAATTGTGTAATTATACACACATATTGGGGTATATTTACACGGTTATAAGTGTGTTAAAATTTGAAGTACACGGTATGCTTATGCGTGAAAAAACAGGCGTCACAAAATTATGGACATCATTTAGCGTGGACAAACTAATTTGGTTGCCACGCTTGAAAGCGTGAAAAAGTCTCCACGCTTTTAATAGTGAAAAGATTTTTTGAAGTCTTCACACTTGCAATCGTGGACTATCGATCCAATGTCTACACTTTAAAGCATGGCAAAACCCCCCCTGATAAATTTACAATTCTAACACTGTATTTTAAATATATATACAAATACATTAGAATTTTACAATTCATACCATTTATCATAGAAAAATAAACAAATTCTGCAACACATTATACTTGATTCAGTATAAAAATACCAATTTCTTATAATATAACACTCTGCAGCATAGCATACTAGTGTATTTGTTAAACCAATGTAAACCAAGAAATATAGATAAAAGATATCTAAGTTTGTTTACATTATATCTTTGGAATATTCTTCAATATTTCGTCTTCAGCTGTTCATAAACATTACACCAATCAGAAATCCATTGAAGGCTTCTTTGATCTTTCGTCTTCAACAAGCTCCTAAATGATGAGAAAGAAAACCAAAAATTATTCTATGTAAAAAGATCATCTACAAGCTCCTCACATAACACCTTACAAATCATATAACCCTTGAGTAGCACATTAAAATAGATTTTAACATGGCCCTATATGTAAGCCGCTTATACCAATTTCACCTGTAACTATCCATCATAGGGAAAGGTTTCCCACATCAGTAGCAAACTTTAAACAACCTAACTATTATCCCTATAGCAGCTATAAAATCTTCAGTATATTAACACAAAACAAATACAAGTTATCACTCATAACTACAATTTCAATAGTTGATGAAATAGTCAACTTCTATTTGCTTATGTACAAACTACTACAAATAGCCAAAACATATATGCATCTCAAAACAGATACGCAACTCGATTTTAGACAATTCACATTATAAAAATGCAACTAGTAGCTGTATTTTAGAAATTGCATTAGGATGTGGTACCATCAAAAATCATGTTTGCTTATGAAAAACAAAGTCGTTGCAAAAGAATAGGGCGAACAGGTTTAAGTGTTCAAGCAGCGCTTCCTTAAAAAAGATGCAGAATGCGGTATCAAATTTCATCTTACCTTGTTAACTGCAGGGGCCCAGACCAATATAAGATTAAAACTGCATTTTGTGCCCTATATAAGCCACTTGCTGTAACCTTCAGCTTTTGCATGGAATCTGTGCTTTTTTCTCACAAGAATCTCCCCAGAATCAGCATCATCAAAGAGTGCTTCGATCACAAGACTGCCATTCGTTGGTACAGCCAACGTGGATTTCTTCAGTGGAAGATTATTGCATTTCTCTAAAATAGCTAATTCGGTATGAAAATTTTCGGCCTTAAATGAGTTTTTATTAAAACCATCACAACCATCAAGAGCATCACCATCATAATACGCAAGTATGGAACCAGATACTTTTGGATGGACACAAGTCGGCTCATACGATAAACTCATATATGTGTCTACCGCATCTTTTAAGCCAACATAAGATATGCTTACAGACCCGTTATCACCTTCAGCGTAAAAAGTACCTCGCTATATACTTTTATCACCATCCCAAAATTCAGACAGTTCTATCTTTTTCTGGGAATCACATAGCTGATAACACGCATCTTTTTCCTTGGTAGTTACCTGAAGATACACGCATATCTCAATCGGCGAAGAAAATGAAAGCAGTGCGAACAGAGCTTGGATTACTCAATGACAACATGGAAGCGGAGTAGATTCCTACGAATTATGCCGGTCATGGTCAAAATAAGCTATATGACCGCCATCGTTCTCATCCGTATTGCACCACCAATCTGCAAGTAAAGCATCCGTGTCCGATAGTGTGACATACCCAAAGAGATTTCCACTCTCAAATTTTGGATGGGAGACTTGGACAACCATAGAGAAAAGCTCAAAACGGGATTTCAACCGAGACGCCGGATTTGGCCTGTTGAAAACCAAAACAACCATCTAATAAAAACAAAATTTAACTAAGGATCGGATAACAATATTATGTATACAGTCGACACTAAGCATGAAAAACACTTGTTAATCAAATTATGTATACATTCTTTATTATAAGTACCTTTTCTAAGCTTTATTATGTAACCGAGAGACTGAAGTGACAATCATATTATTATGTCAATAATATATGTCTAATGAAAATACATTATTAATTTTACATAAACCTCACCTTTGGAGAAAACTAATTTCTGCTCATTCAATTTATAAATAGTGATCTTAGCTATTCTTTATAAAAATATCCTTTAACTCGAGTTTACATTAAAAAACATGAAATAACAAATGAAAACTGTGGAGCTTTGAGTCACTAAATTATGGCTTTAACTGATTTTATGGGTTTCCTTTTGTTATGAAATTGCCCCTTCTTTTAGTTAGAAATTTCATATATACCCAAACATGTATTAAAGACATTGTACATTATGCTTTCAATACTTGCACTTTGGGTATGTATGAAATTATTTATGAAAGTAGGGTGATATATGAAATTAATCCTTTAGAGAAGGGGCAATTCCATATCTCCTATCCTTATAGTTAGGAGTAATACCATATAAAACTATCCTTCAACTCAAGTTTACCAAAAAATAATGATAACAAATGAAAACGGTGGAGCTTTAAGTCACTAAAAGATGGCTTTATAGCCAGTTTGTGTCATTTCAAAACAAAAAGAAGCCCATAAACTAGTCTTTTAAAACTGATTAAGCAAACTAATAATATCAGTTTGAGTCCTTTAACAACAAACAAAACCCGTGAAACTAGTCTTTTCAAAACTTACTTAAAAACTAACAAAATAGTTGAACTAGCAACTAATTCAACTGTTTGCCTATTGTACCACAAATTTCAAAACCTGATCAAGTCCATTCGTATGCATATAATTTGACTAACAGATGCTGCTGATATAATGTACCTCATTTTACATAAAGTTTCATTAACTGATTCAATGTATATATAACTTATTTCACTGACAACTACAACTAATTCAACAAAATGATGACGGTTAAAGCTAAACGACACCAAAAAACTTATAACAACTGAACACGAAATAAAAAATAAAACAAATTATACCGAGTTAGTCATCGATGATAATGGGATTTTACTTCCGAGACCACCTATTTCAACAAAAAATGAAAAGTCCTTGATGGATGGATCTGGATCTATCTGGTGGAGGACGGATGGTGACCATAATACCTGGTATGTTTTCTTCAGTAGCAAATATAGTTGAAAGTTGGATAATGGGGTAGTTGAAAGTTGAATAATGAGTATAGTGAAATTGTGCTGTGAATATGGTTGGGAGTAAATTTTGGTTGTTGAAAACTTACCCACACTTAAATGAGCAGGTCTTTATGATGGGCCTCATTTCTCCTTTCTTGTTTGATATTATCAGTCAAAAAATTAAAACATATATATACATGTTGTACTAAAAACATGTAGTGCTGATCGATCAACATTATCAAATCACGAAAGAGAGATTTTATAAGATTCACAAAGTATGAGGTGTGACAACAAATTATATATATAACCAATGGATCTATGGTGATGAATTTTATATAACCAAAAGAGAGATTATATGTATGGGTAAGGATCTAATGAGAAGAAAACTTAAAATGAGAAGAATGAGAAATAACTATAACCACATATTTGAGATGCATCTATTTGAATGAGATGCAACTCTATTTATTTAGATGCATTACAATTAGTTTCGAAAGTGATTTTGAAGTGCAAACGATGCAAAGTAGTACTAGCAAGAAATTTGACTCATGAGACGAAAAATACATAGGATTTGTATAACTTGATGAAATGCATCTAATATATGTATATGCATCTAATTTTTAGCTAGAATATATATTGTGATGCATCTAAAAGATTATGGATGCATTTAAATCAAATCGATGCATCTCTAATGTGTAGTTATAGTTATTTCTCATTATTCTTATTTTAAGGATTCTTCTCATTTGATCCTTAGTCTTATATATATAACAAAGTTTAAATTGAACATCACCAACATGTAAATTGTTATATTTTGGAAAAGTAACCAATTATTTACACAATTTAGCAATCAAATAAGTTGATCCAGTGCACGAGTAGTGAAATGGATATTGTGTTTGTCAAATATGATAAACGAAGGATTGGTGTCCGCGTTTTGCAGCGGGTTTCAAAAATACAAATCGTTAAGGAATTTTTATAGTTTATGTAAATAATTTTTTTTTTATACATACAATAAAGTTATATTGAACCCCTTTTTTTTCATCGATAAACATAAGGTGTAGTTAAATCTATCATATCTATAGTCTTTTGCTACCTCACATCCAATGATTCCACCCTAAGCCTCGTGCAAAATAAAAAACGTACATTTCATCGAATAGAGTTAGGCAAGCTACTTTGACAATCTAAATATGTTAGTTACACTTACAATATTTTAGTTCTACAAAATTTCGGGTTATTGCCTATGCATACAATATATTTAGCCTTTTAAAAACATAAACCAGATCTTCATTAAAAAAAAATTAGTATTATAATTTAGGGAGAATTTCATATATCACCTTAAAAAAGTCCCTAATTTCATATATACCCAACGTAGATGCCAAATTTCATAAATACCCATTCTCTATAGTTTATAAATTTATGACTTTTTTACCCTTCAAAAGCTATTGTTCAATATACGTAACTCGTAAGATTAAACAGGGAATTGATACTACACACACTTTTGATTTATGCACCACTAGTTGTGCATTCTGATTATACTCTGACAATAATGTAATGCACAACTGGTGGTGCATGAATCAAAAAGTGTGATAATATCACATCCATAAACAAACCTTTTATTTCATTAGAGAACAAAATCTCGTATTGAAGTCCATGATATTGTGAATTGCTTTCCACTGCGTCATCAGATTTCATTAGAGAACAAAACCTTCTATATTTCATTAGAGAACAAAACTTTTTATTTATTTATATTTTTTTTTATTTTTTTTTAAAATACAGTAATACTTTTAATGTTTATTCTTCCCTCAAAAATTGTCAAGATGGTGTATATCTCTCCCATGTCATTTAGGTTACAAATTGTGGAACACATCTCTACGTCATCAGATTGAATTAAAACTGAATTTTAATAGAAGATCAAATAGTCATAACAGAAAGATCATTGTTTGTGTTTATATATCATTAAGAACGCCGTCTAATAAAAGATTGAAATATCACATCTTTGTACTTTTGATATTTTACATAAAAGTGTAGAAATTGTAGATGTAGATGTATGTTTGTTTTTGAAAATTGTAGTTTATTGCTCAGTTACTCGTACTATTATTTGGCATATGTAAGCAATAGTAAAAGTTCTTTAATATTAGTGATTCACCACAATAACAGAATTGTAACACAAACTATATCGTAGTTACTTCCATTACATATGCCAACTTTCAACATCTAACAAAGGCTTACAAAGTATATACAAATAAGTTGATCAAAATCTTAAAATCGAACTGGAAAATTATGAAATAATAACTTGACAATGACAAACAAAATGGATCATATCCTTTTACTTTACAAAAACATAAATAAATAAATAATACAAACATAGATCCATAGGCACAAGTGGATCAGACCCTTTTTATTTATTTTTATTTTTCGTATGTGTGAGTGTCTTGTCGGGTATGTTTGTGACTGAGTGAGGTATATATGTTTGGATGATAAAGTTAGTTGTCTTAGTACAGTAAATTGCTCATGGAGAAAGAAACCAATATGACGTAAAGTTGACGTTTGTGATGTCTGGTCACTACTACACCTACTTTAATATGTTTTTGCAATTTAATACTTTGGACCATATTATAAACTCGTAGGTGTAGCATAGTAATGGGGCTTGCTATTTTTCGTTAAAGATCACAAGTTCGAACATACAAATAGCAACTTTGGGGAAAGTTGAAGAACATATTATTCTACATAAACTACAAGGGTGCATAATGTAATATTTGTAACATAGAGGGTTTTAGATGTAATTATTTTAAATGTTTGTTAATTAGGCGGTTAAGCTGTTTTAATCAGCCTATAAGTAGTTTTCTTCCTTCCTCATTTTGTAACAACTTCATTTCAATAATAAACATTTTCCCTCTTTTCATTCAGCGTTTATATGGTACCAGAGCCTAAAAAGCTCAATCTAAACCCTAATTTTTGACTCAATTGATTAATTGTCAATTGATTCTTGATTCGATTCAATTGTTTTTGATTAATCGATCCTTCTTTTGTTCAAGATTCATCAATTAGGGTTTCTAATAAGAATCAACAATGGTGTCTTCTAAGAATCCACCAATTCTACCTATTGTTCAAGATAATCGTGATAATTCAATCAATGATCCATTGTGCATTACTAATTTCGATCATCCAGGAATGGTTTTAACAACCACACCTTTCAATGGTGGTAATTTTACGGGTTGGAGTAGAAACATAAAGATGGCCTTAGGAGCTAAGTTGAAATTGGGGTTTATTGATGGGGCATGTGTCAAACCGGCATTGAATGATGTGAATTATCAAAGGTGGATCGAGATGTGACTATATGGTTACATGTTGGATTCTAAACTCAATGATTCTTGAGTTATCGATGCTTTCTTGTACACTCGATCGACTTATGAGTTGTGGAAGGAGATAAGCGAAAGATATGGTGAAAGTAATGGGCCACTTATCTACCAATTGGAAGGGAATTAAGCCACATCTCTTAAGGTAATTTGAGTATTGCTTATTTCAATAAGTTGAAACGATGTTGGGATGAGTTGCAAAATCTTAATGGTTTACCTACTTGTAACTGTGGAAAGATGAGAGAATGTTCTTGTGTTATTTCTTGATAAGTTTGTTGAAATGGAAAAACTGATGCAGTTTTTGATGAAATTAAGTGATGATTATGAGGCAGTTAGGAGTCAAATCTTGGGAATGGTACCATTGCCTAATGTCAATAAGGCCTACTACATTGTGCAACAAATAGAGAATCAGAAACAAGTGATTCATCCTTCTTTTAAACCAACTGCTTTCTTTGCCAATTTGAATGATAATAAAACTAGTTATCGTGGCAAGAAAAAGTTTAAAAGTGGTCCTAATAGGAATGAGTTCAAGAAAGTTTGTACTTGTTGTAATCAGGAAGGGCATTTGGTTGAGCAATGTTTTGAGAAAATTGGCTATCCATACTGGTACAAGGGTAAGAAAGGAAAGAAAAATACAAGAATGGCTGCTCAAGTTAATTCAAGTTTGGAAGAACACATGGTTGGAGATACTCCTTTTGATTTGGGGTATGAGAATGGTGTTGGAACAGGACAAAATGGGATGTTTGATCAACAATTGGTGGCTGCTGTATGTTCAGAAGTAATGAAGATGTTCAAAGGGAAGGGTATAGCTGGTAATGGTACTGCAAATGCTAATCAGGCCACTTCATCTATGCATTATGCATGTATATTTTCATGCTTTACATCAGCATTTGCTCTTTTCTGTCATCCTGACATGAACATAACAATGGATTAGATAAGTGATACAGGGGCTTCAGATCATATTTCACCTCATTTGCATCTTTTCATTTCCATCAAAACTCTAAAACACCCAATCATTGTTCATCTGCCTAATGGTAGAACAAAAACTGTAACTCTTGTTGGTCAAGTCAAAATTACACCCTTCTTAACATTGAACAATGTTCTCTATGTACCTGATTTTCAACTCAATTTACTGTATGTGGGTAGATTGATTAAGGATCGAGATTAGATGCTCATTTTATCTCAATGACTTTGCATTTTAGGACCCTTCAACTAATCAAATTGTTGTTCAAAGTGGGCAAAGGGTATGCTTGAACTCGCAACTTTCGCTCACAATGTATCATTTCGTCAATCTCATACAAAATCTACTTTTCCTATGGGTATGTTTGCAAAATTAGTAGAAGTCGATGAAGAATCAGAAGTCAGAAGTAGAACTGCAAAGTCAAGTAAACTTGTATCTTTTTAATAACGGTGTTTGGTAAATTATTTGTTAAATGTAATTATAAGATGTAAAATGACATAAGAGGACAAATCTATAATTGTAAATAAATGTTTGGAGGGTATATTTGTAATTTAAAGTTTTAATACTCATGACATTTAAAAGCTTCATGAATCAACTTTTCATTTTGGAGCTATTTGTTTGACATAAAAGCTTATAGCTAATCCATCCAAACGAAGCTACTTAGTTTATAAGAGATTATTTTGTAACAAAAGCTAATAGCTTTCCAAAACAAAATGTAGATATTCATACTCTTCATTCTAGAATTGGTCATACTTGGTTTCAAGCTTGCTCATATTCGATTGTAAACATTTTAATGCAATGAATTTTCTTGTGAAAGTTGTTCACTAGCTAAGCATCATAAATTGTCCTTTCCTAAAAGCATTACTTCTAGTTCTATTGTATTTGAATTGGTACATATGGATTTTGGGGCCCTTATAAAAACACGCACTTAATGGAGCTCGGTAATTCTTTACTATTGTGGATGATTTTACAAGGGCCACATGGACTTATTTAGTTCACACTAAAGATCGAATCTTGACTGTCTATCTCGGTTTGGCATATGTTCAAAATTGTTCTATCTCGGTTGTGGCATATGTTCGAATCGCTTTCGATCACCATTAAGACAATAAGGACAAGCAATGGTATCGAGATAGTTAATGGAAAATGCTTGGCTTTCTTAAACTCTAAGGGTATCATGCATCAGAAGTCCATGCCTTACACACCACAACAAAATGAGGTGGTATAGAGGAAACATAGACACCTCTTAGAAACTGCTAGAGCTATTAGAATTCAGGCTAATTTTCCTATAACATTTTGGGGACATTGTGTACTAGCTGCTACTTATCTCATCAATAGAATGCCAATGAAAATATTGAATTGGAAGACTCCTTATGAGAAATTACATGGGAAAGTACCTTACTACAGTCATCTGAAAGTTATTGGGTGTTTGTGTTATGCAACTGTTACATTGCCACACAGGGATAAGCTTGAACCAAGAGGTCTAAAGTGTGTTCTTTTAGGCTATCCTCCTAACTCCAAAGGGTATTCTCTGTATGATCTAACTACAAAGCAGGTCTTTCATAGCAGAGATGTTTCATTTGAAGAAAAGATTTTTCCTTTTAAAACACAATCTATACCCACTCAATGTCTTGGAGGTGAGTTTCCTTCTTTTAGTTCTTCTGATGAAACTGTTGAATCTGTTCCTTCTTATGTTCCTCAAGTTGTTGAGAATGTAATTCCTACATCCGAGCATGTCACCATGTCCGAACCTATTCCCGAATCAATACCTCCGAATCTGTTCCTATAAGAAGATCAACAAGGAATGCAACCAAACCAGCTTGGTTAAAGGATTTTGTGGTTCCCAAGTCTCATGTATCATCTGCAAATGTTATTCATACTCATACTAAACTGCCAAAATACCCTTTGTTTACTGTAGCAGATTTTGATGGCATTCCTGATCAACATGTAGCTTTCCTCTCTAATGTTTTTGCAACTACTGAACCTTCTTCTTATAATCAAGCTATTAACTATTCAGAATGGGTGCAAGCAATGCAGACTAAACTCAATGCTTTAGAGAAGAATAACATATTGGAAGTGACTACTTTTCTTGCTGGTCATAGAGCTATTTCATCAAAATGGATATATAGGATCAAATATAAGGCTGATGGGAAAATTGATAAATACAAAGCTCGTTTGGTAATCAGGGGTTTTGATCAAAAGGAATGAAGAGACTACAAACATACTTTTTCTCCTGTTGCAAAGCTTGCAACTGTGAGAGTTTTGATTGCATTAGCCACTACTAAAGATCGGCCACTTTATCAATTAGATGTCAACAATGCTTTCTTGCATGGCTACATTGATGAGGAGATATATATGCAACCACCAGCTAGTTATAATAGAGCTTCTTCAGGACAAGTTTGCAAGTTGAAAAGGCCTTTGTATGGTCTTAAGCAAGACTCTAGGCAATGGAATCATGAATTGTCAAAATTCTTGCTATCTTTAGGTTTTGTTCAATCCAAAAATGATTACTCACTCTTTGTTAAAAAGCATCATGAAGAGTTGTGTTGGTGTTGGTAGATATATGCTAATGCTGAAATTGTGAGTCGAGATATTATCTACTAAGCTTGAACTGGATCAGAAGTTTACCATTAAAAACTTGGGTTTGGCAAAATATTTTTTGGGGATTGAGATTTGCAGAACTCACAAGGCACTCACCTAAATCAAAGGAAGTATATCATTGATCTCCTTAATGATGCATGTCTTACTGCAGCTAAACCAATTGGTTCTACCATGCCAACCAAGTTGAAACTTTATTTAGCCAAGGGTAATATTTTGAAGTCCCCTGAAGCCTATAGGAGAGTGGTAGGGAGGTTACTTTACCTCAGGTGACTAGACCAGACATCTCCTATGTTGTTCAACATCTTAGTCAATTTTTTTCTGCTCCTACTGATCTGCATATGCAAGATGGTCTTCATTTATTGAGGTATCTCAAAGGGAGTGTCAGTAAGGGGCTTTTCTATCCAGTGAAACCTCATCTACACATCATTGGATTTTCTGATGCCGATTGGGCAACATGTTTGATGACTAGAAGATCACTTACAGGCTATTGCATCTTTCTAGGTCATTCTCTTGTTTCATGGAAAACAAAGAAACAACCAATAGTGTCTAGATCTTCCACAGAAGCAGAATACAGGGCTATGGCGGTCACCACTTGTGAAATCATGTGGCTAAGTTTTCTTCTTAAAGATTTACATGTTCTTGTTAAACTGCCAATCACTTTGTTCTGTGATAATAAGTCTGCTCAGCAATTGGCTGCCAATCCTTGTTTTCATGATAGATCCAAGCATCCGGATATGGATTTGTCATTTTACAAGAGAAAATACAAGAAGGATTCTTGCAAACAACTTTTATTCCTACCACTCAACAACTTGTAGATGTCATGACGTGCAACATTCCATTTTGATTGGCAAGTTGGGTATCACAGATCATCCAACTTGAGGGGAGGATGAAGAACATATTATTTCACATAAAGTACAAGGGTGCATAATGTCATGTTTGTAACATAGAGGGTCTTAGTTGTAATTATTTTAAATGTTTGTTAATTAGGCGGTTAATCTGTTTTAATCCGCCTATAAGTAGTTGTCTTTCTTCTTCATTTTGTACTGACTTCATTTCAATAATATCAATTTTCCCTCTTTTCATTCCGCATCTATAATGGGTATTGGACTTTACAGAAAATCTAATCAAAAATGGATCTTGATGGAAAAGGAAACCACAGGCCTCTATATTATGATCAAGTAAATTGTCACATTAGCAAAGTTGTTCCTAAAACTTATACAATATCTATCTGCTCATCTCTAGCTTTTACATACTCACAAAGATCGTTGCTTTGAAAGTGATCATTTAAAATTACATTTTCATGTACAATCCAACACTGTAAACAAAAGGTATAGAAGACTATGGAAACTTACATGAGGCTTATTTTCGGTGGCCCATCTTGTATTCTATTTGCACTACACTAACATGAAGACTCGTCACCAGATGGGCCACCGAAAATAAGCCTCATGTAAGTGTGGTCAAACCTCCTCCAATAGGATTGGATCCTGTAAACAGCCCTGTCCATTACAAACATTTAATCAGCACCATATCATAGATTCATGGCCCAAATGCAGGCTACGTTGAATGCGTTAAATGAAAATCTGAAGTAATTGTTTCACAGTTGCACGCCTGCACGTACTAAGTAACTAAATGATAGTGCTCAAGTTAAAATACACAACTATACCACTACGGTAAAATGATATATATTTAACCAACGGTAATATTCGTTTCCTATTCTTTATCTACTGAGAAAAATAAAGCGATTAATATAAGTAATGCAGGACTGATTTTTTAATGGCGATACTTGACTACACACATGATTGTAATGACATATTGTTTCTTAATACACATTGCTAAATTGTGTTATGTGATACAATAAAGTAGATCCATGTGAAGGGATGTGTAATCTATCTTCTCGTTTTCCCTCGCTTTTAAGTTGTAACATATTGGAGATCTGGGATAGTTATTGGGCATGAATCAAATATATATTCAAGTATTGCAGTTTCTGGATAATGCATGTTTCCTGAGCAACTCTTTGATGTTATGGCTATCTTGATAGCAGCAGGTAAAGTCATAGTATGATCACTAAAAAGAGAGATCAAGTGGTTATTCCCGTCTTAGATCTCCTCTAATATGGTAGTGCATCTGCTATATAGAGCCTGTTGGCCCTTTTTAATTGTATTTAGTCAAGTATACTTAGTATTTTGTAGTATTTAGTACTTATGGTTTATGAACATGTTTATGTTTTATGTAATGGACGAATTAGGCCTGCACAAAATGGGTAAATGCAGCCCATATTGTGGCGTTAAGATTTAGCGATTACATGGCGATTACCCTATAGACACAACGTTTGGAGGAAACCATAAGCATCATTTGGTGCCTTTAGGAACCTATATAAGTGTAGATTTCTGTAGGCAGAAATCAATCAACTTTTATCTATGCAATACCTGTTCTTATTATTTACCTTGTACCCATTGTTATTTCACTGCACTTATCTGTTTTACAAATCCATTATCAATATTATGAAGAACCTTTTGAAACCAAGAACTCTTGGCAACAAACCTGTACACAAATGGCATCAGAGCTTAGGCTCTTATTCTTGGGATAGGCCAAATTTTGGTTTCATGATAGGAAGGTATCTCCTACGAGAAACTCCAAATAGGGTAAACCTATGGGGTGCCAGAAGGAAGAAAACAACAATATCACCAAAGGGGAAGAACATTCTGGCACAAACAGTTATGGAGAATGAAGTTTTTAACTTTGAAAGAGAAAGAGAAAGTGCAGATCTGTTGAGATTAAAAAGAAAGGTCATGAAGATGAAGAAAGATAAGAAAGCCAAGTGCCATATTTGCAGGGAAAAAGGGCATGCATTCTGGGCATGCAAAGACAGAAAGAGACTTGCAGCACTTGAACTTGAACAAGAAAGAGAGATGACTGAGAAGGTTATAGCAGAGGAGGCAAAATACACAGAAAAGGTCTATTTAACTGGAAACTATGTGGTGAAAGGTACTGATTTACATAATTGGAATGATATATGGTATACTAGTGATTCTATCGGTTTCATATGTGCCCCACAAGAGCCTTGTTTAATGATATAGAATATAAGTTCAAAATGATAGGCAAAGAAGAGCATGAGAGAAAATTTATTTTCTATATGGGTGGGAGATGTCACAATTAGAACAGATGTAGGGGAAGTAGTGGTTAAGTCTGTACAATATACTCCTGAGGTATCTTCAAACATGATCAGTTTAGATCTACTTAAGACTCAAGGGTATAGGATAGAAATAGAAGATGGTGTATGTAGCATATTTTACATGTACCATGATGAGAACAATGTTCAGACACCACTGTTAGGAAAAGGAAAAGAAAAGGTTGATATGAAGGAAGTTATCAATGAACACAACCAGTTTTTGGAGGATCAATTCAAACAAATGGATCCCACTGATGAATGCTCTCTCATTAAGGGCATAGAAGATCTAGATTGAAACAAGAATGATACACAGGATTATATTGATGAAGATTACATCAGTTATAATGGTACCCTTTATGCACTCAAAGTCAATTCTTTTTCAAGGTACATATCATTCATGAAACTGTTGGAAAAAGATGATCTTCTGTATAGAAACTGGGAAATCTTCAATAAGAGATTCATTGATTTGGTTAAGTGGTTTTATTTGGTGCATCTTAACTATGATACACTAGATGCAATACCACCAAGGGTTAAAAATGTTGAGATAAACTTGCTATGTTTACACAAAGCTGTTGAGAGTATGGGGGGATATTTCACTGTCACCATGGGTGACAAGTGGGGTACAATTGCACAGTTGCAAGGCTTGGACAAAGAAGATGGTAACACAATTAGAGTTTGCTACAGAAATTTCATTGATCTCCTTGTTATATATCATGAAACTGCAAGCAGTACTTGGGGTGAAATGCAACATGAAATAGGTGAAACCAGTCAAAAGAAGATGGCCAAGGACCTATCTTGCCAGAGGGAAGATGCAGTGATGGATGGTACAAGTGGAGATGGAGCAAACAAGTTTGGAGTCAAGTTAAGCAATGCAGAAGAAGAAGGATATGAAAGCAGCAAGGACATCAATGATTTTTAGATCATTGCCTGAAGAAAAGGCAAGGAAGGTTCAACACTGAAGGACTTAACCCTAAATTAATTAAGGGGGAAATTGTTGGCCCTTTTTAATTGTATTTAGTCAAGTATACTTAGTATTTTGTAGTATTTAGTACTTATGGTTTATGGACATGTTTATGTTTTATGTAATGGACGAATTAGGCCTGCACAAAATGGGTAAATGCAGCCCATATTGTGGCAGTTAAGATTTGGCAGTTACATGGCAGTTACACCCTATAGACACAACGTTTGGAGGGAAACCATAACTGTCATTTGGTGCCTTTTAGGAACCTATATAAGTGTAGATTTCTGTAGGCAGAAATCAATCAACTTTATCAACTTTTATCTATGCAATACCTGTTCTTATTATTTACCTTGTACCCATTGTTATTTCACTGCACTTATCTGTTTTACAAATCCATTATCAATATTATGAAGAACCTTTTGAAACCAAGAACTCTTGGCAACAAACATGTACACAGAGCCTTCAACTAGCTAGAATCTAGTTCACTTGCTCATACCAAACACCCAGAACAAGACGTACTAGATTATATTCTCATTTCTTCCGACACAAACTATTAAAAGGCCTCATCAAAGATTCTCTTAATTCGGAAAAGCTCAAGTAACTGCTGTTTCTTGCAAAAACTTCTCACTTTGTTAGCTAGCTGTTATTTTAGCTAAAGCCTCCAAATATACAAAGATACTAGTCATAGGGGATATCGTGAACTCGATTTTATTTGAAAAAAGTAGAAGAAGATTGATCCAAAACCACGACGAGCTGAGACTATTTTTTTTATTCTTCCATCATTATCCCTAATCACACAATGTTTTTGTTTCACTTTTCGATTGTATACTCCTATAGTCTCATTAGCGCGCAGTTTATTACTATTCTTAGCAACTACTTCTGTATCCTTACTATGTACACATTATTTTCGTTACATCCAAAAATTAGCAACGCGCTTAACACACTACGCTCTATTTTCACTTTTCGTGAAGCTAAGTTGAACTATTTCAACATGCATCATTCGGCCGCTACATCCGCTTGGGAACGTGATTATATCACGTCTTTATTTTCATAGAATCTTCAAATGCCATATAAAGAAACGCAACACTAGTGTAAACGTTGATGTATCTATTACTCGTGAAGCTAAGCTGAACTATTTCAACATGTATTCCTTGAGTTGCTACATCCACTTGAGAACGTGATTATCAAGGCTTTATTTTGACTCCCTATAATGTTCTTCGTTGCACTCTGGAAAGTACTCTCCAAGTAGGATATAAAGTGCTTATAGTCCTAGATATAAGGTTCACGTACTCCTCACCGCCATCATTGTCGCCCTCACCATCATTGCTCGTATCCTCTCGATGATCACAATCATACGCCCCCCTATCAGAATCTGAGCTTTAGTCATTCTCCGAGTCTTTGTCCTCGTTTGAGTCGGAGGATCTGCAACAAACATGGTACTTTAAGCAAAGGACACATCTAATTACAATTATATTGCAAACGCTATGTACCGTAACCTTAGAATTGAAAATTTGAAGACAATCACAAGCCTACGTACATTGTTGATAAACAAGTAATACGCAACCCTCCTTGAAAACAATAATAAAGAATTGAGGTATCTATAAACAACCATAAGTAGTAACTAAGAATCACATATACTTACACACTAGTACACCCAATTCTTTCAATTAAAACAACAAATACAATAAGGTTGTGCGGGCGATTGTGAAGTAGCTAATGAAAACATCTAGTGCGTTAGGCAAATGAAAGTGTCTACTTATCTGATGTGTAAACAAATACCCTGAACACAATACTACTGTCTTTGTCTTGTTAACCAGTATTTAATCATAAAACATACATATGCATCAATGCCTGACTACTTTTTCATCACCTGAAAATGAACTTGCTATTACTTCTTCTTTTATTTTTTTATTTTTTTTCTGTTATAGATGTGTCTAGTAGCAACTAATTCAGCTGTTTGCCTATTAAACAACAAATTCAAGAACAGATCAAGTCCATCCTTATGCATATAGTTTAACTAACAAATGATTCAAAAACTGTTAACTAACAGATCTAATTTAATGTATCTATAACTAATTAAACTAACAGCTTGTTTTACATAAAGTTTCACCAACAGATTCAATGTATAATTAACTCATTTCACTAACAACTACAACTAATCCAACAAAATGATGACTGTTAAACCTAAACAATACCAAAAAAACTTATAACAATGGAGTACCAAAATAAAAATTTATACCTAGTGACTTGGGGCTATGAGTCATCAACGATAATGGGACTTTACTTCCGAGAACATCTTTTTTATCTGTATCCTATGCTTCTAACTTCCACTCAAATTGATCCCACGCTCACCGATAACCGTTTGATCACCAAACGCAAGAATTTCAAGATCTTTCTTCAACGACCAAACAAGATATTATCTTCAATATTCCCACTTTGTATCCATGGCGATTGAGCTACATATGCCTTTGTACCTTCTACTTTCGCGCTTCCCGATACCTTAGACACCTCACCTAATATACAAGACAGTAAGCTCGACTTCTTAATCCAATTGTCCCACAAACAGCAATACGCATACCATGATTCACTCAAATGTTTATATGTTTTGTTGGGGCTGTGAGTCATCAACGATAATGGGACTTTACTTCCGAGAACATCTACAACAACAATAAATCATGATGAAAAGTTCTTGACAGGTCTGGATCTGGTGGAGGACGGATGATGACCATCATACATACTTGGTATGCTGTGTTTGTGTTGTGAGGGTTGTTTACCGGTAGAGCTATGTGTGTGTTAGTGTATTGGATTACAGATTTGCTTATCGACATGGACGTCCTTTCCAACGAGAACAGCCTAAACATGGAAGTCCATTCCAACGAGAACAACCTAAACATGGAAGTCCATTCCAATGAGAACACCATGGAAATCGAGGTTATTGACCAAGGAAAGCGCTGTGAAAATAAATTAACAATTTTCAGTGAGTGTCTTTCTTTGTTTGTGAATTATTTTTTATTTTCTGTAAAAGGAAATCACGAAGAATGGTTATAGAGAGCTGATTAAATTTGATGGTTAAATTTGATGATTAAATTTGATTGTTAAATAGTTCATTTTAAATAGATAAACTATATAAGCCAAATCATGGTTAAATTTGATTTATAAACCACCTCTGACAGCTTCGGAGTTCATCCTATGGCTGGTTCAACTCAGAGATCAGTTAGGCATGTTCTGCGGGTTTGGCAGATTCAGTTTCAGGTAAAGTACTGAAAACCGTATCACTCATCAAATTTAAGCTCTCTATATCAAATTATCTATAACCATGCATGCATTAAAAGGAAATAAGAAAGAGTGTTTAATTTTAAACTGAATAGATAAACTATATAAACCTAATCATGGTTAAATTTGATTTATAAACCACCTCTGACGAGCTTCGTAGTTCATCCTATGGCTGGTTTATATAGTTTCAGTAAAAGGAAAAAAGAAAGAATGGTTAAATTTAACATGCTAAATTTGATGTTACTTAGGATTGACTTGAAAAAGAAGGGCAATAGTGGACTTGCTCGTGTGGTAAAGGTGGACTATGAATGGTAGACTGATCAAGAGAAACAGGAATACGCAAGCGAGGTAGTGGTGGGGCAAAAGAAGGCACCCTATCGCGTAATATGTGATGTAAACTATTTTATTAAATTTTTGGATGAGATACCATAGATTAATAAAGAAAAGTTAGGGGACAGCCCGTTTGCACATTTTCTGTGAATCTGAAGAATAAAAAGCTGCAACTGGATCAAGTAGCGTGACTCTATCACTATGTCTTGAAGAAAAGTTAGGGGACAACCCATTTTCACATTTACAATTGTTGTCTAAGGGACGGAGAAGGAAGTCATGGAGGTTACAAAGGAATACTTCTCGGCACTAATGGGGATAGTGGACATGGATCCTATTTCAGATAACCAGAATATAGATGAGAGCATAGAAGAGAAATTTTGCGTTCGTTCCAAAAAAGATAAGTGGGAAGATATTTTCCTGAAGATGGTCAAAGATGTACTCAAAGATGTAAACGAGGACGAAAATCACATTAAGAGAGCATTTGCGCTTATAGCAATGCACTATATTGTTTGCCCCCCAAAGCGTACTACTCTTGAAAAGCACATGCTTCGTTATGTGAATGATGTAAATACTCTCAAGAGACAACGTTGGGCATCTTTGGCTATATAAACTCTTAAAAGGTAGATATTATGGGAAATGGAAGACGAATATTATAGGGGGATACGTCTTTTTCTTGCAGGTTAGTTTGATTAATTTTATATGGTAAAGTTCAAATATAGGTGGCATTTCATAATTTGTTCTATGTTTATGCAGTTGTACCTCACGTGGAAGCAAGATGAGGGGTTGAAACTGTTGAAGATTGATGAAGAACAGATAAAAAAGTTCAAATTGAAATAAGAGGTTAATGAACCATGCTCTGCTTAGTATCATCTAAAAAAATATTCTTCTTTTAATTGATTTCCCCTTATTTACAGCAAGACTATTCACTAACCTCCCATTTCAATTTGAACTTCTTTATCTGTTAATCATCAATCTTCATCAGTTCCAACCCCTCATCTTGCTTCCACATGAGGTACAAATGCATAAACATAGAACAAATTATAAACGCCGCCTATATTTGAACTCTATCATATAAAATTAAACAAACTAACCTGCAAGAGAAAGACGCACCCCTATAATCTTTATCTTCCCGTTCCCATCATATCTACCTTTTAAGAGAGTTGATATCGCCAAAGATGCTCAACATTGTCTCTTGAGAGAATTTACATCATTCACATAACGAAGCATGTGCTTTCCAAGAGTAGTACGCTTTGGGGGGCAAACAATATAGTGCATTGCTATAAGTGGAAATGCTCTCTTTATGTGATTTTCGTCCTCATTTACATCTTTGAGTACATCTTTGACCTTCTTCAGGAAAATATCTTCCCACTTATCTTTTTAGGAACGGACGTAAAATTTCTCTTCTATGTTCTCATCTCGTTATCTGAAATAGGGTCCATGTCCACTATCCCCATTAGTGTCGACAAGTGTTCCTTTGTTACCTCCATGACTTCCTTCTCCGTCCCCTTAGACAACAATTGTAAATGTGTAAATGGGTTGTCCCCTAACTTTTCTTCATGACATAGTGATAGAATCACTCCTCAGTTGCAGCTTTTTATTCTTCAGATCCAGAAAATGTGCAAACGGGTTGTCCCCAAACTTTTCTTTATTAATATGTGGTATCTCATCCAAAAATTTAATAAAATAGTTTACATCACATATTACGTGATAGGGTGCCTTCTTTTGCCCCACCACTGCCTCGCTTGCGTATTCTTGTTTCTCTTGACCACACGAGCAAGTCCGCTATTTCCCATCTTTTCAAGTCAATCAAGTAACATCAAATTTAGCATATTAAAATTAAACATTCTTCCTGTTTTCCTTTACGAAACTATATAAACCAAATTTATTTCAAAATCAAATTTGGTTTATATAGTTTAACTCTGAGTTGAACCAGCCATAGGATGAACTACGAAGTTGGTCAGAAGTGGTTTATAAATCAAATTTAACCATGATTTGGTTTATATAGTTTATCTATACAGTTTAAAATTAACCATTCTTCTTTATTTCCTTATAATGTAGATGGTTATAGATAAGCTGATATAGAGAGCTCATTAAATTTGATGAGTGATACGGTTTTTAGGTACTTAAACTGAAACTAAATCTGCCAAAATCGCAGAACGTGCCGAACCTCTCTAAGTTGAACCAGACAAAGGATGAACTATGAAGCTGGTCAGAGATGGTTTATAAATCAAATTTAACTATGATTTGGTTTATATAGTTTATCTATTTAAAAGGAACTATTTAACCGTCAAATTTAATCATCAAATTTATGCATCAAATTTAATCAGCTCTCTAAAACCATTCTTCCTGATTTCCTTTTACAGTAAATAACAAATAATTCAAAAACAAAGAAAGACACTCACTGAAAATTGTTAAATTTATTTTCACCGGGCTTGTCTCGGTCAATAACCTCGATTTCCATGGTGTTCTCATTGGAATGGACTTCCATGTTTAGAATGATCTCGTTGGAATGGACTTCCATCTTTAGGCTGTTCTCTTTGGACATGACTTCCATGTCGATAAGCAAATCTGTAATCCACAGTTCATAGATTTATAACCAAAAATAGACACATTAATCCTTTTGATAATGCAACACAAAAAAGTTGATTTTATTGGTTAATATTGGTCGATCAAAGCTGTAACAAATCTATTTCAAATAAAGTAACTAAAATAAACAAGTAACCAAAATTCATTGCCAACCCTAGTAATCAGGTTCGACCTATTCGTTGGGTGTTGTATCATATAATGTCAACAGACGAGGCTACAGAGTTGAAGTCCTCATGAAGTCCTCACAAGAGTCAGGTTTAATCCTCACTAGTTTTCAACATCTTCACAATTTGGTGATGAGTAGAACTTTAGTGATTTATATCACAATTTATATTGTATTAGTTAACAATATTAAATCTAATTTACAAAACGTAAAAATTGAAGTGGACATTAAATCAAAGTGGTACGCTTCAACAATATTAATTGCATTTACTAATTTCATTCTTTGTATTAATGAGTATTGACACAAACTGAAAATTTAATACTCTTCAATGTTGATTCTATAATCTTAACTACATAAAATAGAAAAATGGTCAAAGGTGAAAGTGGAAATTGAAAGTTGAAAGTTGAAAACAATCAATGTAGAATGTAGTAATTGTAAGTCAATCTATGCAGAAATTAAGGTTTCGTTGAAAAGTTATCTTTGGCAATTTGATTAGTATAATGGGAAACACAACTGGACATACTTATGAGTCTTACAATACACGCGGATGACTTTATATGTACTTTTTATAAGTTTAATGCAATTTTAATCTAATACAGTTTCTTATAAGCGGATAAGTACATATTTTTCGTTGATCGTAAAGAAAATAATTAGGCGAGATAATTTTTTTGAAAACTAGACACCGCTGCCGCTAAGTGCGGGTACTCACCTAGTATTGTAAATGTATATGCAGGCTGAGAAGCTTTAACTTGCGAGATTGATTGAAAAGTTAAGGTCAGCAATCTCGACCAAAGCCGCCTCACATCTGTTATTATTTGGTGGCTCATATATAGAGCTTTGAGGGAGATTCCAACGGAGAATACATGATCAGTTAGAGCTCTGGAATTGGAGAAATCGAGTTGTAAACGCTCAGCTCAACTTGATCGATAAGCTTAAAGAGGAGGACGTCTTTCCAAGTATTCAACGTCTCTCTCTCTCCTTTGGATCTCTGCTCGTATCTCGGCTAAGAAGAAGGCGAACTGGGCTTGCTGGACATCAAAGCCTTTTGAATTTTTTTGTAACAGTATATAATTTTTGGTTGTGTTATTTCTTTCCTAATTTCTTGTTCATACTCGGTTTTTGTGTGTCTCCTGCTTAGAGCTTTCTAATTCAATTCAGCCTTTTAAAAATATATATATATACTCAGCTCAATGGTTATACTTTACAACTCTGGACTAAGTAACAGAACCAAATCAAAAACATCATCTAAACAAAAAACACAAAACATACTAAACAGCACAAGAACAACCATATAAATAAAACTAACCATATAAACACGACAACTATATTATTAAAGGGGAAATCAGACCCTCTTCGTACTCAATGGCTTTTATGTGATCCATATGACTTGGAGAATGCTTTAGGAATTTATATGATAATTTTGATGTGTCGTAGATAATCAGTTCGTTTCTAGCACCCTTCATTAGAATTCTTCCATCATCCATAAGATTTATAATTTGGACATCCTTCATGCCCCTTCTATCCTCCGCCATTGGATGAATATGTTCTAAATCCAGTGTCAACAAACGTAACTTTGACCATGAATTCTTAACACCTTGTTCTGTCTTCATTACCCACATATTGCACTTGTTAGAATGGTTGTTCTTGTGGCTGGTGATCATTGAAAGGCATCCATGTAACGTACCCAAATGACTCCCGGTCTTAATACGTTTACAAGGTAGATGTATCTTTGAAATTACCATCTGGTTAACATCGAGAGCCACTATCTTATTATATGCAAGCCAATACAAAGATCCATCTACAAACGTACCCACATCACTCCAAAAATAAGTGTCTTTCAAGAGGATTTCTGACGTGTTCCATGACCTCTCTTTAAGATTAAAGACATCACAAGTGTAACAATTGTCATTGCGATAGGAAAGTTTCTAAACCTAACAATCTTCAACTCATCTTGGCTGCACCATAGCCAAATCCATAACTACATCCGGAGTCATAGAAAGGGGAATATGGATCAGGAATTATCTCGGATGCACCTGTATATGGATTGTATAGGATTATATGACTAGTGAAATTTACAGACTTACTCCCACCATCTTTATGGTCATTAACAACTAAAGCGACTATCCCATTGAATGTTCCTATAATTCTAATATCTCTATCACCACCGTCAGTTCGACATTCAAAAGGATAGTGAAGCTTGACCATGTCATCACCGCATGGTCCATTGTCCTCTAAGGCATGAAATTCTGGGGCAACAAGAAGTATCTTTCGACGCAATCTTGCCTTCATAAAATAAGGATCTGAAACCAAACGATTCCAATGTGTTGAGACACATCTGGCCCGTAGTAAAGGCTTTGTTGGAAGTCTTGCTAGTATATTTTGAATAATATCATCAGGTATGTTGACGTTCGCCGTCTGCATGTATACAAGAAATAAACACAAAAATTAACAGCAATAACAAAAGTGCATCATGTGGTTGGAAATTATCATCTTGAATTTTTTCCATGAAAATAGTTTCTTTGATGTCTAGGTTATATAGTTTCCATAACATTCAAATTCTATTCACCTTTTTTTTCTTTTTTTTTTTTTTTTTTTATCTATATCATATGTAAAACTCTAGACATCGATGCAATTACGATACTGCAGCCTAAATATACAGTGTTGTCAAGTTTCATTAAAGACCTTTTCTTAAGATTATGTGAACAAACTTATCTTTCAAAAAATAAAAACCAAGAAAAGATAGTTGTATTACCTTCCCAGTGAATGGCTTACACTGATCAGTTTGTTGTTTGTTTGCTGCGGTTGATTCTTTTATCGTCAACTTCTTCATGGATTGATAGACGGTATCGTATCCTTGCAAGATTGCTCCACTCCATTGGCCTGGAAACCGATCAGGCCAAGGTTTTTTATAATAATCCAATGGTATTGCAAACTCCACCTCATAATTGTCGTTTTCAAATAATGATATTACACGTGATGGCTTAGTTTCCGCAATATGAATCAAATACTTGTTATTATCATGATTGACCACAATATTGTCCCCAGTTGTTAAACAAGCGACGCTGTCCCTGAATGCTTTCTTGAGAATCAATTTCGGGTCCGAGAGAGTAATGAATTTAGTGGCACGTGATTGTACCTTAATGTAATTCCCTTCAGGGAGACACGTATTTTTTACACTCACTAGTTCACCTTCTTTGATTCTCAATTTTTTCATCATCCAAGTGGGCAAGAAAACAAACCCGTCATCAGCTGTGAACTCAGCAACGCCGCAGTGGTAGTGGAGATTACTTGTGTCGTTGGATTTTGCAATGCGGAAGGTCATCCTGCAAACCAGTTTTTGGCAGCTGCCGAGGGCGGAGACTGGCATGATGATATTGTTTCCTGCTTCAAGATTGGTTTTGTCGATTTCTGATAGTGAGAAACACATGTAGGATTGGGTGTCATGATCAGTTTGATCATCGGATCCCATGATCAAGTATGAATCTGCCATGGTGCTCATAATGCTATTGCTGAAAAACTATATGGGAGACTCGACTGATTATTAGAATGTTACGTACCTTTGGATAATTGATCGAGTATTTATAGGGAGAAAGTCTATTGTATGTGAGATTATAGTTTAGGAATCATAATCATAATAGGAATGTTATTAGGGTTCTTGTAACAATCGTACTTTAGCACTACGACAAATTTGCCTTTTAAACCTCTTATTTTTGACCCTTTACAAAAAACACACGAGTTTTTGACCAAATCCTTGTGTTGTGGAAAAATATTTACAAGACTCATGTGACTTTAAAAATATATGCAAAAACATTGTATTTCATTATATCTTTGTTTATTGCAAGATGCCCAGATCGATCCAATGGCTTTTTATTTCATCTGTTATCGAATCATTGGCTAATATGCTATTTCATCCGTCCCATAATAATTGTTCACTTTGACTTTTTTATGAAATTTACAGACTTACTCCCACCATCTTTATGGTCATTAACAACTAAAGCGACTATCCCATTGAATGTTCCTATAATTCTAATATCTCTAACACCACCGTCAGTCCGACATTCAAAAGGATAGTGAAGCTTGACCATATCATCACCGCATGGTCGATTGTTGTACGAAAGTATAAGCAACAATAAATAAACAGTAGAACTTTTATTCAAACCTAAGCCTCAATAGTCGGCTTAGATTATATCAACAATAGTATCCAAAGTGTTACAAGATCAGATTAATGTCATGAGACAATAACCATACAAATACAAAGAAGAGACAAGATCAGTGAAATGATCTGAAAGAAGAGAAAAGTGTGAGACAATGATCGCACACACAAGTGTATCTAACCCTAGAACAAGGACTTATTAAATAGGAGATTAAGATACACTAAGACCCTCTAACGGCTATAAATGACTCATCGTGAAATGAGAAAGGCTTGAGAAATGAACTTCTTGGAACTTTAAACCATTTATGCTTTGTCCATGATCAACCCCAGTAATAAGCGAACATAACTTGAAAGCCATTAGCAATTGATAGAATGACATGTTTCCCAGATTAATACCCCAAAATTTAACATTCCCCTTAATCGATGGGCAAACATATCAAACAACATCAATTTTCACACAAGAATTTATCTTTGATAAGCAGGGAGGTTTTTAGTAAGTATGTGCGGTTTGGTTAGAAGAGCCAATCTTTTGGCACTTATAACACCTCTTGCAATTTTTCCACGATGAAGTGGACATCAATTTCAAAGTGTTTTGATCTTTCATGGAAAGCAGGATTGTGACAAGTTGTAAAGCGCATTTGTTATCACAAAAAGATTTACATGGAGATTGATATCAACTTTTAGATCTTTTAAGATTTTTGAATCAAATGATTTCACGAGCAGCGATGAGACATAGATCTATACTACCTACGTGGAAGATTTTGAAAGAGTGTTTTGTTTTTACTTTTCCATGAGATCAAACAATCATTAAAGAAAACACAATAACACAGTGATGATTTTACGGTTTTCTTGCATTTATTGTCTGCATCACTATATCCTTCAAGATGATTTTCGAGTTGTTGAAATTGTACCTTAGACCTTTTCACGGAGCTCCTTTTAGATATCTCGAACATTGAGGCACATTCTAGATGAGATTTCAAAGGAGAATGCATATATTGTGCCGGACAATGAGCGAGTATGAGATGTCGGTCTTGTATGGGTGAGATAGATAAGTTTCCCAAGTAACCCGATAACCGATGATGTTGACAAGTAAGGATCATCGGCGGTGGGAATGTATGGAAGGACGAGTTGGGTTCCATAGGAGTGGACACAGGTTTGCACCAAGAAGACCAAATTCTTTGAGGAGTTCAAGACAATATTTTCTTTGGGAGAGACAAATGTGATTCCAGTTTTAAAACCTCAATGCCAAGAAAATATTTTAAGTTTCCCAAGTCTTTGATATGAAATTTTGATTTTAGAAACTCTTTGAATAGGTTTATCTCATCAATCAGTTTCGATAAGGACAATATCATCCACATAAACAAGCGAGCAATAAACTTGTTATTCTCTGTTTTGGTGAACAAAGAATGATCATTGTGATTGAACAAAATTATTTTCCTTTAAGACAACGACAAGTTTTTCATTCCATTTCACGGGAGCTTGTTTTAGGCCATATAGAGACTTGACAAGTTTGCAAACTTTATTTTATTGTTCTCATTACAGAACCCTTTAGGGATGGTCATATAGATATCCTCATCAAGATCTCCATACAAGAAAGCATTGTTAACATCAAGTTGGAAAAGAGGCCATTTGTTTTTCACTGACTAAGGCAATAAGACATCTAACGATGAACATTTTTACAACAGGAGAAAAAGTTTCACCATAGTCTATTCCTTCCCTTTGGTTATAACCTTTAACAACTAATCTAGCCTTGTATCTATCAACTTCACCATTGGCTTTATATTTGATTTTAAAATCCATTTGTAACCAATGGGAGTTCTATTAGGTGGGAGATCGGTTATATCCCAAGCATGATTTTCATTTAAGGCCTCAATTTGAGTTCATAGCATCAACCCAATTACTATCAAGGATAGCTTCTTCATATGAGTGGGTTCAATACTTTTATTAAGACTAGAAGCAAAGCGGTAATTATCTTTGTTTAGGTTAGAATAATTAACAACCTTTTCAACACCATATTTGACTTTCCTTCTATAATAAAGTCATTAAGATTCTTGGGCAACTTAGAAACTACGGTTGACCTTCTAGCGATGGTGGTGGCAAGCCTCTTTCTTGTTCGAGTTCGATTTGAATCGAGATGATGTATCAGAATCGAGAGGATGCGGCGGCAGGATGCGATTCATGTGATATGGTGCCCTCGGGTGTGTATTATCATCTATAGGCGTTGCAGGGTTCATCATCCCTAGAAGGATGACTCAACCTTTGTGCCATCATCATAGGATGTCACTCTCCCTTCATCATTGGGACTTGTTTGTAAGTCAAAGAAATTTTATGATTTAAATCTTTAGGCACATACGTTTCAACAAAAGGTTTGACAAAGTATTTTTCATTTGAAGGAAAACAGTTTCATAAAATTTGACATCTACGGAATAAAAGATATTTTTGTTTCTAAGCTCAAAAGTTTATAACCTTTTTCTTATTTGAATAACCAATAAAGACACTTTTCTCGGACCTACTACCAAATTTATCGAGATGTTGAGAATTGTGGCATAGCATAAGCGACCAAAGACTCTAAGAGAGAGAGTGAAGGGTCATGCCCATACAAGAGAGAAGGAGACTTGCAGACAGGCGAAGAGGGTAACTGTTTATGACATAGGAAGCGGTTAGAACACATTCGGGCCAAAGATATAAAGGTAATTCCCACGAAACATAAGGGATCTAGCCACATTAAGGTGATGCCTATGTTTCCTTTACATAATACCATTTTGTTGTGGTGTATAAACACAAGAGGTTTGATGTAGAATTCCTTTTCATGAAAGAAGTGTTGAAGTTTATCATTGACAAATTATGTCCCATTATCACTTCTGAAAATCTTAACATTGTGTTCAAATTGATTTGATAGCATATGAGTAAAGTTAACAATGGAAACATAAACATCATCCTTTCCCTTAAGCATATAGACCCTTTTGCCCTAGAATAGTCATCAACAATAGTTAAAAATATTTGTAACCATCTCGCTAGTGACTTTATATGGTCCCCATACATCTAGATGAACAAGTTGACCAATTTTAGTTGATTTATGTTCACTTGGAGGAAATGGTTCCTTGGTTTGTTTAGCTTTGTTGCAAGTATCCTAAAGATGATCGATTCGGATGAGCTATCAAGTTTAAGAGTGGATTTAAGTATATGTAGGACTTGGTCGGAGGATGACCAAGTCTTTGATGCCAGAGATTTCTAGAAACATGACAAGCAATGCGGTTATTAGAAGTAATCTTCATGTAGAATCAATATCAAACATATATAACCCATTGCATTGTTTACCAATCCCACAATCCTTTTTGATGTAAATCACAGTATATAGCAATTAGATTCATTAAACCAACAAACATCTTATTGTCTCTAGCAATCTTATGAGCAGACAGACCGACATTGTACTCGGGAACAACAGAACATCAAAAGAGTTAGGTCATGTTAATACAAATAAGCCGTAAAAGCGTTTATTTATATATTTACGATCTTCTAATGTTTTGTCGATAACAAAAGTAAAATCATATTAACGAAACAAATAAAATCGTAAATGGTTTGAACTAATAGTTTTCTAACACACTTACGTTTTCACATAAAACACTATAACAAGATTAAGTGATTTTATATTTTAGATACACATGTACAACAACTAGTGTTTACATATTGGCTTAACAAGTTTAAGTAACTCTATGAGTTAGATACATATGTACAACAACTAGTGTTTACATATTGGGTTAATACATACTTATATTAAGTACACTAAAATGGGTAAAAACAAGTATATACTAAAATGGGTAAAAGCAAGTATATACTAAATAGATAAAAACTAGCAAATGGTTTTGACCCATAACCCATGGTTTTATATATACCACTTACACAAGTTCAATGTATCCTTAAGGTACATTGTATCTAGATGAAAACCATGGATCAACCCATAACCCATGACCCATGACCCATAACCCAAAATACCCATGGGCAAAGAGGCGGACCACGGATCCCTAGCTTTGTGCTAGCGGATCCCAGTGGAAGGATCCGTGGGATCCGGGAAGCGATGGTGAATTTCCTCTATAAATAGAGAGCCATTTCTTCCTTTCTATTCATCCATTTTACACATACTTTCCCCAGTATTCTAACCTCTAACCTCGGATCCAAGAGATCTATGTAGCTTTTCTCTTTTGTTTTGTGTGATCTTGTAGATTCCTATTAGAGGAAAGATCACCACATCTTGAAGACGTGCAAGCTCAAGTCCATGAGTTGCCATGCCGTCATCATCAAGACAACGAAGGTTCTCTTGTTGATAGTTCTTCCTTTCTCCATAGATGTTGGGTTGAAGGCATTAGTGAAGAATGCCGAAAGTGTCAAGATAAAGCATTAGTGAAGATCTTGATCATCCGCGTCAAAGCATTAGTGAAGAATGCTTAAGGTGTCAAGGCGAAGGCATTAGTGAAGGATGCCAGCGTTGTGTCAAAGGCATTAGTGAAGGATGCGAAGAATCAAATCAAGTAGCATTTGGGAAGAATGCTTAGGTCGTATAATCGATGAGGTGCATCGTTATACATATAAGTGTTTATTTATTCACAAGGATGGTGATATCCTTGATGGTGTTGTAACAAGGGTAGATCTCCTTGATAATAGGTGTTGTGTCGTGAAGGGTAGTAGTTCCTCCATAATGGAACTAGGTGCTTAGCCTAGTACCTAATAAAGGGTAGGCGGCGTTGTGATAGGATTAGTTCTCTAAGGTGTGAAAGAACTCGGTGGTTAGCCTAGCACCGTATAAAGGGTAGGCGACGTTGTGTTAGGTGTGGTTCGCCTTGGTGTGAAAGAACTCGGTATTTAGCTTTGTCGGGAAAAGGTTAAGCGGCGTTGTGAAGGCTTCTCCGCCATAAGGAGTTGGTGTAGTGCTTACGAACTCTCGAGTAGGTGACTCGGGGGTGGAGTAGGGCAAGGAAGGTGTCCTTGTGGCGAACCACTATAAATAACTTGTGTCGTGGTGATGTGCTTCTTACTCTTTATCTTTCATTATATGTTTATATATCTATCTATCAACGTCCAACATAAACAATCAAATAGATTGACATAAGTCGATCTAAATATTTAAAAGGAAGTTTTAAATTGGTAAAACTATTCAACCCCCTTCTAGTTTTCCACAATTGGTACGAGCTTCGTAACCAAGTTTCTTAAAGTATATTGTACTTTAAAGACTTGATCGATCCGTGTATGTTTGAAAACTACAAAGAAGGATTTTTTTCTTTGGATCATATTTTACTGTTAAAACATTTTGTTGGACATTGATAGATGATTCTAACAATATTCCGTTCTCGAGTAATTTTCATGCTAGAATTCTCCAAAATCTTCACTCAAAGATGAAGTCAACATTCAAGGAAGGATTCTTAAAGTAATCACAACTTAAGTACATCAAGTACAAAGGATTACTTTAAAAGCTCATGAAGTATCTTTGGTTTTATACCAAATCAAGAAGCATAAAGGTATGTTCTACTTTTCATTAGATAGGATACTTGAGTTCTATTTTTTTTCACAAATACTACTTTGATTATTATAACACTAAGAGCGTTAGAAGTCTCTTTCGTCACTCTTCCACCTTTCTCGTCATAGGGAATAATTTTTTTAACGCCGTCATCACATCCTCGATATGAGATTCATCAAAAGCCGTCATTCAAAAACAATCGTCATCTAAAACCTCCGAACTATTTTTTTGTAAGCTATTCCGTAAGCATACTACAAAAAGATTGTCAAACAAATTTTTTATGTTCTTAATAGCGGATCCTCTAGTTGTACTAGCGGATCCCAAATACAAAGGATCCGGGGAACCGTGGAGCAGAACTCGACCATACGCTTTCAAAAATCACCCGATCTTTTCCTCTATTCTCATAACACAAAAGCGACCAAGCTCTGCATCCATCCTCATTGGCTTTCATAACCTCAAAGCATTTCTTCCTAGAACACCATTGTAAGTAATTACATTAACTTGTTCTAATTTTCATCATCTTCATTCTAGGGTTTATGGTTCCTTAAGTTTTAATCAAATTAATTTAATTAGGGTTTTCAAATTAATCGTGAAAAGGGCTTTTAACTAAATCACATTGTGCTCACAACATTGTTAATACAAACCAAAACCATAAACCCATTTCCAACTAATTTTACCTAATTGGAAAATTTGTATTTCTAGGACCAACCATGCCCAAAGCCACTCAACAAGATCATCATGACACCGTCCACTATCTTACTCACTACTATCGTAAAAGGGTCGACCAAAACTAACCGTAAAATTTTCAAAAGCCTCACAAAGCGACTTATTCACGAAGGTCGTGTAGTCAAGGAATGTTTCCTTGAAAATACCGACACTCGTCAAGTTTTCTCGACAATCAACTTTGATTGTCTTCTTGACGATGATGAACAAATTTGTCCGGTTTTCATTTTGAGTTTTACAAAAGCTTTAGGATCATTAGAAACACCGATAATAGCATCTCAATCGCCTTTATCATCAACACACAAAACTTTACTCTTCCTCTCAACACTTTTGCTCAAATTCTTCGCATTCCTTGTGAAGGAATTTGTATGTACTCTCAAGATTGGGCAATTAACGCTCAAAACCTTGCACTTGATCCTAAGCCTCTTTACAACACTCCTCTCGACAATCCGAAACCATTAGCGATACTATCTTTAAGATTAGGACCGACCAATCCCGTTCGATCGTAACAAAAGCTAATTCACCGTAATCCCTTTAAAATGGAACTTTTGAAATGCATCCCATGTTTAGAAAATGGGAAGAAATCCTTAGAAAACATCATTAGCCTAGTTGGAAACAAAGATCATCCAAACGCATGCCTTGTGCAAATGATCTATTGTCTTATCCACCAAAGGCCATTTAATCTTGCCTATTACATGGTAAGGAGAATGGTGGGGTATTCAAAGCTTCAACATGGTACTCCCATATGGTATGCTCTAACACGACTTTGTAAATGCGTTAGTGCATTGCAACCATCCCTATCAACGATGACCATTACCTTTCCGATCACGTCATGGTACCCTTACCAAACAACCATCTAAGCGGTTCATGGTCAATGGAGAAACCGAAGCCCTCTCGGACTCCTCGGCGGAGAAGAGGAAGAAGAAGATGAGGAGGACATCGACCCGTATCCAACATCAAATTGGACATTCTTGAATACCACGAACAACTTCCAACCATTCCAAAGCGAGACCGCGGAATACAAACAAATAAGAGGCATGATTCAAAACCTAAACACAATCTCACTAAGCCGTCAAAAGAAAGAGGAAGAATTGTGAAAGAGACAATAGGAATGTGTTTAATTTTTATCTTATGTTTGAATGATTTCTTTTAGCATTGTTGGTTTATGGAATTTTGGATATTGTTTACGGTGCTATATGATGGCTTGCTTGTTTCTAAATTGCTTGTTTCATAGATTTAATAGTGTACAAAATCGCACATCATTTTTGGTTACGTGTTGATTACGATCTGCGGATGCGGATCCCTAGGATTAGCCTAGCGGATCCTTCCCTTGAAATGGGATCCGTGACATCGGATCAACAATGCGACATTGACACATTAAAAGCGCTTTCTAGATAACATCACATTAGCTTAGCATGTGTTTTAGAACCCAACTAAGTCCACGTCGGGGATGAGAAAGGCTTAGACTCACTAAAGGCTTACTTACGATCTTAGTCGATTCTATCATCACATCTAATACTAACCATACTTCGCTTCAACCACTCACAAAATAAGTCTCATCTCTCTAAACACTTAGGAAAGCAAGCTAAACAATTTTAGGAAATTGCTTTTAGTCTTCTATATCTCAAGGTAAGACAAAATTAGTTTTCAATTCTTGAAATTTTAAGAATTTTCTTAATATCACCTCAAGCTAAAACACGATCACTAGGATCATTTATTATGACTTGTCACCCTCATAACTCCTAGTGTTATCCTTGGACATCCATTGGTAGTTTTCTTGTCCCTTCCTTCTTCCATAAAAGCAATCATGTGCACAAACACTTATTACTCATGATCATTTAAGTACCTCTCTTCCTAAAGCACTTAGGAGAGTGAAACACCAAAACAAGATAGGCTTTAGCTTCTAGAAACCCCATTTCAAATCTGTCATAGCTGCGAGGCGGATCCCTAGGAATAGCCTAGGCGGATCCTCAAGGAGGAACCGTGGGATCCGGGTGACGATATATGTCTAACATTGCTAACCCAAACACTCCATCTCATCTTAAATGAGTTCCTAGATCGGTGAAACTCGAATTTCAACCTTGTGCATGTCAATCATCACATTTCCAAGAACATTAGTGGATTAAGTCTTAAATACTAATTGCCGAGATCTTCTCCTTATTAACCACATTGCCTAGAAACATTTTAGTCATCAAACACTAAACATCATTGCTTATGGTTGAGATTTCCAACACTAGAGACTTCAAAATTGAGTCAAAACCTCGAAACCCATTAATAATAATGATCTCACCTAAACTACATCGATAGCGGATCCACGGTCTTTAACGAGGCGGATCCTCTTGAGAGGATCCGCGGGATCCGTAGGCTGCGAGAGCATAAACCGACTCCATGTTTGAATTCAAATCACCTTTTGGGTCTCCAACCACCTTTAGCATTCATTGATTATCCTCATAGAACTTATCAAAACCTCAAAAGCATGCCTAACCTTTCAAATGGCCAAGAATTTAATTTTCTAATTCATATCATCCTTTATAAACCAAACAACCTTAGAGTTAAGGTACCACTCTCAAATCACATCTCATAATCAACAACTAAAAGAATTCTTACTAGCATCATCACTATGACTAAAGCTCCTAGTGCTAACTCATCCACTCAAGAACCACCCAAGAAACTTGCTAGAATCATGCATGAAGTTTCCTCAACCAAATCACCTTCGGGTAAATCCACCAAAACTAGGATCTCTCCCACACTAAGAAAACCAATCAAACCTATTCACAAGAAGAGTGCTTCCACTAGGACTTCATCACTTAAATCTACTAAACCCTCCACAACTCAACCTACCTCACTAGTACCTAGAGCCACCAAAAGTCATTTGAAGATCCTCAACCCACTCCACTTGAACCTCCACTTCAAGGCCATGACTATGAGTGCGACCATTGCAAACATGTTGAGAGAATGAAACATGAATTAGATGTACTAATACATGAGCTTCAAGCTCAAGCGAGAATGCTTAGGAAACCTTTCTCATCCTTGATCTTCAATAAGCTTTTAGTCAAATCTTAAGTTTGGAGTAACTTATTAACATTAATAGCATCTATTTGGCTTATTCATTCTCTTAGTTTTAGAGATTTGGTTGTGTATCTCTTTGTTTTATTGAATGAATACTTTTATGCCATGACTATTATGTGTGTTGTGCTTGTTATATTGTACTTTTATCTCATTCCTCAAGTTGCACTCCTTGACATTTCTTCTTCTTGAAGAAAGCTGGAGCAGATAGCGGATCCCTTCCTTTTAACTAGGCGGATCCCTCCTTGAAAGGAACCGTGGGATCCGTGGTGCTGAAGCACAAATTTCTACTAACTTGAGTCTCTTTTGCAGGAAATTATGCACTATACTCTTGTTTTCTAACCTTTACTTTGTAGATTTTCAAAATAACACATGAAGTTTTTGACACCATAAAAGCTAGGGGAGCTTTGTGTCAAACATTATTGCAAAATCATTTGCAACTTAATCCATTTTGGATTACACTTCATGCTACCCATTGCAACTTTGCAATATTAGGGAGCACATTTTCGTCACTTAGGCGAACCATTTGCAAACTTAATTGCAAACACAAGTAGCTTATTTTACATTATGTCCTTGCGCCCTTTTTCAAAGGGATGGACTCGTCAAGGGAGTTAAGACAGTACCATTCCGTCACTTGCTCTCATTACATCTTTTATAATTTTCTTATAAAATTGTGTTAGTTTCTTCAAACACTTTTGTTTCGACAAAAGGGAGAAGAAAGTAAAACTACAAATTCAACGTTTACAATTTTAGCTTTTCCTTAAAATAATTTTATGTTTTGTCATCAACAAAAAAGGGGAGATTGTTAATACAAATAAGCTGTAAAAACGTTTATTTATATTTTACGATCTTCTAATGTTTTGTCGATAACAAAAGTAAAATCATATTAATGAAACAAATAAAATACGTAAATGGTTTGAACTAATAGTTTTCTAACACACTTACGTTTTCACATAAAACACTATAACAAGATTAAGTGATTTTATATTTTAGATACACATGTACAACAACTAGTGTTTACATATTGGCTTAACAAGTTTAAGTAACTCTATGAGTTAGATACATATGTACAACAACTAGTGTTTACATATTGGGTTAATACATACTTATATTAAGTACACTAAAATGGGTAAAAACAAGTATATACTAAAATGGGTAAAAGCAAGTATATACTAAATAGATAAAAACTAGCAAATGGTTTTGACCCATAACCCATGGTTTTATATATACCACTTACACAAGTTCAATGTATCCTTAAGGTACATTGTATCTAGATGAAAACCATGGATCAACCCATAACCCATGACCCATGACCCATAACCCAAAATACCCATGGGCAAGAGGAGGCGGACCACGGATCCCTAGCTTTGTGCTAGCGGATCCCAGTGGAAGGATCCGTGGGATCGGGAAAGCGATGGTGAATTTCCTCTATAAATAGAGAGCCATTTCTTCCTTTCTATTCATCCCTTTACACATACTTCCCCAGTATTCTAACCCTCTAACCTCGGATCCAAGAGATCTATGTAGCTTTTCTCTTTTGTTTTGTGTGATCTTGTAGATTCCTATTAGAGGAAAGATCACCACATCTTGAAGACGTGCAAGCTCAAGTCCATGAGTTGCCATGCTTCGTCATCATCAAGACAACGAAGGTTCTCTTGTTGATAGTTCTTCCTTTCTCCATAGATGTTGGGTTGAAGGCATTAGTGAAGAATGCCGAAAGTGTCAAGATGAAAGCATTAGTGAAGATCTTGATCATCGCGTCAAAGCATTAGTGAAGAATGCTTAAGGTGTCAAGGCGAAGGCATTAGTGAAGGATGCCAAGCGTTGTGTCAAAGGCATTAGTGAAGGATGCCGAAGAATCAAATCAAGTAGCATTTGGGAAGAATGCTTAGGTCGTATAATCGATGAGGTGCATCGTTATACATATAAGTGTTTATTTATTCACAAGGATGGTGATATCCTTGATGGTGTTGTAACAAGGGTAGATCTCCTTGATAATAGGTGTTGTGTCGTGAAGGGTAGTAGTTCCTCCATAATGGAACTAGGTGCTTAGCCTAGTACCTAATAAAGGGTAGGCGACGTTGTGATAGGATTAGTTCTCCTAAGGTGTGAAAGAACTCGGTGGTTAGCCTAGCACCGTATAAAGGGTAGGCGACGTTGTGTTAGGTGTGGTTCGCCTTGGTGTGAAAGAACTCGGTATTTAGCTTTGTCTGGGAAAAGGTTAAGCGGCGTTGTGAAGGCTTCTCCGCCATAAGGAGTTGGTGTAGTGCTTACGAACTCTCGAGTAGGTGACTCGGGGGGTGGAGTAGGGCAAGGAAGGTGTCCTTGTGGCGAACCACTATAAATAACTTGTGTCGTGGTGATGTGCTTCTTACTCTTTATCTTTCATTATATGTTTATATATCTATCTATCAACGTCCAACATAAACAATCAAATAGATTGACATAAGTCGATCTAAATATTTAAAAGGAAGTTTTAAATTGGTAAAACTATTCAACCCCCTTCTAGTTTTCCACAGCGGTTAGTACATTTGAGATTCATGTTTGGTCCTCGTAATTTGAGCTGTTACGATCATTAGAACCGGACCCTTTATTGAAATTGTTGTTGAATGATCCTTTTTGTTATCAAAAATTTGCCACTATCAAAAGTTTTTGCGACAAAAGCGGTGGCATTGGGTTTAGCGAACTATTCCCAGATGACACATTTACGTGAGATTCTTCTCCAGAGACAAGAGAAAGCAGTTTGACATTAGGCAAAGGGTCTCGGTTAAAATATTACTTGATAGGAACATAAGTGTCATCAAGACCCATAAAAATTGCATTAATTTGATTAGCGATTGTGTTTTCAAAATGTTTTGCAGACCTCACAAGTGCATGGAGGCAAGCTAATCATCTGATCAATTGTTTCCATAAAGAGTTAAGGTTGTTGTAATAATCGCAAGAGAAGACCCACTTTGACTAAGAGAGTTTATATTTTATGCAAATTAAAATAATTGAACCATCAACCTTATCATAAGTATCTTTAAGATCATTCCACATTTCATAAGCGTTTTAGCATAGAGCACCGAAGAAATAATTCAGGATGAGAGAGTTAAGAATCCGGTAACCACAGCAGAGTTACAAGTATCCCATTGATTAGCAAGACTAGGGTTTGAGTCATCTCTTATGCAAGTACCATCAATAAACCCTAACTTATTATGGTTCCTTAAAGCAAAGGTCATGGCCATATTCCATATTTTATAATTTTCGGTTCGATGAGTTTGATAGAAATAATGGGAGTACCATTGGTATTATTGGGGTGTAAATACAAAGCATCACCAAAGGATAAGCTTTTCTCGGTGGAAGAACCACCACCACCACCATATTATCATCGCCAAGCGACCATAATGCAAGCGATGAAGGCGGATAAAACACAAAGCGGATATAATAGCAAGAGCGAGATAGACAAATAAATAAGACTTTGTAATTAAGAAACAACAAGCACCAAGCATGGACTAGGGTAAACCGAGGCGGTATTCGTACCACTCGGAGGTGGCGGATCAACATGTTAGTCTACCCATTTGCACCCACAAAGACTTAAGTCTTGTTTGTTTGAATAAGAGATTAGACTTAGACTTACGAGCAATATGCGTGGAAAGAACAAATCACAATAAGAAATAACCCGATGATTAAGGCCAATAGCAATAACCCCGAACCACCAACTTGTTCTTTGAAGAGATGTCCCCAGTTTCTATGAATAAACCCTTGGATGGTGAATCAATATTGATAATAAGCACAAGCTACGATACCATGTACGAAAGTATCGGCAACAATAAATAAGCATAGAACTTTTATTCAAACCTAAGCCTCGATAGTCGGGTTAGATTATATCAACAATAGTATCCAAAGTGTTACAAGATCGATTAATGTCAATGAGACAATAACCATACAAATACAAAGAAGAGACAAGATCGGTGAAATGATCGGAAAAGAAGAAAAGTGTGAGACAATGACGCACACACAAGTGTATCTAACCTAGAATAAGGGACTTATTAAATAGGAGATTAAGATACACTAAGACCCCTAACGACTATAAATGACTCATCACAGAAATGAGAAAGGCTTCAGAAATGAACTTCTTGGAACTTTAAACCATTTATGCTTTGTCCATGATCAACCCCTGTAATAAGCCTGCACTGAACATAACTTGAAAGCCATTAGCAATTGATAGAATGACATGTTTCCCACAGATTCATACCCTAAAATTTAACAATTTTCCTCTAAGGCATGAAATTCTGGGCCAACAAGAAGTATCTTCGACGTAATCTTGCCTTCATAAAATAAGGATCTGAAATCAAACGATTCCAATGTGTTGAGACACATCTTGCCCATAGTAAAGGCTTTGTTGGAAGTCTTGCTAGTATATTTTGAATAATATCGTCAGGTATGTTGACGTTCGCCGTCTGCATGTATACAAGAAATAAACACAAAAAATTAACAGCAATAACAGAAGTGCATCATGTGGTTGGAAACTATCCTCTTGAAGTTTTTCCATGTAAATGTTGTAGTTTATTTGATGTCTAGTATATATGGTTTCAATTACATTCAAATTCTGCTCACTTTTTTTTAATTAATATCATATGTAAAACTCTAGACGTCGATGTAATTACGATACTCCACACTAAATATACAGTGTCGTCAAATAAATCAGTCTAGCGTTAGATATATATATATGGATCTCCGGTTTAAACCGTTGATAAACCATGCATATGCGCACAACTAACAATTATAATCTGAGCAAATTAAAGGTATATTTACTTATCCCTCCCTTAAAGACCTTTTCTTAAGATTATGTGAACAAACTTATCTTTCAAAAAATAAAAACCAAGAAAACATAGTTGTATTACCTTCCCAGTGAATGGCTTACACTGATCAGTTTGTTGTTTGTTTGCTATAGTTGATTCTTTTATTGTCAACTTCTTCATGGATTGATAGACGGTATCGTATCCTTGCAAGATTGCTCCACTCCATTGGCCTGGAAACCGATCAGGCCAAGGTTTTTTATAATAATCCAATGGTATTTGTACGAAAGTATCAGCAACAATAGATTCACAACAATACTTTATTCAAACCAAAGCCTCAATAGTCGGCTTAGATTAAACCAACAATAGTATCCAAAGTGTTACAAGGTTAGGTTAATGTCAATGAGACAATAACCAGACAAATACAATGAAGAAACAAGATCAGTACAATGATCAGAAAAGAGAGAGTGTAAGATAATGACTGCACACACAGTTGTGATGTAACCCTAGATTAGGGGATGGATTAAAAAAGAGAATAAGATACACAATGACCCCCTCAACGGTTATAAAGAAGCATCAGCAGAAATGAACAGACTTCAGCAGGAATGAACTTTTAAACTAATTATGCTTTGTCCATGATTAACCCCTGTAATATTTCTGTAATGAACATAACTTGAAAACCATTAGCAATTGATAGAATGACATGTTTGCCACAGATTATGACCACGTTTCTAACATTCCCTTAATCATTGGGCAAACATATCAACCAATATCAATTTTTCACACAAGAATTTATCTTTGATAAGCAGGAAGGTTTTTGTAAGAATGTCTGCAGTTTGGTTTGAAGAGCCAATCTTTTAGGCACTTATAACACCTCTTGCAATTTTTCTACGATGAAGTGAACATCAATTTCAAATAGTTTTGATCTTTCATGGAAAGCAGGATTGATGACAAGTTGCAAAGCGCATTTGTTATCACAAAAAGATTAACAGGAGATTGATATCAACTTTTAGATCTTTTAAGATTTTTGAATCCAAATAATTTCACGAGCGGTGATAAACATTGATCTATACTGCTACGTGGAAGATTTTGAAAAGAGTGTTTGTTTTTACTTTTCCATGAGATCAAACAATCATTAAAAAACACAATAAACGTGTGATTTCACGGTTTTCTTGCATTTGGCCCATCGCATCACTATACCCTTCAAGATGATTTTCGAGTTCTTGAAATTATACCTTAGACCTTTTCTTGGAGCTCCTTTTAGATATCTCGAACATTGAGTGCACATTCTAGATGAGATTTCAAAGAGAATGCATATATTGTGCGGACAATGAACGAGTATGAGATGTCGGTCGGTATGGGTGAGATAAATAAGTTTCCCAAGTAACTTTTGATAACCGATAATGTTAACAAGTAAAGGATCATCGGTAGTGGGTATGTATGGAAGAACAAAGTTGGGTTCCATGGGAGTGGACACGGGTTTGCACCAAAGTCCAAACTCTTTGAGGAGTTCAAGGCGATATTTTCTCGGGTGAGACATATGTCATTGCAGTTTTAAAACCTCAATGCCAAGAAAATATTTTAAGTTTCCCAAGTCTTTTATATGAAATTTAGATTTTAGAAATTCTTTGAATAGGTTTATCTCATCAATGCAGTTTCCAGTAAGGACAATGTCATCAACATAAACAAGCAGAGCAATAAACTTGTTATTCTCTGTTTTGGTGAACAAAGAATGATCATTGACAGATTGAACAAAGTTATTTTCTTTTAATACACTAACCAGTTTTTCATTCCATTTCCTAAGAGCTTGTTTAAGGCCATACAGAGATTTGACAAGTTTACAAACTTTATTTTTATTATTCTCATTACAGAACCCCTTAGGAATGGTCATATAGACATCCTCATCAAGATCTCCATACAAAAAAGCATTGTTAACATCAAGTTGAAAAAGATGCCATTTATTATTTACAGCTAAGGCAATAAGACATCTAACAGTAGACATTTTCACAACAGGGGAAAAAGTTTTATCATAGTCTATTCCTTCTCTTTGGTTATAGCCTTTAGCAACTAGTCTAGCCTTGTATCTATCAACTTCACCATTGGCTTTATATTTGATTTTTAAAATCCATTTGTAGCCAATGGGAGTTCTATTAGGTGGAAGATCAGTTATGTCCCAAGCATGATTTTCATTTAAGGCCTCAATTTCAGAGTTCATAGGATCAACCCAATTACTGTCAAGAATAGCCTCTTCATAATGGTGGGTTCAATACTTTTATTTAGACTAGAGGCAAAGCGGATAATTATCTTTGTTAAGATTAGAGTAATTAACAACCTTTTCAACACAATATTTAACTTTCCTTCAACAATAAAGTCATTAAGATTCGGGCGGTTTAGAAACTCGGTTGACCTTCTAGCGATGGTGGTGGCAAGCCTTCTTGAGTCGATTTGAATCGAAGATGTATCGCAGAATCGGAAGATGCATCGGAGGATGTGATTCATGTGATATATTGCCCTCGGGTGTGTATTTTCATCTATGGAAGTTACAACGGGTTCATCATCCCTAGTAGGATGGCCCAACCACGTGCCATCATCATAGGATGTCACTCTCCCTTCATCATTGGGACTTATTTGTGAGTCAAAGAAATTTTGTGATTTAAATCTTTAGGCACATAAGTTTCAACAAAAGGTTTTGACAAAGTATTTTTATTTTGAAGGGAAAAACAGTTTCATAAAATTTGACATCTCTGGAGTAAAAGATATTTTTGTTTCTAAACTTAAAAGTTTATAACCTTTTTTCTCATTTGAATAACCAATAAAAACAATTTTCTCAGGCCTACTACTAAATTTATCGAGATGTTGAGAATGGTGGCATAGCATAAGCGACCAAAGACTCTAAGAGAGAGAGTGAAGGGTCATGCCCATACACAAGGAGAAGGAGACTTGCCGGACAACGAAGAGGTAACTTTTTTATGACATAAGCAGCAGTTAGAACACATTCATATAGAGGTAATTCCCCCTGAAACATAAGGGATCTAGCCACATTAAGGAGATGCCTATGTTTCCTTTCTGCAATACCATTTTGTTGTGGAGTATAAACACAAGAGGTTTGATGTAAAATTCCTTTTTTCATGAAAGAAGTGTTGAAGTTTGTTGTTGACAAATTCTGTCCCATTATGACTTCTGAATATCTTAACATTGTGTTCAAATTGATTTGATAGCATATGAGTAAAGTTAACAATGGAAACATAAACATCATCCTTTCCCTTAAGCATATATACCCATACAGCCCTAGAATAGTCATCAACAATAGTTAAAAAATATTTGTAACCATCTCTGCTAGTGACTTTATATGGTCCCCATACATCTAGATGAACAAGTTGACCAATTTTAATAGATTTGTGTTCACTTAGAGGGAATGGTTCCCTAGTTTGTTTAGCTTTATTGCAAGTATCACAAAGATGGTCAGATTCAGATGAACTATCAAGTTTAAGAGTGGGTTTAAGTATATGCAGGACTTGGTCAGAAAGATGACCAAGTCTTTGATGCCAGAGATTTCTAGAAACATGACAAACAGATATGCAGTTATTAGAAGTAATCTTACATGTAGAATCAATATCAAACATATATAACCCATTGCATTGTTTACCAATCCACACAATCATTTTTTGATGTAAATCTGTATATAGCAATTAGATTCATTAAACCCAACAAACATCTTATTGTCTCTAGCAATCTTATGAACAAGCAGATGACATTGTACTCGGGAACAACGAACATCAAAAGAGTTAGGTCATTATTGACCTTTAAATCATCAATTTTAGTAATTAAGGCACGAGTACCATTGGGATGTCCAACAGATTAGACCAAGATTTGAAATGTCTATAACATTGATTAAAAATTTGTAGATCTGATCATGTCTTGATTTGCACGAGTCAACAATCCAACCAAGGCGATGTTCCCGGATAAAGTTTTTGTGTTGTTATTAAAAATTTGTTGAAGTTTATATTAAACTTGACACTTCCATTAAAGAAAGTTCGAAAAAAATTTACGCCATGTTGGCATTAGCGAGAAGACACATTGTTGTCATTAAGAAGACTCATAAGTGCGGAGAGTTGTTCATTAGACAAAGAGGCAGGAGAGTTGCTAGCTCTATTATCGGTGACATGATTAACATCGGTGGAAACATTATTCTTCTTGACGAGGTTTATTAAAGTTCCTTTTAACATATCCAGCAGGATAACCAACAAGATCATAACATCTATCAACAGTGTGACCAGGTTTTTTGCAGTTAGTACATTTAAGATTCATGTTTGGTCCTCTGTTGTTTGAGCTGTTACCAGCATTAAAACCAGAACTTTTATTTAAATTGTTGTTGTTAAACCCTTTTTTGTTATCAAAAAATTTTCCACTATCAAAGGTTTTTGCAGCAAAAGCAGTAGCATTGGGTTTAGCAGAGCTATTCCCAGATGAAACATTTCTGTGAGATTCTTCTCCAGAGACAACAGAGAAAGCAGTTTTGACATTAGGCAAAGGATCTCTGGTTAAAATATTGCTTCTGATGGGAATATAGGTGTCATCAAGACCCATAAGAAATTGCATTAATTTGATTAGCGATTATGTTTTTCAAAATGTTTTGCGACCTCACAAGTCTGAGGAGGTAAGCTAATCATACAATCAAATTTTTTCCACAAAGAGTTGAGGTTGTTGTAGTGTCGAGAGAAGACCCACTTTGACTAAGAGAGTTTATATTTTATACTGATTAAAGTTAATGAACCATCAACCTTATCATAAGTATCTTTAAGATCATTCCACATTTCATAAGCGGTTTAGCATAGATAGCACCGACAAATAATTCAAGACTAAGAGAGTTAAGAATCCAAGTGACCACAACAGATTCTGGTATCCCATTGATTAGCAAGAACGAGTTTGAGTCATCTCTTAAGCAAGTACCATCAATAAATCCTAACTTATTATGGTTCCTTAAAGCAATTGTCATGGCCATATTTTTCACACCCTCGCCGGAGGCGGAAACATGAGGTGTAACGGAAAGGAACATAAGCACAAGATAATAGAACATACCAACGTTAAGATTAAAAGAAATAGTATACCATTACAATACAGTTTAGCGACATCGGCAAATATATTACAAAGTTTAGATTCCAAAATATTGCGTTTTATTACATAACGATTTGTAGTGACAAGTGAAAACTTCATTATGCAAGACACGGTAGAAAAAGCATAACGATCACGAAATGCATGAGAGAAAAAGCGGGTCAACTATGAAAATAGTTGGTGAGTATATACGTTTAGTAAAATAAGAAAACTCGCAAGAGAGAGAGTCAAAGGTTTTGGTAATCGGAAATAGTCCACAAAGCAAAGGCATTGTAAATCCACTCGGTTCAAGTTCCCATACAAAACTTGCAACTGTGTGTTCACAACCCATTGCACATAATATAGCGTGTCAAGTAGTCAAGTATAAGTGGTCATAATAGTTCACAATATAATACCACATATATAATAATGTATGCCAAGCAAAGCCCTAGAATAAATAATATCGTCCGTAACATAGTGGACGAGAGGTTGGCCGACCTCTAATAGCGCTATCCATACTACCTACTAATAGGAGACTAACAATGCAAATGTACGAACAATTACATCATACAACTATTATATACAATTAAGAACACTCCGAACAAGGAGAATTTGCACTCCACCAATAAGGCGAGAATTTTGGGTCATAGTACGTGCGGTTCAATAAGTTCAAATAAGGCATAATTTCGTAATTAAGTTCAAGGATTTGATTCGAGTTCACAAGTTCTAGTCAAGCGAGTTAACAAAAGTAGTAATCAATTTAGCTCAAGAATGGTTCATGCATTTAGCCCCAAAATATAGTAAAAATGGTAAAAGGGATGTGATTACTCACTGTTGCAATAGTTATGATGACAGAGTGGATGCCTGAAATGAGGCGCTAACACTCTAACGCGACCTATTATAAATGATATGCTCTAATATAAGTCATGAAACAATATCGGTGCATGCAAACTCATATGATATCCATACCACTTCTACACTTTTGAAAATAAAGTCTATCGTCGAAAAATAATCTTATAACGTCTTGACAATTTATATTTTACTTTACAAGTGTTTACGTTGAAGCGATATCCTCGATAGTTATTTAGTGATTTATTGTGAAATTATAACTTTTCGTGGTAAAATAATGTCATTTGGCAATTTCATGAAAGTGACTAAACGACCTCGAAAAGCTAGCCGTAAAATGATACGTCGGCGTTAGAAAACGAACTCAACGGTTTTGAGAAGCTTGTATCATCATCTCAAAGTTTTAGCATTTAAGTTTTCATCCTAGAGGTCTCGATCATAGAGAAAATATAGGTTAAGTATGGTACTTGTGTCCAAAATATCGTTTAAGGGTGGTTTTCGGCTAAGTTTAAGTAACCATATTTTTATTCATTACAACTCCGCTTAACGAGCGGTCGGACATTTTGGAAAATAGGCTAGGCGTACTCACTTTTACTAGAAGACATCATGTTATAAAAAGTACTACATCCATGTTAAAAACGACCCTCAACATGGTCCTTCGTGGCCGTAATATTTGTCTAATAGAAATATATTAGTTTTTCTTATATAATAAAGTTACGGCAACTTTGTTAAATCGCGTGTTAATCGTTACAAGTCCGTTTTCTACGTTTTATATGTCCTCGGAATCGTAATAATATATACTAATATATCTTTGATAAGTCGACACATTTTATAACGCTTAAGACTCATTTTGACTCGTAAAAAGTCGAGATTACATCTTGAATTTTCGAAACAAATATTTTCGTCGTCAAACTTGAAAATAGCATAACTTCTTCGTTATAACTCCGTTTTAACCCATTCAAGCGGCCACGTTTTCGTTTTAAAGTATATTTTCCGAATATCTAGCCCAAAAATTTTTACCTACTGTCGAAAATTCCAGAATTTGAAAATATGGACAGACCCTTAATTAAACTTGTCGAAAGGAGTTTTTCTCGCGCCAAACCTATTCTAACCAATTCAAAACAATTCCAAAGCTATTCTAATCCTACCATACACCTTCTTAGGGTGTCATGGGTTCCTAGACATCATCAAACATGATATATTTCAAGGAGTAATTATAGGATGATGAATATATATTTATAACACTTAAAAACAATAAAAAGTGGTATAGACATCAATATGACTTGCATGTTTTTCTTAAATATGATGAAATGAACACAAAATAGATATGAAATATGAACACGAATATGAGATGCTTACTAGTAACTTGATGAGGTGAAGTGAACAAAGGTTTAATCCTAAACACCCTAGGTTTTATTTCAAAACCTAAACCAAGAGTGTAACTAGTGTGTATTAAACTTGACTAGAAAATTTTTGATGATCTCCTCCTTGATCCTTGTGGTTGGCCGGTTCTTAGGGATGAAGAGGAAGAGAGAAGCTTTAAATTTTACACTTTGAAATATTAGTTGTATGTGTTAGTAATTGAGTATAATACTATATAAGTGTAAGATATTTAGTAAATGAGATGTGTGAGTCATTCCCTTGTCGACAAGGGTGTTAGTAGAAAGCTAGCACACATTTTTTTTTTTATTTATTTAATATTTAGATGTTGTATAATGTGTATTTGTAAGTTTAGTTTAGTAATTAGGTATATATTTGAACATTTAGGGTAGCGTTAACTAAAAATAAATTTTAACGGATCAAATTAAAATATAATGAAGTCATAAAAATTATAAAAATACATTTCTTGCAAAATTTGAGTGAAATGATAAGTATCGTGTAGAATCTACGAAAACCGTCGTAATTATATAAATATAACAATTTATATACAAAATAAATTTAAAACACTGGGTAAACTAATAATAATATTTTTATAAACTTAATATGAGTATAAAAATATATCGGAATAAATTTTTGGAAGTTTCGGATCAATTGTTCAAAGTAAATGATCGGGCGATAGCGTTTATTTAATAAGAAATATATACGTTAATGAAATATAAATTTTGAAAGATGAACGAAAATTGAGAATTGTGACATTCTTCCCATGTCAGAGGAATCACGTCCTCGTGATTCAATTATTGATACTATAGTCCGAACCTCGACAAGAGTTCTAAAAGTTCATGCTCGTACGAACAATCTAAATGATCATATCAATGCCCATGCGTACAGGTTCCCCATTCAACTAAGTACGTGCCCGTGATTAGATTTGATAGGGTAAACTTACCCAATATCGAACGTAGCTCTCAAAAGACCTCTAGGTAGTCGATTCTAATTTAATCTCACAACTCATCAAACAAGAACTGTCATGAGATTAAACTAAACCGACTTGAGTAAACTTGTCTCTTAGCTTGATTTTCGCAACTCATCAAACAAGCGTCACTAGATCAAGCTAGAAACAAATCTTTTGAATGAAGTCTTTTGAAAGATTAAGCTCGATATTGGAATTGCTTACACAAATCAAATCAAATCAACAAAATAAATTAAAACTAAGGTCGATATTGTTAGGTCTCAAATTAATCGTTGTCGTGAGCGTGGTAAGAATTGGAAGAAAGTTATGCACTCAAAATCATGTTGTACGAGAAAGAAGGTGGTTGTTCAAAAGAATGTACCGTTACGCGTTGCGGGCTTCCTCGATACCAGATAGAATGCTCGTCCACGTGCGGAAACATCAATGTTCGGTTACGGTGGACCTTCTATTGCCAACGCCGAGTTTGGATGATTTCCTCCTTGGTTGGGAGTTCTTTTCAACTTTGGGCGAGGCATTCGAAGGTGATCCGACTTCCACACTCGTAACATGCTTTTCTTTGTCCTTGGTTCCCGTCTGTTTGAGCAATTCCGCGAAGTGACCCGTCCGTCCACGTTTGTTGCACTTGGGGCGGTCTCACGAGTGGTGATAGTTACATCGAGTACACATAGGATGTGGACACTGTATATCCTTTGCGCTCTGGTGGTCGCTCCATAGTTCTGGTTATTCGCCGCCTCTTGTTTCTTGATCCTGGTCTCGGCTTCCTGGCGATCCTCTGTCGCTTCCGTCCATTGTCGTTTGCTTTTGTTAGTTCTCGGACTGATCACATCATTTGTCAGCGATCGCCATACCAGCGCTGCTTGCAGTGGGTGGTTTCGACGGTGGCGTCCTCCTAATTTCGGTATCAATCCCCATATATATCGGTCGATCAACTTCTCACGGTGGAAACCATGTGAGGAACCATCCTAGTTAACTCATGGAAGCGGATCGTGTACTTGTCGACTTCTACTCCTACCATCAGTGGTTCCACAAATGCGCTTCCGACCGCACTTCATCTTTTCAAGTACTCATCACTTAGTAGTTTCTTAAATGCTTCCCAAGTAACGCATTTGCAGCCCTCTTCCTCTAGTCTGCGGTTGGTTGTTCCACCGGTCAATGCTCGACCACAGTAGTAGACCGGTGAGAGAACTCAACCTTGTTTCCTTGACACATTTCGTGATACTAAGTTTCGACTCAACATTACCCTCGCACCTCGGTACCATAAAATTCCATTGGCTTGCATGTCATGAAAGTTTTGTAGCTGCATCCTTGACCAGCGTTTGAAGTACCTTCTCCGACGTTGGTTCGTCTAGCATCAAGGTGTGTCATAATTTGGGTGAGTAGATCCGCTATTCCAGCCACGTTGTTGTTTGGATTATCATTGTTGTTTGGGTTGGCATTGTTGTTGACTCCTGAGCGTGTGTTTCTGGCAGCCATGATCCTGCAATGGACCAAAATATCGGGTTGAGTAAATGACACTCGGACGAAGGCAGATGAGGTTTAGAACGGTGGTAATGTGTTATAGTGATCGAAACATGCGAGAAGCAGAGACATGCTATGTCTAACAAGTCGAAAGATGGCAAAGAGAAGGTATAAACAAGGTACGGTAATGTAGGCGTGAGCGTAAAACATGCTATGCATACCACCCGACCAATGCAACTTCGGTGACGGACTCAAAGACTCGACTAAACATGATTTAAAACTACCACTCTTATCATTGCATGGTTCTTCATAAATTAGACATAGTTGATCGGGCTATGTATAATTTATGAGTAACGATGCAACGATAGGACTAGTTGACTCGGATGATGTTCGGTGTTTAATAAAACTTTATTCCGGTTATAGTTGTGATTTTTATTTTTGAAAATCGGCATGCTCTATAACCTTTGGCTCGATACTAATCTGTCACACCACCGGAGGATGAAACATGAGTGTAACGGAAAGGAACATAAGCACAAGATAATAGAACATACCAACGTTAAGATTAAAAGAAATAGTATACCATTACAATACCGGTTTAGCCGACATCGGCAAATATATTACAAAGTTTAGATTCCAAAATATTGCGTTTTATTACATAACGATTTGTAGTGACAAGTGAAAACTTCATTATGCAAGACACGGTAGAAAAAGCTTATTAACGATCACGAAATGCATGAGAGAAAAGCGGGTCAACTATGAAAATAGTTGGTGAGTATACACGTTTAAGTAAAATAAGAAAACTCGCAGAGAGAGAGTCAAAGGTTTGATAATCGGAAATAGTCCATAAAGCAAAGGCATTGTAAATCCACTCGGTTCAAGTTCGCCCATACAAAACTTGCAACTGTGTGTTCACAACCCATTGCACATAATATAGCGTGTCAAGTAGTCAAGTATAAGTGGTCATAATAGTTCACAATATAATACCACATATATAATAATGTATGCCGGCAAAGCCCTAGAATAAATAATATCGTCCGTAACATAGTGGACGAGGTTGGCCGACCTCTAATAGCGCTATCCATACTACCTACTAATAGGAGACTAACAATGCGAATGTACGAGCAGTACATCATACAACTATTATATACAATTAAGAACACTCCGAACAAGGGAGAATTTGCACACTCCACCAATAAGGCAAGAATTTTGGGTCATAGTACGTGCGGTTCAATAAGTTCAAATAAGGCATAATTTGTAATTAAGTTCAAGGATTTGATTCGAGTTCAAGTTCTAGTCAAACGAGTTAACAAAAGTAGTAATCAATTTAGCTCAAGAATGGTTCATGCATTTAAGCCCCAAAATATAGTAAAAATGGTAAAAGGGGATGTGATTACTCACTGTTGCAATAGTTATGATGACAAAGTGGATGCACGTAAATGAGATGCAACACTCTAACGCGACCTATTATAAATGATATGCTCTAATATAAGTCATGAAACAATGTCGTGCATGCAAACTCATATGATATCCATACCACTTGTACACTTTTGAAAATAAAGTCTATCGTCGAAAAATAATCTTATAACGTCTTGACAATTTATAATTTACTTTACAAGTGTTTACGTTGAAACGATATCCTACGATAGTTATTTAGTGATTTATTGTGAAATTATAACTTTTCGTCGTAAAATAATGTCATTTGGCAATTTCATGAAAGTGACTAAACGGCCTCGAAAAGCTAGCCGTAAAATGATACACGTCGAGCGTTAGAAAACGAACTCAACGGTTTTGAGAAGCTTGTATCATCATCTCAAAGTTTTAGCATTTAAGTTTTCATCCTAGAGGTCTCGATCATAGAGAAAAATATAGGTTAAGTATGGTACTTGTGTCCAAAATATCGTTTAAGGGTGGTTTTCGGCTAAGTTTAAGTAACCATATTTTTATTCATTACAACTCCGCTTAACGAACGGTCGGACATTTTGGAAAATAGGCTAGGCGTACTCACTTTTACTAGAAGACATCATGTTATAAAAAGTACTACATCCATGTTAAAAACGACCCTCAACATGGTCCTTCGTGGCCGTAATATTTGTCTAATAGAAATATATTAGTTTTTCTTATATAATAAAGTTACGGCAACTTTGTTAAATCGCGTGTTAATCGTTACAAGTCCGTTTTCTACGTTTTATATGTCCTCGGAATCGTAATAATATATACTAATATATCTTTGATAATTCGACACATTTTATAACGCTTAAGACTCATTTTTGACTCGTAAAAAGTCGAGATTACATGCTGAATTTTCTGAAACAAATATTTTTCGTCGTCAAACTTGAAAATAGCATAACTTCTTCGTTATAACTCCGTTTAACACATTCAATGACACGTTTTCGTTTTAAAGTATATTTTCCAAATATCTAGCCCAAAAATTTTTACCTCTTGTCAAAAATTCTAGAATTTGAAAATATGGATGACCTTAATTAAACTTGTCGAAAGGAGTTTTTCTCGCCAAACCTATTCTAACCAATTCAAAACAACTCCAAAACTATTCTAATCCTACCATACACCTTCTTAGGGTGTCATGGGTTCCTAGACATCATCAAACATGATATATTTCAAGGAGTAATTATAGGATGATGAATATATATTTATAACACTTAAAAATAATAAAAAGTGGTATAGACATCAATATGACTTGCATGTTTTTCTTAAATATGATGAAATGAACACAAAATAGATATGAAATATGAACATGAATATGAGATGCTTACTAGTAACTTAACGAGGTGAAGTGAACAAAGGTTTAATCCTAAACACCCTAGGTTTTTATTTCAAAACCTAAACCAAGAGTGTAACTAGTGTGTATTAAACTTGACTAGAAAATTTTTGATGATCTCCTCCTTGATCCTTGTGGTTGGCCGGTTCTTAGGGATGAAGAGGAAGAGAGAAGCTTTAAATTTTACACTTTGAAATATTAGTTGTATGTGTTAGTAATTGAGTATAATACTATATAAGTGTAAGATATTTAGTAAATGAGATGTGTGAGTCATTCCCTTGTCGACAAGGGTGTTAGTAGAAAGCTAGCACACATTTTTTTTTTTTATTTAATATTTAGATGTTGTAAAATGTGTATTTGTAAGTTTAGTTTAATAATTAGGTATATATTTGAACATTTATGGTAGCGTTAACTAAAATAAATTTTAAAGGATCAAATTAAAATATAATGAAGTCATAAAAATTATAAAAATACATTTCTTGCAAAATTTGAGTGAAATGATAAGTATCGTGTAGAATCTACGAAAACCGTCGTAATTATATAAATATAACAATTTATATACAAAATAAATTTAAAACACTGGTAAACTAATAATAATATTTTATAAACTTAATATGAGTATAAAAATATATCGAATAAATTTTTGGAAGTTTCGGATCAATTGTTCATAGTAAATGATCGATGCGATAGCGTTTATTTAATAAGAAATATATACGTTAATGAAATATAAATTTTGAAAGATGACCGGAAATTGAGAATTGTGACAATATTCCATATTTATAATTTTTTGTTCCAGTGAGTTTAATGGAGATAATAGGAGTACCATTGGTGTTATTAGGATGCAAATATAAAGCATCACCAAAAGATAAACTTTTTTCAGTGGAAGAACTACCACCATCATCACCAACAGCCATAATACAAATAATGAAAGCAGATAACACAAGAGAAAGATAGCTAAGACAAATAAACAGATAAGAGACAGAAAAAATATAAGACTTTGTAATTAAGATACAACAAGCACCAAGCATGTGGACTGGGGTAAACCAGAGAAGGTATTCATACCACTCACGGGTGGCAGATCAAGATGTTAGTCTACCCGTTTGCACCCACAAAGACTTAAGTACTGTTGTTTGAAGGAGAGAGTAGACTTACAGAGCAATATGCAGCGGAAAGAACGAATCACAATTACCCTAGATTCACTTAGTCTAGGGCTAATTGTGAATGGGAGATAACCAACAATTGTCCCAATAATAATAACCCCAAACCACCGTTTGAAACCCAGAATAGCTTTTGAATGTTGCCGGAAAGATATCCCCAAGTTTCTACGAAGAAACCCTAGGATGGTGAATCAACAATGATTATGAGCCTGATGCTCTGATACCATGTACGAAAGTATCAGCAACAATAGATTCACAACAATACTTTATTCAAACCAAAGCCTCAATAGTCGGCTTAGATTAAACCAACAATAGTATTCAAAGTGTTACAAGGTTAGGTTAATGTCAATGAGACAATAACCAGACAAATACAATGAAGAAACAAGATCAGTACAATGATCAGAAAAGAGAGAGTGTAAGATAATGACTGCACACAGAGTTGTGATGTAACCCTAGATTAGGGGATGGATTAAATAAGAGAATAAGATACACAATGACCCCCTCAACGGTTATAAAGAGGCATCAGCAGAAATGAACAGACTTCAGCAGGAATGAACTTTTAAACTAATTATGCTTTGTCCATGATTAACCCCTGTAATATGCCTGCAATGAACATAACTTGAAAACCATTAGCCATTGATAGAATGACATGTTTGCCACAGATTATGACCACAGTTTCTAACAGTATTGCAAACTCCACCTCATAATCGTCGTTTTCAAATAATGATATTACATGTGATGGCTTAGTTTCCGCAATATGAATCAAATACTTGTTATCATCATGATTTACCATAATATTATCCCCAGTTGTTAAACAAGCGACGATGTCCCTAAATGCTTTCTTGAGAATCAATTTCGGGTCCGAGAGAGTAGTGAATTTAGTGGCACGTGGTTGTACCTTAATGTAATTCCCTTCAGGGAGACACGTATTTCTTACGCTCACTAGTTCACCTTCTTTGATTGTCAATTTTTTCATCATCCAAGTGGGCAAGAAAACAAACCCGTCATCAGCTGTGAACTCGACAACACCGCAGTGGTAGTGGAGATTACTTGTGTCGTTGGATTTTGCAATGCGGAAGGTCATCCGCAAACCGGTTTTGGCATCCGCCGAGGCGAGGCGGCATGATGATATTGTTTCCTGCTTCAAGATGGGTTTTGTCGATTTCGGATAGTGGGAAACAATTGTAGGATTGGGTCTCTTGATCAGTTTGATCATCGGATCCCATTATCAAGTATGAATCTGTGCTGAAAAACTATACTGGAGACTCGACTGACTATTACAAAAGTACCTTAGGATAATTGATCTGAGTATTTTTATAGGCGAGAAATTCTATTGTATGTGAATTGTGATTATATATATTTGTTAGGAATCATAATGTTTTGTAAATATGGAAATTTGGGTTTTGTTTTTTGGCTATGGAATGTTTTGGTGAGTTTATTTATATTGGAGAAGTGTTTACGCATAGAAAATCTGTTTTTGAGACATGTAACGAATTATGGAAAGTGGAAAAATTCCAAATTTGAGCATATTATACTGGGGAAAATAAATAAAACAAATATTATTCCTTCCATCATAAATTAGTTGTCTACGTTTTTTTTATGAAGTGTTTTAATTTAATTGTTCATTATTATAAATAATTAATGAAGTTTGATTGAGCTTACCGTATTATCTTTGATTAAAATTACTAATAAAAACTTTAAAAAAACAATAATTAACTAGTTTAAGATAAACTCTTATACTGTAAAAAAGTAAGAGAGAGAAAACGGTAATAATTACTCCCTCCGTCTCAAAATAAGAGTCTACATTACCTTTTCATGATGTGCCAATTTAATTATCCACTACTAAAAATAGAAAGAAAAGTTTGATTAAGTTTACTATATTACCTTTGGTTGAAATCAATATCACAAATTTTAAAAAAGACATTAATTAATTAGTCATGGTAAAATTGTTATTATGCAAAAAAGTAAGAGAAAAAAAACATTAATAATTGTGTTTTTATTAAATTGTGTGTCTTTTTATCATAGGAGAGTTATTTTAAGACGAAAGGAATATGGTTTTTTTTGTTTTTTTTTGTTTTTTTTGTTTTTTTTTGTTTTTTTTGTTTTTTTTTAATATATGTTTTTAACAATTAGTTTGGAGTGGAAGAAGTAGATTTTCAAGGGAAGTGGATAATGGTAGAGCCCAACTAAGTTTACATGAAGCTTTAGAGCAAGGGGTACGGTGGCATGCCGTTATGCATGTTATTGTGTAACTTCAGCGCTTCTTCCACTACAAGAAAAGTGGCTTTTTAGGACCCTTTTTGTGGGACGGTATGATAATGGAGTCCTAAAAAACTGTTTAATAGGACATATGAGCGTTTAGGGTCCTTTTTAAATATTTGCTACTTAGGCGATGTCCTAAAAGGTATATAATAGGATGGTCGATGATTTGGGGTCCTATTATCATATAACTTAATATGACACTTAAAATATGGGTCCTAATAAATTACCTTTATAAGACGTTTATTCATTATGGTTGTATTATAATAAACCATAATAGGACACGTGAGTTTTGAGTCATAAGACATCAGTTAGTTAAAACGCTTATTCACAAAAAGTTTTATTTAGCAAAATTTAATAGGACCTTTGACACGTCGGTATTATAACGTTAACCTTTATAGGACGCTTATGTACAATGGTTTTATAACATCATTTTTTTAAACGATTGTTTGCAAAAGTTTTATTATAACAAAACTTAATAGGACCCTTAAAGGATGCATATTAATTATGGTTTTATTACAATACACTATAATAGGACACTTGATATATAAGTCATAAAACATTAATTATTTAAAACGCTTATTCGCAAACGTATTATTAAAACATAACTTAATATGACGTTGACACTTGGGTCCCATAGATTGATACACCATCATAAGACACTTGATATTTGAGTCATAAAACATCGGTTTTATGGAACACTTATTCGCAAACGTTTTTTATAAGAAAAGTGAATAGGACCCTTGACAATAGCGTCTTATAACGTTAACCTTTATATAACGCTTATTCATAATGGTTTGTTTATGATACACCACAATATGGCACATCTTTTAGAGTCGTAAAACATCCGCTTTTATAACGCTTATTCGCTTTATAGAACGCTTAATTGCAAAAGTTTTATTTGAACACAAATTAACAGGACCATTGACAAGTGTGTCTTTTAACATTAACCTTTATAGTACGCTTATTTGTTGTGGTTTTATTATCCTACGCCATAATAGAACACTCATTTATTTGAGTCATAAAACATCAGTTTTTTAGAACGCTTATTTACAAAAGTTTTATTTAAACATTAGTTAGTATGACACTTGATACTTGGGTATCAAAACTTGATACACCATAATAGGACACTTGATATTTGAGTCATAAAACATCGGTTTTATGGAACACTTATTCGCAAACGTTTTTTTTATAAGAAAAGTGAATAGGACCTTGACAATAGCGCCTTATAACGTTAACCTTTATATAACGCTTATTCATAATGGTTTGTTTATGATACACCACAATATGGCACATCTTTTAGAGTCGTAAAACATCCGCTTTTATAACGCTTATTCAGTTTTATAGAACGCTTAATTGCAAAAGTTTTATTTGAACCCAAATTAACAGGACCACTTGACAAGTGTGTCTTTTAACATTAACCTTTATAGTACGCTTATTTGTTGTGGTTTTATTATCCCACGCCATAATAGAACACTCCTTTATTTGAGTCATAAAACATCGCTTTTTAGAACGCTTATTTACAAAAGTTTTATTTAAACATTAGTTAGTATGACACTTGATACTTGGGTATCAAAACTTGATACACCATAATAGAACACTTGATATTTGAGTCGTAAAAGATCGGTTTATGAAACGCTTATTCACAAAAGTTTTATTTAAGCATTAGTTTTATGCCATGTAGGATTTCCACTAAATCCTTATTATAATAATACTTCCCTATTATTTTTCCCCAATTATAAACCCTAAATAAATAAAAACATAAAATGTCTTCCTCCTCAAATAGAAGTAATTAGCGACTTCAAGTGATAACCATTTGAAGCTCAAAATCATCACCTATGTCAAGTCGTGAAGATGAGTTAAGCTCAAAATCATCTTGGTGATTACTTTCCACCTAATTGGAAATTCAAAGGATTAACAAAGTCAAGCCAAAAGTCAAAAGGCAAGAAGTCAAAAGGCAAAAATGTTGAACAAGTTGAAGAAGTTCTGGTAAAAGGATACAAGTGTTAGGTCTTGCTAACAATGTTACTTGGGATGCAATAAAAAGAAGACATTTGGAGTCAAAAACCATCGTGGATAATGTGTTATCTGTCTTTGTATTGTTATATGTCTCAATATTTTGGAAGTTATGTATGGGTTATCTGTCTTTGTATTGTCCTTATCTATCAATGATAATGGTTAATTTGGTGCATTATTCTTGTACTATACTAAGCCGTAATTGCACTCACAAAATAAACTAGGCTTGATTAAAAAACAAAAATGACCGAGGCATCTCGGTCCCTAATGGTGATTAGCGGACCAAATGAAAGCAACAAGATAAGATCTAGAATCCCAATTAAGCTCGGAATTCTCTAGTCGGAGTACAAGCTACTAAAGGAAACAAAAACATAAGAGAAACAACGGTGAATACAGAAATTAAGCTCTTAATATGGGCATTTGAGCCAAACGGTGATAAGCCATATTGACCCGTTTGACCCATTTGAGCCAAACACCCTTAAGCGTGGTTGTATAAGAAAGAGTTATACAAACAAGAATGAGGATTGTCATTGATTCTTAACAACTAATTTTACATAAAAACAGGGACTATTATTATTTAGCTAATTGAAATCATTAAGCTTCTTCAACTGGATCTTCTTCATCCAATAACTAAGTCATTGTTGTCCACAACGGTTCCATCGAAACCACCTCTAACCAATTCAATATCCATTGTTTCGTCATGTTGAGGACACATAAATGAGTCACCCTGCAAATGTGTTTCCACGTCATCAAGACTTGTTTGTTCATCCATGTCATAAACATGTCCGGCGCTGTCTTGATCACAACTTGCCATCCTTTGTCAACACTATCTCGCAACGTAAAATACTTGATGTGCTTGAGAAGCTAGTATAAAAGGCTCGTTATGAGCCTTCAATCCTTCAAAATTCAATAGAGTAAACCCGTTGTCATCTTCTTTTTCCTTGAACCATTCAAATCCAAACACAATCGAACAAAACTACTTTCTTGTCAATACCATACTCCAACTCAATTATATCATTCAAAACCCGTAGTAAGCTACATCTCCGCGATAGGATTGTTATCCTAGCACTCGAGTAACTGCTTGTCATGGCACTCAAGAGTAACCCCACTATTCGTGTTTTCCTATTATGTTCTACATCTTTTGTGTGAAATCGGAAACCATTTATGATAAATCCTTTATATTTTTCACATACTCGGATGGACCACTTGCCAAGCACCTTAGACTTTCTCGTGATTCCGCGATCCCCTATAGCATGTAGCTCCTCAACCCGAAATAAGGCAAGATGTGTTAATTGTTTTGTTATTAGTAGGTCGAAAATGCTATGTCATTATAATAATTTTCAAAAGTAATAAAACCCGTATATGCCTTACATGATCTTGAAACCACGACTCAAAGTGTCACTATGTAAACGTTGAATGTCACGCTTACGTTTTCTCCGATTTTGATGATGAACCAACGCCGGATGTTCACCTGCGGTGTTAACAGATGATAATGATGATAACAACGACAACTATTAATCGTATAATATAATTTATGAAACTCACAACTAATATAATTACTTACGTTCAAATTCATCAACTTCACTACAATTGAACAACACATATGAATGTGCTTTAGCCAAATTGTCAAGTTCCATCATTTCTACCTTTGTAGCACCAATCGGTCGACCCGCCATAGAAAAGATAGGTAAAACATCCTCATAACCATCGTCATCATTATTTCGACTTGTCTTATTATGTACGGTCTCAACATCACCGGATAAGTACAATGAACAAAACGACACACACTCTTTGACTAGATATCCTTCGCAATGGAACCCTCCGGTTATTCTGTTTCGCGACGTAAGATTTTAATGTAGCTAAATACCGAGATATCAAAACCAATAATTTTAGATTCAATAATATTTGTTAATAAAGGTATTTACTATAATAGTAATGTGCACCTCTCGATTGGATACATCCAACGGTAATGAAGCGCCCCTCCTAATCGGCCTCAAGCAAGATGAACCGAAAGATGAACCATGACATCAAAGAATGATGGCGGAAAAATCCTTTCTAAATCACAAAGTATTTTTCCAATCTCGGTTTCCATTTGAACCAAATCATTTGGATTAAGAACCTTTAGCATAATTGTTTATAGTAACGACATAGCTTCATCACAAGATAGCGCACGTGCTTAGGCAACACATTTCGCAAGGCAATGGGAAGCAATCACGCATCAAAATATGGCAATCATGACTTTTAAGTCCAAACAGTTTTGGAGGTTTTAACTCTACGCATCTTGATATATTAGTCGCATAACCATCCGAACTTTCACCTTCTTAAGCACACGACAAAAATATCTTTCTCTTTTTATCCATTGAGAAACAAGCGGTGGCAAATAAACTTTGTTGTTATCTTGAACTATAGGATGAAGTTCACGTCTAATGCCCATTTCTTGTAAATCTAGGCGTGCTTTAATATGATCCTTGGTCTTCCCATCTTGATTCATTAGCGTTCCAAAGACACCGCCACAAACATTCTTCTCAATATGCATTACATCTAGATTATGGCGTAGCAAGTTATCTTTCAAGACGGTAACTCAAAAAAATACTTTTCTTCTTCCAATTAAAAGGTAAACGGGTTGCTCTTCACAAGTTTTCCAAATTTAACTTCAAAACCATCTAACTCATCAAGTATTTCTTGTCCTGTTAAGCCACGGGTTGCTGTCTGCGTTCTTACGTGCCATCAAAAGAGTTTGTATCTCTTCTAAAAGCATGATCAAGAGGCAAATATCGACGATGTCCCATAAAACATTGTTTTTGCCATGACTCAAGCGTGTTGATTTTGTATGTTTATGGCGGTTAGGACATGCAAGTTTACCTTTGGTGCTCCATCCGGATAAATTTGCATAAGCGGGAAAGTCACCGATCGTCCATAACAAACAAGCACGCATCCGAAAGTTACTTTTGTTGATGCATCATAAGTGTCTACTCCTTTACGATCCCACAACTCCTTTAGCTCAAGAACTAACGGTTCCATATAGACATCTATATTATTCCCAGGAGCGAGATGGGCGGTATAAGTAACGTTAGAAAGAAATAAGGTTTCGCATGCACATCCAAGGAGGTAGATTATATGGCGTCAAAACAACAAAGGCCATGTACTATGAGAAACACTCATTGTTCCAAAAGGGTTAAACCCATCACCGCTAAACCAAGCCCCGACATTACGAGATTCTTTGGCAAACTTATCATACTTAAAATCAAATGCTTTCCATGCCGGGAATCGCAGGATGTCTCAAGTAACCATCTTTCGATGCGACTCTCTTCATGCCATCTCATGGAGGCGGTACATTTTAGATGACATAAATAACATTTGCAATCGTGGTAAGAGCGGAAAATGACGCAACACCTTTCTCCAATCTTCTTACTTGTATCACCGTGGTTGACTCATCCGCACAATCATCTTCACTTGCTTTATACCTTGACGTATGGCATATATCACATTCTGCTTTATTAATGTTTTCTTTCAAGACAAAGATACAATCATTAGGACATGCATCAATTTTATCATAACTAAGTCCCAACTCTCGAATTATCTTCCTTAGTTCATACAATGACTTTGGTATAGAAGCATCGGGAAGGCTTCCTCATTGTATCTAGCATCTTGTTGAAACCATTATCACTACATTTCCCAACACACTTACCATGAAATAGTCTAATGATAAAAGAAAGAACGATAACTTACACCTGTGATATAGTGGTTTCTTTGCCTCTCCCAACACTTTATAAAATTTTTCCGCCTTTAGGTTTGGCATACTCATACTTTCGGTTTGTGTTCCCATGTCATCGGTTAGTGTGTCATCACCAAACCGATGGAAGGCATCATTCACCAACCCTTGCATGTCATCTTCACCATCCAACATTGGAGCATCACTTGATTTGGAACCGAAGGTGGAATTGTATAACCTTTCATAAACCCGACACATAACGGATGTGTTGTAGCCTCGTCCGATCTACCCATATCGATTACCACAATCAATACATGGACATGAAATCATCCATTTTACCCTCATTATAGAAAATATGATCAAGAAAGTCGTCAAGACCTTTTTATATTCAATGGTAAATCTAGGTAAAGACATCCAACTCGTATCCATCTTAAACCTAATTCAATTAACCACGAAAACCACATATAATTGCAACAAAAGAAAGGGAGCCTAATTCAATTAACCACATATGTTGTTTCATAAAAATTAGCAAAAGCGATTAGGGTTTCATTTATGAGGTATTACCGGTCTTGATGATGGTGGTGAATCGTGTTGGCAATTTTGGATGGTGGAAATGATGTGGATTTGGATCTAAAATTAGAAATTAAAAGTCAAAATTGCATAAGTAATTAGCGGACTTCATGGACAATTGATTTCCTTTTAAGGCGTTTTTGGATGCGTTGACTATTATAATGTAAGTTTTCTTGGATGCGTTGAGTATTATAATGCGTTTTCTTGGATGAGTTGCCTAATGACTATTACAAACAAGAGGTTTTAGTTTGATTCAAAAGGAAAACGTTTGAAAGAAGACAAGTATGGAAAAATAAGAGATTTGGAAAGGAGATTGAGTTTCAAAATAAACTATGGAGAAGCAAATGTTTTCTTTGCAATTGGAGTTGAAAGAAAGCAAGTCTAGTGTGGTTCTTTTAAGAAAATTGTTATTGTTTTGTGTTTCGTTATTCTTTGTTATGTTGTCAAAATTGTGTAATGAAATGCTTGTTATGGGATATATGTGTGGATGCATTTACAGTTGTTGATGTTTGCTGAGATAGTAATGGATGCATTTACAGTTGTTATCAAAGAAGTTGAAGCTAAATGGGAATTGAAGTTGCTGAGAATGAGTAGTTAATAAGCTCTTAATATGGGCATGTCAGCCAAACAGTGATAAGCCATATTGACCCGTTTGACCCATTTGAGCCAAACACCCGTTAAGCAGATAAGCTAAAGGAATAATAAGTTACAAATAAGCTACAATAAGCTAAATAAGCTGTAACTACATGAGTAGTAACTAGATTAAGCTAAACACTACCAGATAAGCTAAAGGAATAAGCTATAGACCGAATAATCACTGATCAAATATCACAGCCAAACAGCCAAAACCAACAACCTTGCAGCCTTGTGGGTCCCACTAGGGTTGACAGGATCCAAACCGAGACTTGATATGAAAAGGTGACTTATTGAGGTTTCTAAAAGCTACTACTAAAGGTTTGGGTCCCACGGATAAGCACTTGATGAGGGCTTGAACTTGGGTGGTCAACAACGATCACTCGGTGTATGGGTGGAATCGACAAACAAAAGCTATATGCAGACCTATCTAATAAGCTCAAAAGTTTGAAATAAGCCCGAACATTATAGATGAGCTTATTGGATTTCAAAACCAATAAGCTCACCGTGTGGCCCACTAATGAAGAAGCTAAGGCACATGGAAAGTTGGGGTTTGAGTTGATGCCACAGTGCGAGGGCAATGGTTAACCGCATGCCACTTTCAACTATCACATAAGCCAGAGAAAAATCATAAAATAAGCTAACGTGTGATTCAAAAGCTTAGATGGGAATCTCAACACAAAATTCACAAAAATTCTCCCAAGATCCGAGTTTCACTAACATACCATTTTGACTTTTTGATTTTGAACTTAAACTTTGACTTTAATGAAACTTGTTTGATCCGTATGCACTACTTATGATTATTTAAGCTATGATAACACTAATTTAAGATACATGAACAAGATTTAGACCAAGTGGGTGATATTTGATCCTCACATGTCCCAACAAAGGATCTGTGAGAGTGAAGGTACTTTGATTTTGACTTTCTAGTTCAAACATTGGTTTTATTGTTTTACTAGTTCTAATATCACCTAAAGGTCATAGTGTGCAGATAAACAAGTGAAAATGCAACTACCACAGTTGAAACAACACGTAACCAAACACCCTTAATAAGCGAGTTAACAAATTTAAAAGGCAAATGAGCAATCTAAATCATAATATCGATACATAAGCTTGTACTAGGCTAAATTAAACACATATAAACAAAAGCAACCAACATTTAACAATAACAACTAACAATCACAGATTATCAACATAAGCAACATAAGCACATATGGATTATCATCAAAACACATAACAAAACAAACGGCCATTAAACATTAATACGCACATACCATTGAAATATTAAACATAATAAGTTATCCTAAACCATTGTTCGAAACCATTGTTCACAAACCATACCCTTCACCCTAAATACATAACAAGTTTTCATCAAAATAATTACATAACCCAACAACATGACACCATCGACACAAAACCACAAAAGACCCAACAACTACCTTCATTCTTCATCATACTTCTCCGAATCTTAATGGTCTCTTCTTCAATGTTATCAACCTCGAAAATCGGCGACAACACTTGCAAGAGATTCAACCAATCGCCTCTCAATGAGTTGGACTTCATGCATTGAATCATACACATCCTCGCAGACCATTTCTTCATCAAGATTCAAAGAAAACACCTCCAGAATTCTGTCTGTTCTCGTATCCACTTGCATCCTCATGTCGTCTCTGACGGCCGCAACATTTCTCATGTTGACCTCATTCGTAGGTATCTCATTAATATTGAGAAAAATGAAGCAATCATGCAGCTTTTCAGACCCACAAAGATCTTTGAGTTCCTTCAAGTATGGAGTGGCAGACATTTTCAATTAGGGTTGTGAAAAAGTTATGAACTGAAAATAGGATATGGATGAACTGAAAAAATAAAAATAAAACCAACATATATATAAAGGGTAGATGCATGAACTGAAAAAATTAAGAGTATTATTGAGAAACAAAATAATTAAAACAAGTAATGATGACAAATTAAGAGAATGCAGAAAATCAAAGGTCTAGAATTACTTACGAGTTCCCATAATATTGATGATTATTATTTTAATTGGGATGACTCAAAGTGTAACCATTTCGGTTTGAGTTTGAAGCGCTTGTAACAAGGAAGGAACTAGTAACTCGGTGTTGAGTATAAATATATTTCGGTCGGGTTCGGTCCACCCATCTAACCGCTTATTAATCGTGGTAGGTTCGGGTTGTGAATAAATTAATTGGGTCGGGTTTGGTGGACCCATCTAACCCGCTTAAGCTTTTTTCTAAATGTGGCAACTTTTGTATAAAAAAGGTTGATCGTGTCAACCAAAACCCGCTTAACCTTTTCAACCCGTGAATTTCAAAAGATCACGCCCATCTTTATAAATGGTTATAATTTGAATATTATTTTTAAAATATTCATGATTATTATTTTCAAATTGAATGAAACCAAACTAACCGAACAACCCGACAATACACTGGGTCATATGAACCGGTGATATTGCCTTGTTGTCGACCTTGATGAACCTTAATGACGAATCATCATTTGAGCTAAAGTATATGTTTGGCCACTATGTTATCTGCAGGGAGTATGGATGCATCCTATATCTTTTATCTACGCCATCGGATTATCTCGTTATATGATATGATATGTTATGTTTACGGGCTCGTGTTGGATTATCGTCCTATCTATGACTTCATGCGAATCAATACATTCAATCATAATAGTCGGCACTTTATGATCACCTCGCGATATTGGCCTCGCAAATGCCTAGGACAATTCCTCCGCTCAATATGTGTAGAATATAGGCTACAAAGCATCCCGAATGTGACGTCACGGGAAGTCGACTTACGTAAAAACTCTTGACGATATAAATGAACGATCGCATCCGTTGAGAGTTATTCATATTAGCTTTTTCAAAGTTAATATTTCATAAACTTTACGTTTTTACCAAATCAATCCCGAATCCAAAGCAACACCCACCTACCAAACGGGCCCTTAGTTGATAACCCGAGCAACGACCGGGTAATACTCTAGTTCTTTTTTAGTTTCAAATACAATAAAATACCTATATATACCTATATTATATATATATATACAATAATACAATACTTTTCATATACTGTATACTAGGTAGTATTAATTAATTTACTTATACATCAAATTATACCCTATCACCGATTCATCCCCCTAAACCGATTACAACCTACAAGGTGGTCGACCGCCCGACCATCGATTCGCAATTTTAATTTGCAACATTGGATATGAACCTTTGATATGACACTGATTATGATATGATATCGACTCCCCGCCAAACCCGAGCCATTTCATTATTATTCATATGGTTCCATGCATGTCCGTCTCATTGATGCACCAATGGCATATATGACTCTAGTGTGTTTCATCGTCCTACATCTCACTTTATCTTTCGGTCAAGTAGATGCGGATACGCTTTAACAAACGAGACCACGTAGGATAAATCCCGTCTGTAAGAAAATGGCAACATTTTAAATAACGCCCCGTAAAAAATTGAACTATCTGGAGCCGCTCCATTTGGGCAAGAAGATACAACAGAGAATGATTACTTCAACACATTGATAATGTTGTTTGACCCGGAAGTCGGAAAACGAATGCCAAATCTACTTCATTTTTAGTTTCACATACAATAAAATACTTATATATTACATATATACAATAATATAATACATTTCATATACTATATACTACTATTAGTTAATTTAATTATAAATCTAATTATAATCTTAAAATTAGGGAAAACTTACACACCCACCACGCTCACATAAACCCGCTTAAAATTTTTGGGAAAATTTGATTCATAAATAACTTTTGCGCCGCGAAAATCAAGCATATCTTTTCGAATTCAAGTATTTGATTCGATTTTATTAATGGAAATCGTTTTTCATGAACGGTTAAAATCTCAATTTTGGTTTAGGGTTGTATGTGCGAAGCAAAACAAGGAGTGTGGGTTTTCACTTTTAATGAAGATCCGACTCAACAGTGTAATGCAAACCTCTTGTTGTTATTATTATTGTTGTTATTATTATTATTATTATTATTATTATTATTATTATTATTATTATTATTATTATTATTATTATTATTGTTATTATTATTATTGGTATTATCATCGTTATACATTGTTAGTGTGGGAAATGGTTGGTTGGTGTGTGTTTGGTTGACCTCTTATGATGAGTCTCATATGTGATCATAAGTCGCTTATTTGTGATGGGGTACAAGTTGTATTTAAGTTGCTCGCTTAATTTAAATGAATGTTGGTATACCGTAAAGTTGGGTCAAAGGATTTGGGTAGTGATAGTGATAGTGATTTGATATCGTTTCTAGCTAATGTATTTCATTCGAACATGTAACGATCTCGATTTGATTTCAGTTTTGTTGTTCTCAAACGACTATTGTTCTTTGCAATCTCATAATAATTTTATTTGTTTTGTGCACCAATTATGGAAAATAACAGGATGCAACGCCAAATCACCACGAGAAATACGAATGATTATGAAATGTCCAGAAGGACAAGGATTCAAGAAAACCAACAGAGATTACAAGCTTTGGGAGTGAAAAATATTGCTAAGTCTTTGACAAGTCTAGTAGAGAGTGACAAAAGAAAGAAAAGAAAAGAAACCAACGGATACCGGTGAGAAAGATGCAGATTATATGTCCGGTTCGGACTTCCATCTTAATCCGAGGAAGATAACCCGTAAGAAGCTACACAAACAAATAAAAAGGTACGAATAATAAATTTGGCTACTATATTTTCGTATGTTTGTTTTCTAACAATTATACTTGCATGAAACAGAATCGAAAATACATTGCTCCACGGTCCATGACTAGATATAAAATTTAGCAAAAACGAATGAGTGCTCTCAATGTCTCCGCTATTAACATCTTCGTAATCTCAATCGCAAAGGGACAACAGATTGATACAGGAGGCAACACGTAGTAGGTGCGAGTCCACCAAGTCCAAAAGAGAAATGATCAACCAAATTACGTCAACGAGGAGATTAAGCGCAATCGAGAGAAACTTAGTTGCAATTGACAACGATCAAGACCACGGGAGCGTGACTTGAGATCCGATGGTAACTATACATAAATTTCAAATACTATATATATGATATTAAATTACTATTAAGTGTATATTCAGTTAACTGTTTTCGGTTCTTACTTGGAGTTTGTGAGAATGAGGATGATTTGGAGAATGAGCATGATTTGGAGAATGAGCATGATTTGGAGAATGAGGATGATTTGGAGAATGAGCATGATTTGGAGTATGAGCATGATTTGGAGTTTGTGAATGATTTAACAAATGACGGCGATGATCTACTCGGAGAAGAGATTCAAGTCGAGCATTCGAAATGAAGAAAACCATGTAGTTTCTGAGCTCGAAATGAAACAGTTAACATGGTCTACTTCATTGCATTGTTTTAAAAATCATATATCATATATTGTGTCATATAAGAAGAATATATAATAAAGTTAAATTAAAACAAGACAAAATACAACGCTAAGATATTGCCTCCATTTGAATTATTTAGTATTTTAAATGTATACGTATCTATTGTAAATCATGTTCACTTTTGTAGTTCGGATTGTAAGCAAAAGAAAGAGAGGACCAACACGTATGGCAAAAGTTTGGGCCCAAGAAAAGGGATAGAATTCTATTTTAGTTAATGAACACGGACAACCTATTAATGACAAAAGTAGTCATCGACTCATTTCATGGGAACACTTTCAAGGAGTGGAAAGTATTGTCCGATTTATAAACCATGGAATAAAGTTGACCTTGAAAAAAAAGCTTTGCTTGAACTCTTAAAGGTACACAATGTTAAATTTGTATGTTAATGAATAAAGTATTTGTTTTCTAATGAGCTATTACATTTGTTAGACAAAATTTGATATTCCTAAGTCGGAGAAAATGGATATTGCAATCATTTGGGCGGAAGGTGAAGAACCGGAGGGCAAGAGTTAAGGAACACTACCATGATCCGTCTTTGTCGGTTAAGCAACAAATAAGATCTAGGCCAAAGCAAGTGCAAAATAAACAATGGAAGAAGCTTTGAAGTATTGGAATACAGAAAACACTAAGGTGTGAAATACTATTTCACTTTAAATAACATTAATTAATTTCCCATTATGATATTTTACTTTCATGTTGCAGAGTTTAAGTGAAAAACAAGGCGAATCGGGCAAAAAGAAGATGATCCAAAGAACCGGTAAAAAGTTATGCTCGCAAAAGGAAGAGTTAAAGGTAAGTGTATGGAGAAAGTGGGATTGTTAATGTATCCCGTGGATATCCACCGTTAATATTCATTTTCTTTTTATTCATACGAGACATATTTGGGACGAGATCCAACTCGATTGGATCTTTTAGTGCATGCTTCTCCATAGATGGAAATACCAAAAATGATGACACCGCAAAAGCGATTGTAAGTAATATGCTTTTGTGTTTGCAAAGTGTATTAATAGCATAAGTTAAACACAATATGCTTTTTTTGTAATACATGCTTTTACTATATGTTGTTCAAGTTTATATAAAATGTAGGATGATATGAAACAACTTAGTGATAATCGCTCGAGGTTCGATTGATAATCCTGGACGGATGATATTTTTCTACTGAGCTATGGGTAAAGATCGAAATGGTGATGCGTGCATGTATGGTCTAGGTGTTCGTTGTTTCTTTGTTTGGGGTGTAACACCAAGTCGTTTAGCATGTCATAGAAAACAACGAATTGAAGTCTAGAAATGGAGAACTTACTAGTGAAAATGAAAAGTTACGAGCCCGGTTATCGGAGAAGAATGGGTCGAATGATAGTTCCATTGTTCCACCTCTTACATCACAAGCTTCTCTGTTGTAACCAATGAACCTCCACGCTTACGGGTATGTTTGTATTATAAATCGTTCCTTTCTAGTTGTTATAGCTTATTTTATCTTTGATAGCTAATGAACCTAGGCTACAAGCTTATGTATCGAGATTATGATTTAGATTGCTCATTTGCCTTTTAAATTTGTTAACTCGCTTATTAAGGGTGTTTGGTTCGTGTTGTTTCAACTGTGGTAGTTGCATTTTCACTTGTTTATCTCGCACACTATGACCGCTAGGTGATATTAGAACTAGTAAAACTATAAAACCAATGTTTGAACTAGAAAGTCAAAATCAAATTACCTTCACTCTCACAAATCAATTGTTGGGACATGTGAGGATCAAATCTCAACCACTTGGTCTAAATCTTGTTCATGTATCTTAAATTAGTGTTATCATAGCTTAAATAATCATAATTAGTGCATACGGATCAAACAAGTTTCATTAAAGTCAAAGTTTAAGTTCAAAATCAAAAGTCAAAATGGTATGTTAGTCGAAACTCGGATATTGGGAGAATTTTTGTGAATTTTGTGTTGAGATTCAAGTCTTGAGATTTTTACATGTTGAAATTCCCCATCTAAGATTTTGAATCCACAGTTAGCTTATTTTTATGATTTTTCTCTCGCTTAGGTGATAGTTCAAAGTGGCTGCAGGGCTAACCATTGCCTCGCACTGTGGCATCACTCCACACCGCAGATACACCGATCAATTTTGACCTCCTTTGTATACCCCACCTCCATACCGCAGATTACATCTGTTTAACCTAATACATGTGTCTTGACTATAAATTGATAAATGTTTGTTGAAAATCAAATCTAGGTCGGGGATGAAGTTTTCCTTAAAAGCATTCTAAACTCAACCGAGATCAGAGCAAAAGGATGGGTGAGGAGCTTGAACCCAAATGATATAGTTGGTGGTATGTAGATTGGACGAGGATGGTGTGAGGTAAACGTTCAAGTACCAACAAAAAGAGATGAAGTGTTGGTGAGACCCTATGGGTTATTTGCCACAATTGAAGACTGTGTTGGTGCAACCATAGCATGGCCTTGTCCCTTTATCTCGGTATGTCTTTGTTAATCTTGTGATACCAATAATTTTACTAACATGGAGATTAATGCTTATACATGGGTGTTTATTTGTAGGTGGTCCGTGAGGATTGAGAGAGATGATGCATGATGACCACGGACTAAGCTTCTTGTTGCGTTAATTTATTGTTTAATGTTAACAGACTTTATGTTAGATTCTGCTCACCTTATTTATGTTTAGTGATTTTGTTATGACAATTGCTAATTTGAAATACAATTTCGTTTTATCCATTTAATATTTAGTTGATGTTTTATTCATATCGTAATAATAGAGTGTGCATGGTGAAAATAGCGTCTATCATATGACTTGTCCGGACTTTGAAAATAGCGTCCTATCCTATTAAACTTATTAACCGTCCTAACAATTAACTTAACATTGTAAAAGTGTCCTAATATGTTGTTATTAGGACGTTATTTAGGTTGTTAATAGACATTTTATACGACCAAAAATTGGTTTCATAATCTTCTTTGAGATATTATAACCCTTTTCTTGGTGCTAAAATAGCTATAATGGTATATGATAAGCGCCCTAACATTATCTTTTAAATACGCTTGTATGTGTATCAAAAGATTAAAATTAGGTAACAACGTTTTACAACATTGTAAAAGTGTCCTAATATGTTGTTATTAGGACGTTATTTGGTTGTTCATAGACATATTATGCGACCATAAATTTGGTTTCATAATCGTATTTGGGATATTAGGACCCTTTTCTTGGTGTTAAAGTAACTATAATGGTATATGATAACCGTCCTAAGAATTAACATTAAAGGACGCTTGTATGTATCAAAAGATTAAAAGTAGGTTACCACATGTTAGAACATTGGAAAAGTGTCCTAATATGTTTTTATTAGGACGTTATTTGTGTTGTTTATAGACCTAAATGCAACCATAAAATTGGTATCATAATCTTATTTGAGTTATTAGTACCCTTTTCTTGGTTGCTAAAATAGCTATGATGTTACATCATAAGCGCCCCAACAATACTTTTAAGGACGTTTTATGTGTCTCAAAAGATTAAAAGTAGGTAATCACATGTTAAAACATTGTAAAAGTGTCCTAATATGGTTTTATTAGGACGCTATTTGTGTTGTTCATAGACATATAATACGACCATAAAATTGGTTTCATAAGGGTTAGGACGCTGTGGACCTATTACAACCGCCTTACATGAAACGCTTTCATCCTTGGTCCTATTAAATGAAAGGTCCTAAAAAGTACCATTTTATGACGCTTATGGGGGTCCTAAAAAGCCACTTTTCTTGTAGTGTTCAGCTTTTCACATTTCATATTCACACACCAAAAACACCCCTCCCTCATCACTTGCCGTTTGCGTGCCGTTGTGCACATTTTTTGGCCACACATTTTTTTTTTCAAATTTTCACACAAACTAAATATTAATTCATAATAAAAATTACAATACGAAAAATAAGCAAAAAAAAAAAAAAAAAAAAAAAAAAACGTCTGAAACTTTAAAATACAATATTAATTCGGGAAATTTTGTTGTTATTGATATTTCTTCATGATTTCATCTTTTTGCTATTCGATGAACCTTGCTCGTTCCCATGGCAAACTCGGGTCAGTTGGTGTATTCAAAAACCTCAACTCTTCCATTTTCATTATCACCTCGTCTTTTCTCCTCGCCGACTGGTACACCATTTGAGTGGATTCTCGTTTTAGTCGATACTCATTTTGCATAGTGGCCAAAAGGTCTGGCGGGTTACTTCCGTTGGTGCTCGACGAGGTTTCCGATTTTGATTTCTTCGAGGGACGTCTTTCCTTGCCCGAGGTTCGTGTTCTTGCGTCAGGGCCGAAGAGTTCTGCACTCCCGGTTTAATCACCCGGGTCGACGGCTTCAGGCGGATCTCACTTGTGATGGTCTTTCAATATTTCCCAAGCATTTTCTTGCGTAACCTTTTGATTTCCTTTTGGAGACTCTTCAAGAAATGCTTGCTTTGCACGCTTCATAAAATCCGCCTCGTTTTCTCCACTTCTATTTCCAATACATTTCAAACGCCTAACGTTATAGTTGAACCTTGTACGATTGGCGTTCAAAGTTGCCCAATTTCCCATTAGCATATCTTTGGTACGCTTATGTTGAGCGGAGCCGTTGTACTACTGAAGAACCCTTTTTCAAAACGAATAATATTTTTGGTCATTTCCGACTTGTTGATCCTCGGAAATGGCAACGTAACACGTGGATAATAACTTTTCTTCCACCGGCGTCCAAAAAGAGTGACTTCATACGGCTTCGTATTCGGATTCGGTGTCGGGTACTTCGATTGTGGTACGTTTTGCAGGTCATTTTTTTCGTCCACCTTTGGTCGACGGGGTTTTTTTGATTGGGGGATCGGTTCGTTTTCTTTAGGTGGATTTTGTTGGAGATTTTGAGATTGTTGGTTAAGTACTTGATTTTGATATTGTTGATAAACTTGTTTGGGAATCAACATGTTCGGCATGCCTCCTAAACCCGGCATACCAGGCATAGAGTATTGGGTACCAAACGAAGGATATTGCGAAGATGTCGAATAACCTGACGAGAGTTTATTTGGGTTAGACGAGGACTCTTGTTGTGACAAATTCAGTAGATTTTGGAAAAATTGATCATGAGGGTTTTGAGACATGTTTTGTTTTGAGTGAAAGTGAAAGTAAATATGCTTTTTAGTATGTAAAGTGATGATGGAATGATAAATTTTGTGAGTTAATGTGTTTATATAAAGTGGTAAATGTTAGTTTTGGTTTGATTTTTTTAAATAAAGTAAAAAGAAAACTAGCCGTTGCATTTTAAAACAGTCGACTTTTTCAAACTTTCTCCAAACCGCGCGGCGCCAGTTAACTCACGCACCCAATAGTGCTGCAAGGTGGTGGTGTGGTGGTGCGTCGTTGGCGACGCCAAAATGACTGCCATGTGTGAATGGCACAAGGGTGGCGTTACCACACCCTTTACTCTTAATGACTTATTAGTAAGGTTAACTTTTTTTTAAAAGTTTTTGAGTTCATATCTTATTAGATATCTAAATATGAGGTGGTTAGAGAAAAGGTTGGAAATGTTATGGGGACTTGTCGGTTAGGTTGTGTACATTTGAGTTAAAGCTCGTCTTTTAATATCCTGAACATGGATAGCCCATTCTTTTACCTGTTTTTTGGTTGGTGGGTCAAAGAATCTTAACTTGAACATTATTTTTTTTATATATAATTGAGCAAGTCATGCCAATCATAATTTGTTTACACATAATCTAAATATGACATATTTAACTAGGGTTACACGGGTTATAGATATTAGACGAGAAAGCAAGCCAGCCTGTTTACTTGTTTATCCATGTAAGTTTGTTATATTGGTTGTCGGATCACACATATAACCAAATGCAAATATAATTTATTTTTTGAAAGCTACCTAAAATGAATTGACATGTTTAACAATTTAAGTAATCCCAACCCCACAAATGACCTTTTATGTAAAAGTGCTTAAACTTGTTTAGACCCGATCCTAAGACGTTTTTTGACGGAGATCGTATTTTGTGTCATGTTGAAAATTACAACTTCATATTTGCTGATGTAGTTTTGAGTATAAGTTAATTTATTTGTCACGAGTTATCGGGTGCTTATTGGGTTAAGCCCACAAAATAATCTTAGACAAACGATTCTTAAAAGAGTTTTTTTAGCTTCTAATCTTAGGTATGTTTTGGCCCCAAGGTTATAAAGCTTTTAATCTCTTTTTTCATTTATGCAGAAAAGTTTTTAATTTGTTTACAAGAAAAACTACTAACACAAACATAGCTTCTTTTGGTTGGAAGACTGCTTCTGTAAAGCAAAAATCTAAGCTTTTTTAGTATTTAGCTATAACTTCGACTATTTTACCAAACGTTTAATACAAACGAAAACTATAATTCACAACTTTAAATGAAAGCTTTAACCGGTAATTTCAGCTAATGGTATCTGCTAGTTTTGTTAAATAAATCTTACATTAAACATGCATGTCAAAATAACTCGGTTTTAGACAAACCATTACATACATACACCTTAGCTACAACCTTCACCCTGGGTCCAATCCACTGTAGGATTTAAACGACAATTTTTGCCCTCTATAAGCCACTTGCTGATGTCACCTTCATGCTCCGCATGGTATATGTGCATGTCTTTCATAATCACGTCCCAATGATCATCATCTTAAAGGAATGATTCTATCACGAGGATGTGATTGGTGGGTACAGGCAACGCGGATTTCTTCGATGGATAATTCACTGCCATAATATGCAAGTATGCATCCACATACAAGCTTGACGAGGAAGAGGATGGGAACTGCCAATATGGAGATTTCATCCTCCGTCTTATTGAAGAACTCCAAAGAAATCCAAAATTAGCATTATGAAAGTAGTCTAGTCCATGAACAACACCATTGTCAAGACAAAAATAACAACATGTCAAAATAACCGATGACAAGTTTTGAGTTGTATGGTACACAAGCTGCTGAGTGTTTGGTGTGTTTTAAGCTGGTGAGTGAAAATAACGTTGTAAGTAAGAAAAAGTAAGTGTGTTTGGTGTGTTTTAATGTGTGTGATAAATAGGGGTAAAAAGGAAAGGCTTTTTTGTTATATGTGCTTGTTTGAGGTTATTTGTGTTTGTTGAAGATGTAATCTTGGCCATACATTGATGATCCTAGTGAAAATGATCAAGGGTCAGCCATAATATGCAAGTATGCATCCACATACAAGCTTGACGGGGAAGAAGATGGGAACTGCCAATATGGAGATTTCATCCTCCATCTTATTGAAGAACTTCAAAAAAATCCAAAATTAGCATTATGAAAGTAGTCTAGTCCACGGACAACACCGTTGTCAAGACAAAAATAGCAACATGTCAAAATAGCCGGTGACAAGTTTTGAGTTGTATGGTACACAAGCTGCTGAGTGTTTGGTGTGTTTTAAGCTGGTGAGTGAAAATAACATTGTAAGTAAGAAAAAGTAAGTGTGTTTGGTGTGTTTTAATGTGTGTGATAAATAGGGGTAAAAAGGAGAGGCTTTTTTGTTATATGTGCTTGTTTGAGGTTATTTGTGTTTGTTGAAGATGTAATCTTGTCCATACATTGATGATCCTAGTGAAAATGATCAAGGTCACCATAATATGCAAGTATGCATCCACACAAGCTTGACGGGAAGAAGACGGAACTCGCCAATATGGAGATTTCATCCTCCGCCTTATTGAAGAACTTCAAAAATCCAAAATTAGCATTATGAAAGTAGTCTAGTCCACGGACAACACCGTTGTCAAGACAAAAATAGCAACATGTCAAAATAACCGGTGACAAGTTTTGAGTTGTATGGTACACAAGCTGCTGAGTGTTTGGTGTGTTTTAAGCTGGTGAGTGAAAATAACATTGTAAGTAAGAAAAAGTAAGTGTGTTTGGTGTGTTTTAATGTGTGTGATAAATAGGGGTAAAAAGGAGAGGTTTTGTATTACACAATGGGTATATGTGCTTGTTTGAGGTTATTCGTGTTTGTTGAAGATGTAATCTTGGCCATACATTGATGATCCTAGTGAAAATGATCAAAGGTCAAGATTTCAAGTTCATGTGTTGGGTTGGATCAATGAGGTGGAATAAGAAGTTGCCAATTTAAGACAAGTCAAAGCAAATAATTTGGTCTACATGAGCTTGTTCTTCTTTCCACTTGATAATCCTGTCCTATGTTAATAGTGTATGTAAAAAACGTTCATAGTTAATGGTTGTTTAGTGTAAAAAAGATGCGATGAAATGGGAATTGGAAGCGGAAAACAGATTCTAGCGAATCCAAACGGGAGGTGTGAATGGGGGTAAGGAAATCTTGGATGGATAAAGAATATGAACTTAAATGTATGCTTCGTCAAATGGATAGGATAAAGTGGGACGTAGAAGGGGATGAAAACTCGAAGTTGTTTCACTCGTATATTAAGCAAAGAAACAACAAGGGTAATATTAGGGGATTGACGGTGAATGGGTTGTGATGTGAAGATCCTAGCTTGATAAAGGCGGAAATGGTTAGGCACAATAAGACATTGTTCTCAAAAGGAAATTCAATACGTCCATTTTTTTGTTGTGATCGAGTTGAAAAATTTTCGGTGGAAGACGCCTTAATCTTGGAAAAGATTTTTCCGATGAGGAAATCTTGGAAGCGGTTCGCGGCTGTGGTGGGGACAAAGCACCGGGGCGGATGGTTTTAATTTTTAATATATTAGGAAGTTTTGGGATATTTTGAAGATGGATTTGGTTAGTGCAATTAGATGGTTTTGGGAGAACATGGAGATCTCGAGAGGGTGCAATTCATCATTTGTGACTATTATTCCAAAAGTCGTGGACCTTATAGGACTTGGGGACTTTCGCCACATAAGTCTTATTGGGTGCTACTATAAAATTATAGCAAAGGTTTTAGCGGAGAGAATAAAAAAGGTAGTGGGTAAGGATGTGGGTGATGTTCAAAACGCTTTTATTAAAGGGAGGTACATAATTGACGGGGTTTTAATTGCTAACGAAATGGTGGGTGATATGAGGAAGACACGACGTAAAGGTTTAATTTTTAAATTTGATTTCGAGAAAGCATATGATAGTTTGAATTGGAGATTCCTTTTGGATATAATGGAAAAGATGGGGTTTAGGGCCAAATGGCGTTCATGGATAGAGGTGTGTCTACGCTCAGCCACAATGTCAATCCTTGTCAATGGCTCCCCAACAGACGAGTTTTGTTTGGAAAGGGGGTAAGGCAAGGTGACCCGCTTGCACCATTTCTTTTTATTTTAGCGGCAGAGGGACTTAACGCAATTATAAAAGAAGCGGTTGAGAAGGGTGTCTTTAGAGGAGTGAAGATTGGTAGGAACAAAATTGTAGTATCTCATCTTCAATATATTGATGATACTATCTTTTTTGGGGAATGGAACAAGGAGAATGCAAAAGTCCTTATGTGTATTCTAAAATGTTTTAAGGAAGTCTCTGGTCTTCGAATTAATTATAACAAAAGTAAGTTATATGCGGTTGGAGTAAATGAAGGGGATTTGAGGGACATGGCAAGATGGATGCGGTGTGGAGTTGGTGAGTTCCCATTCACGTACATAAGGCTACCAGTTGGCGATAACATGAGAAGGGTGGGGGCTTGGAATAATGTGATAGAGATATTCAAAAATCGGTTGGCCTATTGGAAAGCAAAATCAATGTCATTCGGGGGTCGCTTAACATTGGAATATCAAGTCTTGAAGTATGAGGTTTGGAATGTAACATATCGTAGGAATATGGCTTGTTTTGACCCGAAGTCAAAGCTGGTGTTACATGTTATTTATGAAGTTGTAACAGTTGTTTAAATGTTAATTTGTTATGATTTTGTATTAAACAAATCATAACTATGACTTAATGATAATTAATGAGTTTAATGGTGGTCATTCAATGATCGGTTACAACTATATGTTATATATTGTAGCCTACTCCATTGTTCAAACAGACAACATGAAAAGAAACATATATTCAAACCTCATAAGATTACACACAAAATTCATTTAGAATTTCAGGCATAAAGTCACGTCCGGTAGTACAACTGCTTCAAATGTTGTACCCTCGGAAATAGACGCCGGATAGGCGGCGAATTTGTTTAAGATAAGCGTGTCAAACACGTGCCTCAATCATGCTCTTGAATTCGGTTATATCTAATCCACGGGTTTTATCTTTTTATAAACTTCTATGGTTCATAATTTCTTTTACGAATTTTGTTTATCTAATTATAGTGGTATTGCATTGTATCATTATTGTTATATGTGATTATCGTATGTTATCCCAACAGTTAAATCAATTATAGGAAGCTTATCATTGTACTAATTTCGATGTTTCGAATGCCTTTGAGTGTGATAAAACAACTTGAAAGAGTGAGGAAAGAATTCTTTTGGGGTGTGGGTGATTCAAAAAACATCTTGGGTTGAATGGGAAAGGTTACTAGCTCCACATGGGGATTAGGGGGGGGGTTAAACATTGGGTCTCTTCATGGGAAAAACCTAACACTTTTAGAAAAATGGTGGTGAATATTCAAAAGGGAATGGGGGTCTTTATGGGTTAGAGTCATAAAAAGCATTCATGGGGAAAGTGGTAGGTTTGGTGACATTAGGAGGGTCGGGGGGTGTGATATCATTAGGGTGGGTGAGGAATTATAGGGGTTACGTCTAGAGTTTATTTCTTCGTTTGTAAGGGAAGTGGGGAATGATAACAATATAAGATTTTGGATTAATAAATGGGTGGGTGGGGTTAGGCTATGTGATAGATTTCCGAGGCATTATCACTGATAAGGATTTAAAACGTAAGCTTTTAGGGGGTCATTTAAGCCCTAAATCGACCACTTTTATATCCGTTACTGCTTAATTTCGTTCCTTTTCACTTTTTAGGTCTATTGGAAGCAAAATGCTGGAATGAAGCATATTTGGACAAAAAAGGAGCAAATACATGAAGAAAATGGCAAAGTCAAGATGAAGCCACTCAAAGTCGATCAATAGACCGACGGCGTCCCAATCAGGCGCGTCGTCCTCTATGACGACTTGATCAAAACATGCACGCGACGGCTCGGTGGAAATTTTGGTCACATAACCGACGCGCCACGCCTTAATATTGGGCGCCACTCACGCTTTCAACTCGAGCGGACCCGGATCGTAATCAAGACAACGTCCCAATAAAGACCGACGGCGTCACAACTCTAAGGTGACGCCGTCCCATCGATGACTTGGCCCAGACGAAACCCTAATGACGGCGAGCTGACGACGTCCCAAGCAAAAGGTGACTCCGTCGCATTTGTAAATCTATATATATAATTCGATTTTTCTGCATTTAGGGAGGTAGACTTTTGGAGAAAAAACCTTAAATCGTTTGTAGTCCGAATTAGACAGTATCTTAGGGTCCCATACCCTATTTTACACATCGATATAAGTCTTTTAATCCAAAGTAACATTATGTCTATCCCGAATTCGATTGATTGTGTGTATGCTTGCTTGTTTACCATGTCTAGCTAAATTTCTTGTTTGTTTGCTTAGATATATGAAACTTAGTTATTGATTATTGTTAGGTTGTTTCTTATCTTAATTGTAAATTGGCTTAGGAGTGCAACTAGGCATCATTCGTTGTATTTAATGCTTGAGTATGCTTTATGAATGAAATAACTAAGGCTTTCCGACTTCGTATGTCATAAACGAGAGATAACCCAAAGAAATAGGGGGCACGCATACCCTACGACCTTAGGAATACAACGCGTTAAGATAAGGTGTGACAATTCTACCGACCAATAAAAGATAACAAGGGAGTAATAGTATCTAGGTAAACACATTTTTAATCATCATACGAGCACACTTCAATTAGACATAAGACTACCCGTAGTAACTAGGTAATTAGATAACTAGACAAGTAGAAGTAATCGGTAGAAGTACCACCCCCAAACCAATTGCCCCGAGATATTTACCTTAGCTTTCTAAAAAACCATAAAAGATTAAAAAAAAAAAAAAAAAAAAAAAAAATCATCCTCAACCCCACCTTCTCGTCATATATTTCTTACTAGCATTTCTATTCTCTTAGAGAATGATATCAATCCCCGAGGCTTACTCAATACTACACTACAACGATTAGGTTCACTACCTAGGTAGTTGAAAAAACTTGCTCGACGAAAAGGAAGTTTCTTTTGACCCCGAACACGCTCCGTACGCGAATCAAATTTTTGGCTCCGCTGCCGGGGAATAGAATAGCTAGTTTGATCTTTATCTCGTTTAGGTTCCCTTGCTTGATTCCTATCAAGTAAGATTTTTTCTTATTTTCATTAGCTTCCTTGTAGTCTATCCCCTTCTTCGTGTCTTTGTTCGTAACCCCATCACTTTTCATCATGGAAGGTGATAACCCACCACCAAATCAACCACTTCCACTCAAACCACAACCAATTGACCAACACCCCTCCAACCATCGTCGCAACCGTAATGTTAGAATCAATGAGCTTCAAGATTTGCGTGGGGTATTTGAGAATACAATTAGGGACGCTGTTGAAAAACCGGTTAGTGCTTCAGTTGTTGGCTCCATGATTAGCAATAGTTCAAGTGGTGACTTAGTAAATGAACGTGAGAATGAGGAGACTAGTGCCTATTTTAATTGCTATCCCACTAAGGAAGAAGTTGCTTACCACCAATACATAATCGAAAATCCTCGATCACCCATCATTAGAATATGCCCAAAGATTAGGAGAGGAAATCCCTGGAACATAAAGATCCCTTGTATGATTGGATATAGGAATGTCGAGCACGCTTACATAGATACGGACTCTCTCATCAATGTGATGTCATCAGCTGTTTACAATGACATATTGAATGAGCGACTTAAGATTAGGAGGGACCCTAAGTATCCTGGTGGGGTTTGGAATTTTGTGGGAAGGGTCAAGGATATACACGTCTTTGTAGGAAACTTCACCTACTTAGTTGATTTTATGGTCCTAGAAGATATAGGATGTGTCATCGACTATAGCTTGTCCCAAGTTGTGTTAGGAAAACCGTTTGTTGAAAAATGTAAGTTAAGCTATTACAAGTCCGAGGGAACAATTAGATTTGCGGAAGGGGAAAATGAAATTACATATAGGATGCCTTGGAAGATGAACGGATATGGCCCTCTATCCCTCTATGAATGAGATAACATTAGAGCTTTTGAAGAAAAGAGCAAAGAAGATATTGAAAAAGGCTTGAACTTTATGTGGGAGAAGAGGAGGCTCTACTATAAGGATTGTTTGACCCTAGGACCTAGGTATAGAATAGATGAGAATTCTGTCAATATGATAGAGTTTTCATTGAGGATGAAAAATGAGAAAACGTAGGAGCATGACTTAGAGTCTAGCTACAAGACTCATAAATAAAGAAAAGCGCTTCGTGGGAGGCAACCCATGCTTAATTGTTTGTTTGTTTTGTGTCATATATCTTTTTCATTGTTGTTTATTCTCATGTTTGACTTTGTGAAAATGCTTTATTTTGTCTTTAACCTCGTCTTAATTACATATAAATGTATTTTACAAAAAGATAAGTGTAGAGAAGATCACATACGTTTTTGAAGAACATGAACATGAGAATTACAATTAGTGAAATTATATATATATATATATATGTATATTGTTAGAGTCAAATGCTTGTATAATTGATGTTTTGTGTGAATTTTCCGTGTTTTAAAGATGTAATTTTTCTAGAAAATGCGTATCGAGCCATAATGGATGTTTTATGAGACCAATTTTTCTAGTCAGGTAACAACTGTCGGGACGGTGTCGATTAAAGCCCGACGATGTCGAGTTAAGTAAAGATTTATACAATTTTTTCGTTTTATGTGCTACTTATAAATTTTGGAAATTCCTGTGTCTTAATTTTCTAGAAAAACTGCAAACATCCATTCCACAAGCATTATATCTTACTTGCTTTCTAGTGTAGTTGTGTCATATATAGTTTTACCGTCGATTTTACACGAAGGTTTCGTTTGTTTTTTTAAGTGTGCAGGTTATATTTGGCAAGAAGAAGAAACACAAAATTGGATAAAGCTTCTCACTCATACATTCTTTTTGGAAAAGAATTTAACCGCAACTTCACACGGATCCTACCGAGCTAATCATGGGAGTACTAGTTTCTTTTCCTTACTTACCTTCTTTTATCATAACTTTGATACTTTCGGGGAACATTGGGGACAATGTTCAGTTTAAGTGTGGGGAGGGAGAATAAAACGGAACTTAGAAACTATTAACTCACTTGATCATTTGTCTTGTCCTTGGTAAATTGTGTAATAAACTATGAGAAATATTTGTTAGGGCAATTTTAGCACCAAATTTAAAATTTTGTATGACATTTACTAGCTAAACTTTAGTCTTAATAAGCATCTCATGGATAGGAATTATATGACTAGCACAAAAATCGTTTACCACTCAAATTCCACCCCAAAATGTAAGGTTCGCCCCTAGATCTTTGGGAATAAAAGCATTCACTTTTAATGCTTAGAGAGTGTACCGGTAGTATAATAGATTCTAGAACTTGTTTTGTGATGCATTTCGAGATCGCTAGTGAGACTACACTTGTCTAGTTAGGAATAACTAAATGAAAAGAGGCATTAGGATAACCCTTGTTTGAAAGTTGTATTATAATTACTTCTTCCACATCGGTTGAGTAATTACCCCACACCCTTGCGATGTATTCATCTTTAGTACACGATACCCCTAGTTAACCCCTCAGAGCCTATCCTTTTCACGGTTCTTGTGATGTTTCGGTTTTCTAGAATATCAATGAAGAGCATTTTTTACAATCCACTCCCAAATGTACACCCAAATCACCTTAGCCTACCTTGTATGCACTCACCTTTAGTGCATTATTGTTATCATTACTTAACCCTTAGTTCAAATATATAGTTACTTGCATGGTTGCTAAGTCGAGTCATATCTTTTGTACATAGTTTTGGGACGATTGGGACTCATGGGTAAAAGTAATATTTTATGGAGTAACGGAAAGAACGATAAATTCAAATTCCCTTTGTCTACGTAATTAAATACTCCAAGTGTTTTGATCTTTTCAAATCGGGTCAATTAGTGTTAGAGAAATAAAAACTCAAGTGTAGTGATGCTCCTATAAATCCTTTATATTTTGATGTTATCGTAGAGGATGGTAGAGGAAAAATGTATATAAAAAAATGAAGAAAAAAAAACATACGGGCTACCATCCTAGATCTATATTTATGTTTATGTCTTTAAATTTATGTTTGTTTTGTTTCAAGTTATCTAGAGTTAGTGAGTCGAGTCTTGGCTTAGCAACGCCACGCTTTTCATGTTTGTAACATAAGATTTTTGACTTGCCACCACTAAATATCCCATCCAACAAAACCCTTGTAAAGACCTCTTAGATAGTTGTTCCTAGGTGCTTACGCCAAAGTGGTGGAGGTTTGATCTAGTCTCAAGCTTATGGTAATCTATGTACTATGTCAGGTAATGAGTGTTTATCTTTCATTTCCATTATATTTCATATAAACCCGAGAGATGAGAGAATCCAAACACCCCTTATGAGGTGCTAGTGTATAATTTCCGTGCTTGTTATGACTATTGCGGTGATTTTACTTGTTGTGAATTATTTTAAACCCATGCTTTATGCCCCCTAACTTATAAATTGATTGGCCAAAAGCACATTTGATTGAGGACAAGCAAATACCAAGTGTAGAGATATTTTATAAGGATTTAAAACTTACGCTTTTAGGGGTTATTTAAGCCCTAAATCGACCACTTTTATATCCGTTATTGCTTAATTTCGTTCCTTTTCACTTTTTAGGTCTCTTGGAAGCAAAATGCTTGAATGAAGCATATTTGGACGAAAATGAGCAAATACATGAAGAAAATGGCAAAGTCAAGATCGAAGACACTCAAAGCTGATCAACAGTACCTGATGGCGTCCCAATCAAAGGGCGGCGCCATCCCTATATGATGACTTGATTAAAACATGCACGCGACGGCTTAGTGGAAATTTTGGTCACATAACTTGGCGCCACGCCTTAATATTGGGCGCCACTCACGGTTTTCAACTCATACGGCCCGGATCTAGAATCAAGACAACGCCCCAACGAAGACCGACGACGTCACAACTCTAAGGTGACGCCGTCCCATCGATGACTGGCCTGATGAAACCCTAATGACGGCGAATGACGGCGCCCCATGCAAAAGGTGACGGTGGTGACGGCGTCCTATGCAAAAGGTGACGCCGTCGCATTTGTAAATCTATATATATAATTCGATTTTTCTCCATTTAGGGAGGTAGACTTTTGGAGAAAAAACCCTAAATCATTTCTAGTCCGATTGGACAGTTACTTAGGGTCCCATACCCTATTTTACACATCGAGATAAGTCTTTTAATCCAAAGTAACATTATGTCTATCCCAAATTTGATTGATTGTGTGTATGCTTGCTTGTTTACCATGTCTAGCTAAATTTCTTGTGTGTTTGCTTAGATCTATGAAACCTAGTTATTGAATATTGTTAGGTTATTTCTTATCTTAATTGTAAATTGGCTTAGGAGTGCAACTAGACATCATTCGTGTATTTTTATGCTTGAGTATGCTTTATGAATGTGTGGCTTATGAATGAAATAGCTAAGGCTTGCCGACTTCGTATGTCATAAACGAGAGATAACCTTAAAGAACTACGACCTTAGGAATACAACTCGTTAAGATAAGGTGTGACAATTCAACCGACCAATAAAAGATAACTAGGGAGTAATAGTATCTAGGTAAACACAGTTTTAATCATCATACGAGCACACTTCAATTAGACATAAGAATACTGTAGTAACTAGATAATTAGATAAATTAGATAATTAGACAAGTAGAAGTAATCGGTAGAAGTACCACCTCCAACCAATTGCCCCGAGATATTTACATCTAAAAAAACCATAAAAAGATAAAAAAGAATCATCCTCAACCCCCACCTTCTCGTCATATATTCCCCTAGAGAACGATATCAATCCCCGAGGCTTACTCAATACTACACTACAAAGATTAGGTTCACTACCTAGGTGGTTGAAAAACTTGCTCGACGAAAAGGAAGTTTCCTTTGACCCCGAACGCGCTCCGTACGAGCATCAATCACCTTGATAGAAGTAAGGAGGGTAGGGTGGTGGAAAAAGGGAAACAGATAGATAATGCTTGGGTTTGGGAGTGGGATTGGGTTAAAAATCTTAGAGGGAGGGTTTGTAAGGATTTTGAGGAATTAATAATTTTATTACAAAATGTTGTTATTGTTCATATTTATCTACATAATCACAAGATTTTTGACAAGTGTCAGAAATGACGATTTTGATGCAGAGAGAGAATGAGTGGGAAAAAAATGTAGTAATATTGTTATGTGTATAGAGGGTTAGTAAAATGATATTGTGATAGACTTTAGCAATGCTCAAATTTAAAATACTAAAACGAAATCTTAACAAAGCTAGAACAAAAATGAAAAATTATAATTGCACGAGTAACTATTGTAAGATATGAGCCATCAGTTGAAAATAAATAATTACACATTTCAGTCTTTCATTTGCTAGCCTTGTCACACCTGTAGCTCATGTGATATGGGAGTGTGCGACATGTTGTATGACCTTCTTCGAATTGTTTTCTAAATACACATTGTGACACATGTCTCACTCATGTACTTGTTTTTGACACGTGTCGCAATTTTACGAGAGTCGCCCCCACCTACCCGTGGCGACTTTCGCCCTGGACATTTTGAGAAATGAAATTTTATTTGAGACAAATTAAATAGAGTAACCCTACTTGTACCTTTATTGCATTTGAGGAATTACCTCATACATATATGTAAAAAAGGGTCAATTACAAACGCTTTTCTAAATTTTCATTTTCTAAATATTTGAAAGTGAACAATTAGGGCATGTTTGGTATAAATGAGTTGTCTTTAGGATTTAGGTATGGCTTCATTTAACATGTTTTTTTTAGGGGATGGGTTTTAATTAGCCCACTATAAACCAAATATAAGGGCATCTTTAAAAGTTAGGAGATGCATGGGGTTTACAAAAATTTTATTGTGTATTTCTATGATAATGAGATGTGGAATAATATGGATCACTAGACTTGTTTTTTGTTTGTTTAACATTTTTTTTTCATGTGGGTCATCTTTAGTAATATCTCGCTCAGTTTTCTAGAACTAATTCTAAAGTAAATCCTAACCTAGTTTTAAATGTAAATTCAAATCCAAATCTCATACTTGTCAATGAACCAAACGAGCTCTTAAATCTTTTATTTTGTTATCTTAATGTGTAAATTGACATAATAATAACGAGTTACATTAAAGTTTATATATAAACATAATAATGGGCCAATATCTTAGACATAACTAATATCGGTTATGGGCTATACTCAAGTATTCTCCGTTGACAGCCCCTGCAGTTTGAGCGGGAGATGAAGGAACACTTAAGTTGGAGCGAAACTCGTCAAATAAAGCAGCAAGTAAGCCTTTAATGAGGATGTAAGCATACTGATAACGAGAAAGAACATGTAGAACACGAACATGACAAGTAGCCACCAAATCTAGCTCTAATTCGTAAATATGTTTATATATTTTATTTAGGTATACAAAAATAACTTTCCATATAATGAAAACCGAAACAAATTCGTATACTACTAATACATACCGAAAACCAAAAAAAAATTAATAGAGAAAACTGATGTTGATGATGAGGTGCATAAAAGGACATAATTACCCCTCGTATGATTGAACTTAAAGAAAAAAAGATAACGGTCATTTAGCCAAAGGACGTGTAAGTTACAAAAGTCAAGTACATGGACGACTGATGTAATTATTTACTGTAAGCTTTAGGATGAAAGGTGTTAGTGTGTGTAAACTACGTGAATTACACAAACAACCCTTCCGTTTAACAATTGTTACGAAATCATCCCTAAAGAGCAAACATATAACCAAATTTTACATAATTAGTCTATGTAGTTTACCTGATATTGCAAAATCTTCCATAAACCATTATATTTTGTGAAATAAATATTGTTACCTAAATAATTCATACGTTTTAGCTCAAATCACGTAATTTATCTTTAAAAACTACATTTAAATAAGATCTTATACGTAAACTTTTCTACGTAAAAACTCGCGTCCCGCAGAAGAACCCCGATAGACAATCCTTTTTTGCATCCCAAATATCAATCTAATTCATAAATTCATAAATATGCTCTTAAATTTTATTAGGTAAACAAAGATAACTTTCCATATAATCAAAACATGGACGAAACCGGGGTTTTCGCGGGTTCTCAAGACCCCTATCGTTTTTTGTCAATGTAGTGTTAGTTTTAAAAAAACATAATTTTTCTAAATGAATCTTAAATGCCCCCGTTCTATTTAAAACATCAACGAGTGTAGCCACTATTATAAAATTTAGTTACAGGATACCCGCCACCGCATCGTCTACGTTACCTATACATAAAATTTCAAAAATTATCGAGTTGAACATATATTTTTTATTAACATATACATTTACTTTCAATTTGCTCGACTTTACCCGCGATATCAGGTATACAAAGATAAGTTTCCATATAATCAAAACCAAAACATCTTTTCTTCACCTACACACAACCAAACACCCCCTTCAATTTATATCGACACAAAACAAAACAAACACTCCTTCATCATCTTCATCATCCTCCTCATTCCTCACTCAAATCAAATCAAATCTTTAACAAAACCCTAATCTGAAATTGGTTAGATCAAGAAGATGGGTGTGGATTATTACAAGGTGTTACAGGTGGACAGGAACGCAAAAGAAGATGATTTGAAGAAAGCATACAGGAAGCTTGCTATGAAGTGGCATCCTGACAAAAACCCTAACAATAAAAAAGATGCTGAAGCCAAATTCAAAACCATCTCTGAAGCTTATGATGTATGTATATAAATTTTCTTGCTTTTTCTGAATTGGGTTTTGTTTTTTAAGCTTAATTAGACAAGGGTTTTGTGTAAATTTGATGTTCTGTATATAAAGTTTGATGCTTTATTAGTTTTAGTGAATTGGGTTTGATGGGTTTTGTTTGTATAAATTTTGGCATTTTGTATGGATTAATTTGATGTATAAAGGCGCGAGACACGAATGTACAGAAAGTGAATGGTGTTTGGATTAGCTTATTTTAGATCAAGTTTGTTGCTTTATTAGTTTTAACGAATTGGGTTATGTTTATTGAGCTAAATCGGACAAGGGTTTTGCAAAATCTTTAAAATTTTAGCCTTATGTAATAATTTGATGATTTGTGTATAAAGTTTGTTGCTTTATTAGTTTTAGTGAATTGGGTTATGTTTCTTGAAAATTTTATAAAAAATTAGCCTTATAGTGGATAAATTTAGTGTGATGACATGATAAGTAAGCGTTTTAGAGGCGCGAGACTCGAATGTACAAAGTGTTTGGATGAGTTTATTTAGATAAAGTTTGTTGCTTTATTAGTTTTAGCGAATTGGGTTATGTTTTTTAACCTTAATTAGACAAGGGTTTTGCAAAATCTTGGAAAATTTTATAAAATTTGATGTTTGTATGAATGTTTTGACATGAAAGTAAGCGATTTTTAGGCGCTGAGGCTCGGATGTACAGAAAGTGTACAATGGTGTTTGGATTAGCTTATTTTATGTGCTTCTTTGAAGTTAGTGAGCTTATGAGATTTATTAGTTTTACTGAATTGGGTTTTATGGGTTTTGTAATTATGCAAATTCTTGAATTTTTTTTATAAAAGTTTAGGATTATGTATAAATTTAACTTTTTTATGCGTAGATTGGATGTATGGATTAGCTTATGTTCTGGCTTGTTTGAAATTGGCTCATAAGCCGGAAAAAAGTGAGGTTATGAGCTTTTCATGATTTCTATATAAAGCTTATGATGTATGTAACATGCCCTCTTTTCTCTTTTTTTAGCTACGGTTTTATGATTGTAGTGTAAAGTTTGTTGCTTTATTAGTATTAGTGAATTGGGTTATGTTTTTTAACCTTAATTAGACAAGGGTTTTGTAGAATCTTGGAAAATTTTATAAAATTTTAGCCTAATTATGGATAACTTTGAGTTTGACATGAAAGTGAGCCTTTTTTAGGCGCGAGACTTGAATGTTCAGAAAGTGTAGAAAGTTTGTAGAATGTTGCTTTTTGTGATTTGGGTTTTGTTTTTTTAAGCTTTATTAGACAAGGGTTTTGCAAAATCTTGAAAATTTTAGCCTTATGTAATAATTTGATGATTTTTATGGATAAATTTGATGTTTTGACATGATGTGTAAGCGTTTTTTAGGCGCAATACAATGGCGGATAGTGGATAAGTTTGATGTGATGACATGATAAGTAAGCGTTTTTAGGCACGAGACTCGAATGTGCAAAGTGTATAAAGTTTGTTGCTTTATTAGTTTTAGTGAATTGGGTTATGTTTTTTAAGCTTAATTAGACAAGGGTTTTGCAAAATCTTGGAAAGTTTTATTAAATTTGATGTTTTGACATGAAAGTAAGCGATTTTTAGGTGCCGAGGCTCGAATGTTCAGAAAGTGTACAATGGTGTTTGGATTAGCTTATTTTATGTGCTTCTTTGAAATTAGTGAGCTTATGAGATTTATTAGTTTTACTGAATTGGGTTTTATGGGTTTTGAAATTATGCAAATTCTTGATTTTTTTTTATAAAAGTTTAGGATTATGTATAAATTTATCTTTTTTATGCGTAGATTGGATGTATGGATTAGCTTGTTTGAAATTGGCTCATAAGCCGGAAAAAAGTGAGGTTATGAGCTTTTCATGATTTCTATATAAAGCTTATGATGTATGTAACATGCCCCCTTTTCTCATTTTTTTAGCTACGGTTTTATGATTTTAGTGTAAAGTTTGTTGCTTTATTAGTATTACTGAATTGGGTTATGTTTATTGAGCTAAATTAGACAAGGGTTTTGTAGAATCTTGAAAATTTTATAAAATTTTAGCTTAATTATGGATAACTTTGATGTTTTGACATGAAAGTGAGCGTTTTTTAGGCGCGAGACTTGAATGTTCAGAAAATGTAGAATGTTGTTTAGATAAAGTTTGTTGCTTTATATATTTTAGTGAATTGGGTTATGTTTTTTAACCTTAATTAGACAAGGGTTTTGCAAAATCTTGGAAAATTTTATTGAATTTTAGCCTAATTATGGATAACTTTGATGTTTTGACATGAAAGTGAGCGTTTTTTAGGCGTTGAGGCTCGGATGTACGTAAAGTGTACAATGGTGTTTGGATTAGTTTATTTTAGATAAAGTTTGTTGCTTTATTAGTTTTAGTAATTTGGGTTATGTTTTTTAACCTTAATTAGACAAGGTTTTTGCAAAATCTTGGAAATTTTTTTTGAATTTTGATGTTTTGACATGAAAGTGAGCGTTTTTTAGGCACAAAAGTGTAGAATGTTGCTTGGATTAGCTTAATTTATGTGCTTGTTTGAAATTGGGAAAGTTCATAAGCTGAAAAAGTGAGCTTATGAGCTTTATTAGTTTTAGTGAACCGGGTATTGTTTTTGATGCCAAATTAGACAAGCGTTTTGCAAAATCTTTAAAATTTTATTAAATTTTAGCCTAATTATGTATAAATTTGATGACTTGTGTATAAAGTTTGTTGCTTTATTAGTTTTAGTGAATTGGGTTATGTTTCTTGAAAAATTTTGGCATTTTATATGGATTAATTTGATGTATAAAGGCGCGAGACACGAATGTACAGAAAGTGAATGGTGTTTGGATTAGCTTAATTTTTGTGCTTGTTTGAAATTGGGAAAATTCATAGGCTGAAAAAAGTGAGCTTTATTAGTTTTAGTGAATTGGGTTTTGTTTTTGATGCTAAATTAGAAAAGGGTTTTGTATGAATTTGATGTTTTGTATATAAAGTTTGTTGCTTTATTAGTTTTAGTGAATTGGGTTTCAAGGGTTGGGTTTCCTTGAGCTAAATTAGACAAGGGTCTCGCAGGAAGTTGGATTATTTTATATAAAGTTGGTCTTATGTATAAATTTGACATTTTTATGCGTAAATTGGATGTTTTTACATGAAAGTAAGCATTTAAAAGGGTCGAGAATGTACATTGGGGTGTTTTTCTTAGCTTATGTGATGGGCAAGCTCACATGTAATGGGTTATAAGGTTATCGACTTAAGCGTATAGCTTATGTAAGCTCATAAGCTAAAAAATAAGGAGCTTCACAAATTATCAATAAGCCCATCAAATAAGCTAAGACAGACACCCTACATGACATGAAAAGGTATGTTTTAACGTTCTTCAGAAGTTGGATGGTTTCGGTAATGATTTCTTATTTGAATGACGAAAAATGGAAAAATAGAATTAAGTGTATTTGCACTGCAATTTGTTGCAAATTGCCCTACTATAGACTTAAGTTTAGTGCGTGTGTGTGTTTCACGCAAGGGTTTTGATTGAAATGTAATCTTTTTGTTACTTGATTGGTTTGATTTGGATAAGGTTATTATAAAAAAAAACTAACTTGCGTGATTTTAGCATTCTATAGTAACGTTTTGTTGGTTTTCCGGATGTGTTGGAATTTATTATCTAACAGGGACTTTGCTTGTACATTAATGAACAGGTTTTGAGCGATCCACAGAAGAAAGCTGTTTATGATCAGTATGGCGAGGAAGGTTTGAAAGGGCAGATGCCCCCTCCGGGTGCTGGTGGGTTTTCCGGTATGCACCACGATGGTGGTTCATCATCATTCAGGTTCAATCCTCGGAATGCAGATGATATATTCTCGGAGTTTTTTGGAATGCAAAGTCCATTTGGAGGCATGGGAGGGTCTCATGGTGGGAGCCCGTTTCAGAGGAGCATGTTCGGTGATGATATCTTTTCTCAGTTTAGAGGGGCGGCCGGTGGTGGTGGTGAAGGATCAGCAAGTATGCCACCTAGGAAAGGGGCTATGATTGAGCGCACTTTGCCGTGTAGCTTGGAGGACTTGTTTAAGGGGACTACAAAGAAAATGAAAATTTCAAGGGACGTTTCTGATGGTACCGGGTAAGCTTCTGATTTTTGTCCATAAATATTAAAAGCTACTTATTATGCATGATACGTGAACAATATGATTGAAGTTAAGTAATTGCTTCCTTATATACGAAAATCCTGTGAATCTTTTTATCACCATTTGTTTGCCTATGATTGGCTAAACGTTATAACGTTGAGATTATAATTTGCTGATAACTTCCCCCGTCGATAAGAAAAATGGTTTGACTTCTAAACCTTAAAAAATTCTGACTTAGCTGAATGGTCTCTATAATGCTTTGAAAATCTGATGTCTTATTAAGGGACTTGAAAGTTTAGTAGTTTATATAATATTTTTCGGAAGTAGAATTCTTTCTATAATGGTTATGGAAGTTGAATCGTTTTTATAACGGTTTTGGACTCATATGACCAAATTAGAAATGTAGTAAAAGCGCACTTTTATTTATTGGAGTATGCTCTCTGTAGAAAGGTTTAAAGATCTAAAACACTAGCATTTAACAAAAAAACATGCTTCAGCTGAAATATGCTGTTAAACTGCAAACCACATCTTTCTGCAACTATATTTAGGGTCAATTCGACAGAGCACTTCCAAGTTCTAAGGAGTTAGGTACTTGATATTTGCTGTGCACTATATATTAGAATGTAAGATGAAATAAGATATGCAAAATCTCGGAATTATTCTGGGCCATGACGGGTACATATCAGTACAACTTAGATGATAAAATGGGTAAACGGAGAAGATCCCTTTTAGGTTACTCAAGAAATTTAGCCTTTTTGGCTCTGATGTACAGGGCCTAACTGGTATTCCCGTAACCGTTTTTGGACTTTTACCTGGCCATCCCAAGATGTTCACCCAGCGAGGTTTGAACCTTGGTCTCTTCTGAGACTTTGGGGACACCTTACTACTCTTGGAGATTGTTCCTATGATTAACTTATAGCTTACTTTATTCCCATGTAAATTGTTCCAATGCTTTTATGGGAAGTTTGGCATTTTACAACAAAGGAAAAATAAGAGTTGTTAAAGATATCACACTCTAAATGAAATTAGTGATAATGGTTTGCATGCTTATTCCTTATTAGTGACAATAAAGATAAAACAACCGTTATGTAAATAATCAAGCACAAAGATGTTAACAATCTTTCTTACGTGGTTTAGCTACCTATATGTTATCTTCTTTGACAAAAAGCTTTCGTTCCCTTAGAACTGAATGTAATGGTTACTTCTGACTAAAAAGTGGTGGGCGTATATAAAGATAAAATGGCCGAATCTTGTCCGTAAGATTGTGTAATAGTATTATTCATCAAACTAGTATTTGTTTGTTTCTCTGTGCTTTAAAGGCAGCTGCCCTTCCTATTACTAATCTAACTAACTCAGTGACGTGGTGGGTGTAACATTTGTAGATAGTACATGTTGGTTGATGCAAGTTTAGGACAGTGTATGCCTTGTCATAATAATTACAAATATGTTTTTTAGGGTATATAGTTACATACTGTGGACCACATACGATCATTCTTGGGTGCTTTACTATTTCATCTTGGGGTGGTGTGATTTGGAATCGAGAAGTACCCCCCGTTCATGTTGTTCTCATAGAACACGATAACTACAGAATGATGAAGAACATACTAAGATCTATGGACATGAACTTGGAAACTATCACCTGTTTTCTAAGTAAGATTTGGTCAATAATCACTGAATGTCGTCGTGCTTTCAGATATGCACCTTGGATGTAGGGATCTCCCAAACTACAGAACTTAACAAACCATATTGGTTTAATAAGTTCTGTTTATTGAGACCATTATTTCTTTCTTAAATAGTGGTAGCTTTGCATTTGCTTATTATAGCAGAAATATTTATTTCTATATATATACGAATATTTTTTTTTTTTTTTTTTTTTTTTTTTTTCTTTTCAAAGGGTTAAATGGGCATAATAACAAGTTACTTTAGGCTAATATTTAGTTTAGATAATTTACTTATTTGATGCAAATTAGAAACATCCTTGATCAACACAAAACTTCAGTACTCTATAGGAAAATACTTAAGATTTTGTTATTATAGAAAATAAATTATGTTGACCATCATGGACGAAAGGAAGTTAAAAGTATATCGCCGAAGATGGACATTCTTTTTGTGTGCCTAATATGGGTACCGGACGTTGCTTTTGCGTGCATTTTTATCTTTGCGAAATGATGAACATATGCATGTGGTAAAATGTGCAGATAGGGTAACAGATTTGTTAAAAACACAATCTTACGATGGGTCAAAGTGGTTCGGGTCGACACTACCACCACTTTCTTGCCCCCTTTTTGTTTTTCAATTACTAGCAAGTTGCCTTACATATGGGTTTCTCCTTTAAATTTGCAGGAGATCAACCACAGTGGAAGAAATTCTTGCTATCGAGATAAGACCAGGCTGGAAAAAGGGCACCAAAATAACCTTCCCAGAAAAGGGAAACGAGCAGCGAGGTGTCATTCCTTCTGACCTTGTGTTCATCATTGATGAAAAACCACATGCAGTCTTCAAGAGAGATGGTAACGATCTCGTTGTCACTCAAAAGATATCCCTTGCCGAAGCTCTCACTGGCTACACAGCACAAATCACCACCCTTGATGGACGAAGCTTAACCATCCCTGTCAACAGTGTCATCAGTCCGACATATGAGGAAGTAGTTAAAGGGGAAGGCATGCCTATTCCCAAAGAACCAACAAGAAAAGGAAATTTGAGAATCAAATTCGATATCAAGTTTCCAACAAGATTGACGTCGGATCAGAAAAAGGGTATTAAGCTGCTGTTGACATCTTCGTGAGGTCCTGTCACAGGTCGGTAAAGTATTATAGCGGTGTTCTTTACATTGTCTTGGTTTAGATGCAAAAATTGTTGCTGCTTTTGAATTGTGGTCATCGGATTTGTTGGCTAGATTTTGGCTTAATTTGCGAGTTTTCTTGTAATCCGTTGAAACTTTTTGTATGAACTTATTGTCAAGTTGTGAATGCGATTGGCTTAACTTGGTTCATTTGCGTATAAGAAAACGCTTTTCACACACCTTGCCATAGACCCTTACACCTTTCTTGACCGTGTGAGATTCTGCAAATGCTATTTCTCTTCTAAATAGGACAGAACTACAGAAGTAGCATTACACACACGAGTTGGTGCAGATTTGTTATTCGACCTAGTTGATAAGTACCATCACTTTTTTGTTGTCATTGCCCGTCTTCCCATTTTGACAGACTCAATAGACGTTGCATAAGATTTGGCCTGAGATCAGTTCCGAGCCTTGCTTGATACTAGTCCTAAAAGTATTGGCTTATAACGACCATTCCCTTTTGGTCTTCGGAAGCAAGGTTAAGGACCCCGGACCCCCTATGTTTTGGCCTGAGCTTGAGAGTTGGGACTAGTTGGGCTTTTAGCTTTTAGACATTAAAGCAATGTCTTTGTCAAGAGTCAAGACAATCTTTAATGTTAGGTGTTGTTAAGAGAGTTTTGGCCACAAAATTTCCATTTTTTTTGAAGCACCTCATCAATGTTAGTGTTACAGTCCTGTATTAGTGATATAGCTTTTATGTGAGCATTTAATTTGTATATTTAGGCGTACATTATGGTAGCTATCATGTCATAAAATGTGGATAAAATCATGAAAATGCATACCATGATTATTGTATTAAGAGTAAATTACAAAAATCGTTCATGTGGTTTGTCTAAATCACAGTTCTTAAAACTTCGAAAGTGCAAATGTAGCCAAAAAAAAAAAAAAGAAAAAAAAAAAAAAAAAGACTTTTGGTCTAGATATTTGTTAAAAGACGATATTCAAATCAAAATTTCTTACAAAGATTGTCTTTTGCACTTTTAAAGTTTTGAAGACCAAGCGTGCCATTTGGACTAACCGAATGGATTCTTTTAGCAATTTACTCTTAGAGCACCGCCTCGTGCCGCGACCGCTCGCCGTGACACCGCAAGCTTGCCGTGGTTCGCCAAGAAGGCGAGGTTTAAACGCCACCGCACGACGAATCAGGTTTAAACGTGTACCTTTGTCAGATTTGAACGTTACGCAACGTTCTATTTTTTTTTCTTTTTATAACACATTTCAATCAAAATCTACACAGCTTATATGGTGTGCAAGTGAGTCACTTTTCAATGTTTATATCATTAATTATTTGGTTTGTGAATGTGTGTGAGATATTCAATACGATAGTTTGTATAAAAGTGAATATTTTAATGAAATGTGAGAGAGTAATGACTATTTTTTTTTGAACGGCGAGTTAGTGAACTTAGTCAAATCAACGAGTGATTTATGGCTAAAATAGCCACAGTGACATCCAATTGGGCGATGTCTGTCAAAAGATCGAACCTTTCTCCTGGGGATAAACCCCACTCATTTCTATTTATTTCGGGAGGCCAAAAGCCCGAAGGTCCATGGTGAGACTCGAACCCAGACTCTCAAGGAAAACTCTAAAAGGTTGCTATCCTGCGGTGGCCATTGGTAGAAACAACCCTTAAGGTGGTTAAGAGGTAATGACTATTGAGGTGAAAAGTGAGAGAGAGAGAATAAGGATGTAAAAAATGAAGTGATGTGATTGCTGAGAGTAGGGGTGTGCATGGTCCAAAAAGCGGACCGGACCGGCCAAGACCCGATTTCGGCAAAAATCTTAGACCGAGACCAGACCGATGTGGTCGGCCCGGGTCGGTCCGGTCCAACAAGCCAGTCGTCGTTTTGGTCCGGACCGGACCGAGAACCGATTATCCTAAAGCGAGACCGCGGACGGACCGAATGTGGTCGGTCGGTCCGATCTCGATCGGTCCGGTCCAACAAGGCCAATTCGTCTTTTTGGTCCGGACCGGACAAAGAGAACCGACTATCCTAAATGGTAAGACCAGCGGACCGGATATAAGATGTGGTCGGTCCGGTCCGATCTCGTATCGGTATTATCCTGTTTCGGCGTATCTCATTTTCCCCTTTTATGAGAGTAGTCTTACGTTAATTTTATTTTATTATTTTTTTAGTATTATTATTTTTTATTTTCATTTTGAGATAAAAAATGGGAAAAAACAAAAGTGGAATATTCGACAACATCTTGACTGACCAAACATCAAGTCTCAAACTCAAACTTTCATTTCATTTTGACTTTCATTTCATTTACCCATTTTCTTTCCTTCTCTCTCTCTCTCTTCTGATTTCAAAAAAAAAAAAAAAAACATTCTTTTTATTACAACAACACCCGATCTGTACAAACAAAACTCAAATTTATAATTTTTTTTTTATAAAAAAAATTAGATCTTAAAAACTTTTTTTTTATAAAAAAAAACTAGTACCAAGTAAATGGAAATGGGTTCTTCATCTCCACCTCGTACGGTTGAAGACATCTTCAAAGACTACTCTTCTCGTCGTTCCGCCATCCTTCGTGCTCTTACTTATGGTATGTGCAAATTTTACCTTTTTACCCTTTTCTTTTTTATAAAACTATATAAATTCTTTTACTGACTGTAATTTTTGCTATTTTTTGTTAATTTATGGCAGATGTTGATGAATTCTATGGAATTTGTGACCCTGGTAATAATCTTTTTTTGTAGATCCGTTAGTTGTGATGATGACGTCATCCTGACCTAGTACTACATTTTAGCGAAAAAGTGGGCCGAATGTAGCGAACTTTCGTTTTGTTCATTTGGGTTACGGAAATTGTTAAATGTCGTGTTTTTATAAGTTGAGTAACTCAAATGAACAAAATGAAAGTTCGTTAAGTTTAGTGACATATTTGTATATTAACCTTAAAATGCGTCTAAGGTAACCAACTTTCATTTTGTTCATTTGGGTTGCTGGAATTGTTTTTGGATAGTTAAGGAACATAAATGTCGTGTTTTTATAAGTTGAGTAACCCAAGTGAACAAAATGAAAGTTCGATACATTAGGCCCACTTTTTTTCGGAAAGTTTTTATGGTCCATAAAAACGACGTTTATGTTCCTTAACTATCCAAAAACAATTCCAGTAACCCAAATGAACAAAATAAAAGTTCGTTACCTTAGGCACAGTTTTTAAAAAAAGTTAAGTTTAGTATCATATTTGTCACTAAACTTTTCGAAAAAAGTGGGCCTAATGTAGCCAACTTTCATTTTGTTCATTTGGGTTAGTGGAATTGTTAAATGTCGTGTTTTTATAAGTTGAGCAACCCAAATGAACAAAATGAAAGTTTGTTAACTTAGACGCATTTTAAGGTTTCCGGAAAGTTTAGTGACATATTTGTATATTAACCTTAAAATGTGTCTAAGTTAACGAACTTTTATTATTATTATTTGTGACCCTGGTAATAATCTTTTTTACTTCTTTTTTATTAATAAAAATGTAGATCCGTTAGTTATGATGATGACGTCATCCTGACCTAGTACATTTTAGCGAAAAAGTGGGCCTAATGTAACGAACTTTCATTTTGTTCATTTGGGTTACTAAACTTTCTGGAAAAGTGCCCTTAAGGTAACGAACTTTTATTTTGTTCATTTGGGTTAGTGAAAGTGAACGCATATTTTTGGATAGTTGACTAACATAAATGTCGTGTTTTTATAAGTTCAGTGACCAGAAAACGTCGTGTTTTGTAAGTTGAGTAACCCAAATGAACAAAATCAAAGTTCGTTAACTTAAACGCATTTTTTTGAAAAGTTTAGTACGGAGCAACATATTTGTATATTTCCATAGATGTTGATGAATTCTATGGAATTTGTGACCCTGGTAATAATCTTTTTTTGTTAATATTTTGTAGATCCGTTGGTTATGATTATGACGTCATCCTGACCTAGTACTACTACATTTTAGCGAAAAAGTGGGCCAACTTTCATTTTGTTCATTTGGGTTGAATTGTTAAATGTCGTGTTTTTATAAGTTGAGTAACCCAAATGAACAAAATGAAAGTTCTTTAACTTAGGCCCACTTTTCCTGAAAGTTTAGTGACTCCGGAAAAGTGGGCCTAATGTAGCGAACTTTCATTTTGTTCATTTGGGTCGTGTTTTTATAAGTTGAGTAACCCAAATGAACAAAATGAAAGTTAGACGCATTTTAAGGTTTCCGGAAAGTTTAGTGACATATTTGTATATTAACCTTTAAATGCGTCTAAGTTAACCAACTTTCATTTTGTTCATTTTGGATAGTTAAGGAACATAAACGTCGTGTTTTTATAAGTTGAGTGACCATAAAACGTCATGTTTCATAGTTATGATGACGTCATCCTGACCTACTACATTTTAGCGAAAAAGTGGGCCTAATGTAGCGAACTTTCATTTTGTTCATTTGGGTTACTGGAATTGTTAAATGTCGTGTTTTTATAAGTTGAGTAACCCAAATGAACAAAATGAAAGTTCGTTAACTAAGACGCATTTTAAGGTTTCCAGAAAGTTTAGTGACATATTTGTATATTAACCTTAAAACGCGTCTAAGTTAACGAACTTTCATTTTGTTCATTTGGGTTACTGGAATTGGGTTTGGATAGTTATGGAACGTAAATGTCGTGTTTTTATAAGTTGAGTAACCCAAATGAACAAAATGAAAGTTAGACGCATTTTAAGGTTAATATACAAATATGTCGCTAAACTGTCCGGAAAAGTGCTTTATGGACCATTTTGTAGTTCACGACTTAAACGGATTGTGAAAAAGTTGGTTGTTGCTATTTATAAAGGCTATGTATAAAAATAAACTTTTTTCGCTTGTAAAGATGTTTTATCAAATGTAGCGAACTTTCATTTTGTTCATTTGGGTTACTGGAAATGTTTTTGGATAGTTAAGGAACATAAATGTCGTGTTTTTATAAGTTCAATGATGTTTACTTATATTTTTATATGTTTAGTACTTTAGTGGCCCTAAAATGTCATGTTTCATTAGAAGTTGAGTAACACAAAGTTCGTTATCTTAGGCGCATTTTTTTGAAAAGTTCAGTAACATATTTGTATATTAACCGTACATTTTACTGCTAATAAATTTATCTTAACCAATGCTTTTAATTCTATTACCTGCTTTTTATTTAATAGTTTTAATTTTTTTGAAGCAAAAAACTTATGAATGGTATAAAGTTTTAATTTTTATCAAGGGATTATATTCAAAATAGTTAAATTATGAGTTATTTTATAAAGGGTATCTAAAAAAAGTTAACTTTTTTTCGTTTAAGGTAGCTAAACGTTTTTATTATCTAGAAATGCAGTGGCGGAGACAGGATGGGGGCAGGGTGGGAACGTGGCCCATTAGCGAAAAAAATTATAGTGTAAATTTTTTAAAATATCTTGCTATTTTTTAAAATGTATGTAACTTGATACTTATTTCTTTGGGGTTTAGGCAAATACAAGAGGGAATACCAATGGCACACAGACATCCCTTAAACCCAAAACAGTAAAATATAAACATGTACAATAAGTACATCACAACCACGCAATTTATATTTTGGTTTATGGCTCATGGCTCGTGTCATGAATGATTTTAAATAAAGCAGGAAAGTATTATATTCAGAGTCTGTTTTGTTATGTCAACTACAAAATGCCATGTTACAAAGTGTTCTAATTGAACTATCTCTTTTTGTGTGAATTGACACATATCAGATTGTGTAGACAACTCACCAAGTGTGCATATTGGGACGCTTTTTGAAAGTGTGTAACAACACATTATGTAGTTCACGTACCAAAACGAGACTTTGAAAAAAGTTCCTTGTTATCTAATGGCCTAAACCCGTTTCTTTTTTTGTACTCAATTATCTATTTTAACTATTTAATATGCAAATTTTTAGTTTTTCCGTTTGATACATTTTCATATGATTATCCATTTAAATGTATCCAACTTTACTTGTAAAGATACACGATACAGGACAAGTTAAAAGAATAAGTTTCTAGTTGGTTAACATTGTAAAACTGTTATCCGAAAAACTTATGTGCTAAATACTTTTCTTGTTAACTTATATAAAGTTCTAGTTTTTATAAAAAGATTATATTAAGACTTGTTAAATGATGTATTCTTATATTCAGGGTATTAAAATATTAACTGTTTTTTTGTTTTAATGATGGTTTATGAAATGTGTGATGTTGGGTTACTTTAAAAGTTTGTATCTTCTTCGTTACTATTTGCTGTATACGTGATTCTTTGTTGATCGTGTGGTATGTTGGTGTTTCAGAAAAAGAGAATCTGTGTCTTTACGGGCATCCAAATGTGAGCTGGGAAGTGACTCTACCAGCAGAAGAAGTTCCACCAGAGCTTCCTGAACCGGCTCTCGGGATCAACTTTGCAAGAGATGGCATGAACCGCAAAGACTGGCTGTCACTCGTTGCCGTCCACAGCGACTGTTGGTTGCTCTCTGTGTCCTTTACCTCGGTGCCCGTCTAAATCGTGGTGAAAGGTACTTACTTTTCATGCTTTTGTGCAACTCTTTACATGTATTATAATATTGTCAATAAGTCTATCTAGCTAGCATGTTCTTTTCTCGCATCCAAAAGTAGAATTTTTGCTGTTTAGGTAAGTTTATCGAAATGGTTTATGCTTATTCAAAAAATAGGCTTATTAGCTTATAGTTGTATCAAAACACAATAAGCATTTAGTGTTTGGATGAGCTTATTACCTTATAGTTGTATAAGTGTAATATGTAGGAGCTAGGAAGCATCCTCAAATAAAGCTCAAGAAGCCACACCAAAAGAGCTTCTCAAAAGTAGGTAATATAAGCCCATAAGAATAAGCTGTGTGGCTTTACCCAAACACCGAACAGGGCTTAATAGCTTTAAATGGTCTACGTATGTTTACTTTTTCTTCGAACTATGTTGCGAGTCTTAGTTTTGTTGGTTTAAGACGAAGAATCGAACTGAACTTATAAAGCCACACAGTACACACTCATATATCATGCTGTTGTAGATTCTCAGTTGATTAGGAGCTGGATCCCTATTACTTTCTCTTTTTGTGAGGTTTAATAGGTTATTTTGAAATAAAAATGATAAAAAGTTACACCTGCGAAAGTTCAGCAAATTGTTAATTGAATGTGTTTGGAACGTCATGTTTATTTTGCTTGACCCTGATCTTCCTTTTGGGTGCCATCAACCATCTATAATTGTAGTCTATATTATATTGGTATTGTGCTAGTTTGTGATATGGCCTGAGATTGTCTTTAAGCCTAAGGCTTAACAAAAAACATAGCCAATTCATGTTCACTTGTATTATATTAGAAGTCGTTTTTCATTCATTTACAATTTACAAATTAGTTATCAAGAGCTTCAAGTTACGGACACCACAATTTCTCACAATGCTTGGTAGACATTTGTTCTGAGTGATCGAGTGACAACTATGTGAAGTTCAGCTTAATAAGTGGTCTATATTTTATGATGGCTGGAGTATTACAGGGCTTTTTGATATTTGATCAGTAGCCAAGAAATTTATGAACGTGTAAAACACGTTTCTAGCCAGAACGTTCTTGGAAACTTGAAAACTTGAAAATTAACAAAACATTTCTAAATGAAACTTATAGTGTGGCATGCTTTTGGCAAGGTAGGATATTATATGAATAAAAACGGTTAGCGAACAGTAACCAAAACATTCTTATATGGATGAAGATGAAGCTGTATTATTCCTTGAAACAAGGTGATTTTATAGATAAACCGGAGGAAGTCTTGGAGGTATAAGTATGAACCAAGTTTGTTTCAATCTGTCTAGTATTTGATCCATGGTACCTTTTTTTAAGCTAGGTGGTAGACCTTTGGTATGTTGTGGCTCATCTTTTATGTTAATGAAATAAATGCCACGAAGCACCTGTTTTGGAGGAAAACCATAGAAAGTGTTTGAAGCCCATACTTTGACACTCGTTCTTCTGCCTACTTGTATGTTCTGCACCTTTATACGCTCTGCTTAAGTACCTAGGTTTTAGCAGTTTATAGCTACATGCCTAGTTGCCTACTAGAAAGAAGCAAGATTCAGAGATTGGTATTTGTCTTGATAATTCCAAGAACTCATGTTATCATGTCTCTTCTTGTGTTCAACAGGAAGCGTCTGTTTAACCTGATTAATGAGATGCCCACTGTCTTTGAAGTCGTATCAGAAAAGAAACCCATTAAAGACAAGAGTAGCGCAGCAGAGAGTGGTAGCAAAGCAAAGGGCAGCACAAAGGTGAGATTAGTCCGATCTACCTTGCACTACCCCGTAAATTTAAAACACTGCTACTTTCATCTCTGTTAGGAAAGTGCATAACAATCATGATTCCTTTACCTGCAGAGATCAAGTGACGGGCAGGTGAAAAGCGTCCAAAAGCCGGCAGAGGAGAGTTACGAGGATGAAGACGATGAACATGGTGACACACAATGTGGTAGCTGTGGTGGAAATTACAACGCCGACGAGTTCTGGATAGGATGCGACATATGTGAAAGATGGTATCACGGCAAATGTGTCAAAATTACCCCAGCCAAAGCCGAGAGCATAAAACAGTACAAATGCCCTTCTTGCATGAAAAGAGGTAGGCCATAATACTAACAAATGAGGAAAAACATTAACGGCCTGACAGAAACTAGCGTGGCCATACTACCCCATTGAAAAAAAAAAGTTATGTAATGTATTCTTTTTATTGCTGACTGTCGATAACAGACGTCTTTAAACAGTGGTTGAAATGCACACCGTTCAGCCTCTTGAATCCTTTTTATTCTTTATGCTACTTATAAACATATGTGCTACTTATCTCTTAATTTGATTGATTCTATTAGCTTTAGTTGTGTACGAATTTGGTTATTACAATTTACGTTTTTAGTCTATGAGATGCAAGTAGCACGTGTATGAATTTGGTTATTACAATTTGCGTTTTTGGTTGGAGTTTGAAGTAGTTTATATTGCATTTGAATCGAATGGAGGGTCAGGTATCGGGTTGATTGACACTTCTTTCGTAATACACTGCACATGAATTTCTCTGTTTGGAAGTCCTTTTAATCAATCCGCCCCATTATAGCCAAGTTAACTAGTTTTACCCATTTGACTTGTTAGAGATAGGGGTGGCAATGCTGGACACGACACGAACTTGATACAAAGTTAAACAGGTTTGGTTGAGGATAAATAGGTTTGGGTAAAAAACAAGTCAACGTGTCTAACCCATTTATTAAACGGGTCATTTTGGCCGAGTAAGTATTAAACATGTCAACCTGTAAACCCGTTTAAGTATATAAGCCTCCAAAAGTAAACGGGTTGTTTTGGGTAGAAGTTATACCAAACCACTAACCCGTGCCCGAATAGGTCAACCTGAACAGGACTTGATCGCCACCCACTAAATCGAATCGTTTGTTGAATTGTCACCTTATATTGTAAGATATTAATTGAAGATTTGAACATGAACCTGTAACTTACGTAAGAAGTTGCAGTTTTAACTCGCAACTGATACAGAACATGAATAAGTTCTTGTTTACCCCCCTTCGCCAACGTCAAGTCAACTTAGAGAAAAAGATACAAGATTACAAAAAACCGAATAAGAAGCCGAAGGCCACAAAAGTTGAAAAATCGTCTTTATCAACTCTTGGAATGTATGTAAACAGAATATGGACAAAGATTAAGTGATTACCAGACGAAACGAAAGTACACAAGACAGTAAAGACAATCCTTGGTACATGATACAAACAATGTATGCAGTTCTCATTGTATAGAGTTTCCTTACAAGATAATGTACATAAAATGTGACATTTTTATGCAAACACGACGAAATAATTGCGCTAGTTTTAACTTTTCTTTGTGCATGTGATGTGTTTGGATGTGCTGTGCAGATGTAATATTGTGATATACAGATAATCAGTTGCGATAATACGTCTTATTGTTTGATAAGCTTTTAATGCTAAATTATACCGGACGTTTAAGCAATTATAAGAAACGTCTATCAATCCAAACACGAAAAATGACCTATTTTCAACCTCATGTGATCAGTATACCTCCACATAGTTCTCTTTAAAACTTACGTACATCCAAACACACCCTTAGAAGACGTGGAACAGTTCATTTGCGACAAGAAGAAACCACGCATACAATGTAATACATAAGACATTTTAACTCTATCGATCAAATAAAAACATGAATTGAATATGTGTTTGAGAAGCTTAGGACTCTACGAAATGTACACTTGGTTTATTCCGTATCCTAGTTTCCTTTTTTTTGGACCACATTGCCTTGTTTATAGCTGTCTTTCCTAGGAAACATCTTTTTGTGTTTTCGTTGTTTTTATTAACCCCTCTAAACGTTTGTCTTTTGCTTTTGTGCAATCCCTGAAACGGGTTAGCTCCAAGGCGAAATTAAAACATATTGTCAGAAACTATGGGTATGAATCGCTCTGATGGCTCGGGGAAAGAACGGTTGAAATGGACTCAAGAACTTCATGATCTGTTTGAGAAGGCAGTTAATCAACTTGGAGGCCCGGATAGTAAGTATTCAGATTTGTATTCGTGCACGTAAACCTACGCCTTGTATGCAAACCTTAATTACTAATCAAGTTCACCTATTCGTCGTTAAGTGATGTGATCGAGTTCATGTTTAGTTCTTAGCGTACGCTGTAAGACTTGTGATGATATTGTTTCGTTATATGATTTTTTGTAGGGGCAACTCCAAAGGGTATATTGAAGACGATGGGAATAACAGGCCTCACAATTTATCATGTCAAAAGCCATTTACAGGTGATATTTCTACCTTATGGTCATTTTCTTGGCAAAACGCTGAATAAGAAGTAGAACAGATTTACGAAGGTTACTCGTGTTTGTTTGTTTTGCAGAAATATAGGATGTCAAAATTTATCCCCGAGTCAACTAAAGGTATAGTACAGTAAGTTATAAGAAATATAGATCTACATCGAATTTATTTAGCCAAATTTCTCATTGTGATTGTACGCGATGCAGGAGAGAAATGTGAAAAGAAAAGTATATCAGAAATGTTTCCAAACTTCAGCAAAACATCGTGAGTCCTCCTACTCATGCGCTGTTGTTATATTAAAAATTTATTATATATCACTAATAAGCATGTATTACTTTGTGTATTTAGGGGTATTCAGCTAAATGAAGCATTGCATATGCAAATGGAAGTTGAAAGACGCTTGAACGATCAACTCGAGGTATTGTTTAGTGGTTGTCCAAGCATACCAATTAAAGTTTAAAATTATTGCAGTCCTATCAATAACCGGCCTAAGCCATTTTTCTTGTCCTATAAAAGGTTCAAAAGAATTTGAAGCTGAAAATCGAAGCACAATCAAGGTTTCTAGAGAGGATTGCACAGGACTACAAAGCTCGACCAATGATTGCAAAATCCAACAAACCAATCTCTCTTCCGTCCCTACCTTCCCTATGCGAAGAATCTGACTCCATCATAAAGGACTTTGATTCTGATTCTGAAGTCGAAACCAGCCATATGACGTATAGCCAAGAGCCCCGACCTGCAAAGAGAGCTAGAGTTGTGCTCATCGATGATATTGAATCTCCAGAGATGTTTAATCTCAACTCCAAAAATTACACTCAAAGCATACTGCTTCCAAAAGGCGGGAACACTTTTGATTCCCAAGACAGTATATTTCCGTGGAGTATAGCTTATTGCCACTCGCCCCTTATTCCAGCTTCGCATAATTCCTTTGGATAGGATCTCTTTTCCGGTATGAAGATATTGATTGTCAAGTTTTGTGCATGTTGTATTATAGTTTAAATAAAAGATCTGTTCATCTTAATAATTTGTGCCATCAAAGATGAAGATTACTTCATCTGTTTTCTGTACCATATACACTATTCCTAATAACCTGTGCTTGTGTTTCATTGTCTCATGTGCTCGGTTTTAATCCTTGCGGTTTCAGTTGTCTTTTGTTAATGTGAAGGTACGTAAGTGATTAAAATTGAAAACATAGAAATATAAAAGGACATGCCCGATTTCAGGATAAGCGCAATTTAAATATGGATGTAGCATTCAAAAGCAAAACGCCAAACGCCAAACGCCTGTAAGGTTGAATGTGTGAAGAGTGAAAAGCTTATAAAAGTTAAGTCTTGGTAATCGTAATTGATTTTATCGGACCTGTTGTTGGTATGGTAGCCTTTGAAGCTTGTTTCCGTCGTGTTGGCTTAGCCGGTCTAGCTTTAGTTGGAAAGATCGGCTTGTCATCACGGATCCTTATAGCCGCGGCATCATAAGCTCTAGCAGCTTCTTCCTTTGTGTGAAAAAATCCAAGCCAAACACGAACCCTTTTCCGCGGATCACGAATCTCAGCAGCCCATTCGCCCCATTTCCTTTTCCATTTCCTTTTCCTACAAGAACCGGATCTGTTATCATGTTTTCCATTAGATTTCACAGATTTTGACCCCATATCCTTCATCATATTATCGTCATTTCCAATTAACCTTGCAGCCAAGATTGCAGCTCCAGACGCAACAGCCTCATCGCCATTCAAACTCTTGCAAAGTGTCTTCCCATAGAAAAAGTCCGCCACTAATTGCTGTACTTTTGGAATCCTACTCGAACCTCCGACGACAACCACCTCATCCACATCCGTTTTCTTCATTGCGCCATCACACAAACATTTTTCAACAAGTTGAATGCATTTGTCAAAGTAGGTTGAATTTAGTTCCTCAAATTTGGCTCTGCTGATTTTGATACAAAAGTCGACACCCTCATACAAGCAATCAATATCAATTGGAGCTAAACTAGCTGACGACAAATCCCTCTTTGCTTTCTCACAAGCCACTTTTAACCTGGACATTGATCTTGGATTTCCTCTTATGTCCTTCCCGTGTTTTTTCTTGAATTCTGTTATGCAATAATCAACAAGTGCCATATCAAAATCCTCGCCACCTAAATGAGTATCGCCCCCAACAGCTTTGACTTCAATAGCACCCGTTTTACTGATTTTCAAAAGAGATACATCAAAGGTTCCGCCACCTAAATCAAAGACCAAAACACTCATATCCTTATCCCGTTGTTTCTCAGACTTGATGTCCACACCATATGCAATTGCAGCGGCTGTAGGCTCATTTAACAAACGCAACACTTTGAGGCCCGCAATGGTTCCTGCTTCTTTTGTTGCCTCTCGTTGTTGATTATTAAAATAAGCAGGAACGGTGATCACAGCATCTGTTACCTCTCTTCCAATGAACTCTTTAGCAGCCTCTTTCATCTTCTTGAGAACCAAGGCTGATAATTCTTCAGGTGGAAATTTCTTCTCTTTACCCTCGAAGTTAACTACAACACTAGGCTTTTCTAAATCACCCTTAATGACTTTAAAAGGCCACGACTTCATGTCCTTCTGGACTTGAGGATCACCGAATCTGCTTCCAATTAAACGCTTAGCATCTGAATTAAAAAAAAAAAAAAAAGGTCTATTGTTAGAAAAATATGTATATCAACCTTGTGTCACTAATTTCAATGAAAACCTTGAAAGAGTTGAGAAATCTTTTAACCAGAAAAATATTTACCAAACACTGTGTTAGCAGGGTTCCTAGCTATCTGATTTTTTGCATTCTCGCCGACTAATAACTCTGAATCATCGAAAGCCACATATGATGGGGTGATCCTGCTTCCTTGTTCATTATGAATGATCTCTACCCGCTTTTTGTTTGGAAACCAAATAGCAGCACATGAGTATGTTGTTCCAAGATCAATACCAATAGCCATTCCTTTAATCCTTTGAGACATTTTTTTTATTACCTGAAGTGAAACTAAAGATCGTCTGTTGTTGAGTCGCAAAAATCAAAACAAGAAACAAATATGCTAACATTGTAGTCTTAATATGTATAAAATTCCTTCAAAGTAAGGAAATATATACAAAAGTGTTACTATGCCGTTGAATTTCAAAACAGGAACATATATCCGTGGCATTTAGTATGATAAAAGTTACCATTGACAAGTATCGATAATTTAAGTCAATACTCACAGTCGAAAATTCAAAATATAGTTGCAAATATCATGACATCTCAGATCATCAACTTATGACCTTAGGAACCTAACTTAAAAATATTTAGAGATTTTTTGTTTTGTTTTTGGAACGGCATAAATTTTCCTTAAAAGCTTTAGCAAGACGCTAGATGAAAAGTGATTACAACCGGATTATGAAAAGTGATGTACTAGGTGGTCTTGTGATCCTCGCGGCCTCTTGCTAGGTGTATGTGGTTCTTAGTACTAATCTATATACTCAAAACCGTTCTACAAAAACATCATATCATATCTACAATCCAGTCACTCGAAAAAGGAACCGATTTTTTAAACTTGTGAAGAAAAAAAAAACTAGTTCTCCCTCGGCTCGAGCATATATTTAGAGATTTTATGACTTTTTCTTCAATATAAAACATACAGTAGACTGATCATATTCTCGTTTTCTGTACAGGATACACAAATTAAAGGCTTTTAAATTTATTTAACGAAATCATGATCGAAAGTTTGAAACACAACCTATGAAATTTTCTTATAAAAATCAACATAACCATGCATGGATTGCATGATAACAAATTCACCCCAAATTACACAACCTATGAAATTTTCTTACCAAAAATTTCGAAAACTAGTTGTTAACAATCAACCTAGCTAAAAGCTATTGTTTGCAAAACCCTAAAAAAAATTACAAAAACAAATTCCCCATGCAAGCATGAACACAACTTAAAGAATCTATGTAAACCACAATCCAACAAGAATATTACTAGTAATTTTTTACGAGCTAAATTTATTGTTAGCAAAACCTTAACAAAAATGAAAAAAAAAAAAAAAAAAAAAAAAAAAAAATCTACGTAAACTTTAATCCAACAAGAATATTAATTTTTTTACCTTGAATTTATTCTAGTTTATGCTCAAAGCTTGAGCTTGAACAGTTGAACCCTTATATAATTCCTCACTCTAAAGTATATCTGCTAGGGTTCGAAATTTTGACTTCTGATTATATATGGCGTATTTAATAGCTAAATTTAATTTGACTTTATTACATAACCCACCCCTTTCATCTTTTTAAAAAATTTAGTTTTGCACCTTTTCACAAGGGCTACAACATAAATTAAAAACTTTCAAACTTTGATGTTTTTATTTTCATGGCATGTGCACAAACCAATCTCTTTTGCGTCGCTACCTTCCCTTTGTGAAGAATCTGATGAGTTCATTATCAAGGATTTGATTATGAAGTCGAAACAAGCATATGACGTTCAAGGCTAAGTTGCACGGGACGGAAGCGGGACGAGGACAGGGGCGGGGGACAGTACGAATCTTGGGAAGCAGCAACATCTTAAAATTCAAGCAGATGCATGAGGAAGCGTCATGTGTTTTATAATATTTTAGTATATGATAAATTGTCTTCCAAAAAAATATTACACAACATTTAAAATCCAAACAAATATTACTCATGATCATCAATTAAAAACTCTTAACCATCAAATTATCTTTTCAAAAAATATTTAAGTAAAAAAAAATCAATTAGTTGTGATATCCTCGGAGGAAAAACACTCTCCAATTTTGGCTCATCAAGTGAGAGGCTCGCAAACAATTACATTTTCCAACTTTTGAGAATCGGAGATGAAGAATCACGATTATAAGTTTTGGATGGTTTGAAGTTTGATGAGCCGTGAGTTATGAATTACTTTATAGACGATTTTATCTTCTACCGACTTAAAAATCAGATAAATTAATTAACCAAACACATGATAAAAAGCAAAACACACTAAATGTCGCTCGAATTGTATTAAACCGCTTATAAATAAATAATAAGATAGCTAAATGATGATTGTCAAGAAAACAGTTTAAAAATCCTTAATTATATATTGAGATAACCGTGTGTAAGATATATAGCAACGTACTCTGACCTAAACATACGAAGAAAATAGGGTAAAATCAATAAAATAATAACGTCTTTAAAAATTTTCGACTTGAAACACTTACTTTTTATTTATTGGATTCAATGAGCTTTCGAAATTTGTTGAAACTTATATATGACCCGTTTATATTAAAATAATAACTGAAATGACTATATTAACCTCGGTATATTGGTGAAATCGAACAAATTTTGAAAGATCGTTAATCAACAAATTTTAAAGAATCTGAGGGTAATATAAGCATTTAAGTTATTAATTTAATATAAGTGGGTCGTATGGGTGAAGTCGAACAAATTTTAAAAGTTAGTTGGTGAATAAAATAATAAAAAGTAAGTGTTTTAAGTCGGCAAAATTTGAAAAGTACGTTGTTATTTTATGGCTTTTACCCAAGAAAATAAATATTTCAATGTATTATTATATTCTAAAACAATTAAATAATAATATACATAATCCACAAGTCAATAAGTCAATAGGATAGTATGGTGTCTTTTTCTCCAACTTTATCTATTCCCAAAGTCCCACTTTTATCCCATTAGATCTATATTTCTCTTACCGGAAAAACCAGTCAACCGGCGTGATTTTTTGGCCATTGAAACGTGAATTTTTGGCAAGAAACGTTTCATCCAACGTTTCTTAAATAAGGATCGGCGTACCCCAACGTTTCCTCGCGTTTCCCGTTTCCTCACGTTTCGGGTACGTGATACGGCATTCCGGCGGCGTTTCCGTGTATCCTAGGTTCAAGGTTCTCCGATACAGCTTTAGGAGCTTTGAAGGTTGAGCAATGGTAAATTCCAAGACCACCTAGAGTAGAACGGATTTGATAAGGGTAAGTCGACCACCAATCAAAAGGTATTTTTAGTTCCAAATGGAGAGACGTCACAAACGATCGATCTAAGGGGACCAATTGAGCTGCTTTGAATCGATCTATTATAGCAATGAAGTTGACTTATAAAGTAGGGACCCAATTCCGTACAGATTACATGTTAAAATTTACCTTTAAACCCCAAGCCAGTTGAAAGAAAGTAAAGATTCTTGAGACGTGCGTTCTTTACATTGTATTATGAGAAGATCATTCATTTATAATGAGAGTATTATCGGCAAACTGTGTTGGAATTATATAACATGACAAATCATAAATATAAACAATAAACATCAAAGTAAGTGCGGAAGCGTATAGGAACATATAATGAATAATTAATTAACTAAAGAATAAATATATCGTCACTACTTGATTCTAAAAGAAAGAATCAAATCCACAACCAAGATTAGGATGAACCCAATTAGGGTTTATAGGATTATAAATTACACTTCTGGTTTTGTAATTCAATCCAAGATACAATCAATAGTGTGATTGTACAACGTTCTTGTACACACGTCTTATAACAAATTAAAGTAATGCTAGTTTTAATTAAACAAAATAACTTTGTTTTGGAAAGATGTGGATCGACACCCATAAGGGTTGTACGATCGGATTATGCAAAAACACACACAAAACTATTTAGGTTTTAGCGTAATGAGTCTGATAGATAAATTACAAACACCCTTGGTTTTGTATTTATACCCAAACTAACTTGGTGAACAAGTTTGAGTTGTAGAGGATTGGGTTTCCTTTTCTTGTGGCCGATCGGTTCTAACCATCCCACAAGGATTCGGAACCTTCCCAATATTTACAACATAGTCCTTTTCCAATACATTTAACTCCGTTAATCCATTACATTAATTACTTAACGTTCGTTAGTTATTTCATTTAATTAATAAATAAATATAACATTTACATTTAATTATTAACTTTAATTCTCATACGTAAAGTGTGCAATCCCGTGGTCTCAAGTTCGATCCTAACACACGTCTATTAATTTATAGTCCATAAAACCAACGACCCCACTGGACATATCTTAATAGAGTGATCACATCGGTTAGCGTCTAGCAACACTTCGATGCCTCTAGTACAACTCGAGCAAGGCTCCCGGAAAACCTTTAATGATTTCTCATTATTATTATCCTTTGTTTCTAATACCATGTTAAATAAAGATATGGAATTAAGTCATTCTTTATTCAACCATTCTGTTTCTCGTTGTTAATGATTGAGCAAGATTACCAAATCTTACGAACATATTCGGGGAGAACTTTGGGCGTGGCCACGCAAACATCTTGTCAACCCTACGAGGGCCCAAAGAGATTAAACTCCAAATAAATTTGAAGGAACAAATTATATTTTGACTACAAGAATAACCCATGAACTTTGCAACACTTGAGAAACAACCCTTATGACTACCATTCACGTATAGCGTTAAGTTGTTCCACGAAGTGCACTACATTCATGACACTTATCCGGTATCTCAAGTCCGAGGATAACTATTCATAATTTACTTAACAACAATATCCATAAAGTAATTATGTAGTTGGGATAAGTCCTATATTCAATTCATTGAATATCATCTGAAATTGGTATGCATTCTCATCAATATACTTTCAAGTATATTCTACCACATCTCACAGATTTGTCTTAGTTTAATGATACTCCCATATCATTAATCGACAATGGACGATTTAGAATAAATAAATTTATTCACGGATTAAACATGCAAATATAGGATACAATATATTATAAAATCAAACATACCAAGTATTTGATTTATATTATAACAATTGTTTAACATCCCTTATCCAAATACCAAATAGATCAATGCATGAAAATTCGGTTTGATGAATTATGCCTCAAGTAATGACAATCATACTTGTTGACAAGGCATAAATCAACCAACTTGATCTATCATAATTTTGAGAATACTTATTTCAAGAATTCAATTAATGAAGTCCTTGTATGTGTGCATTCAACAATCCACATAATAATTCATAAAGTGTGTGACATCCTCTATCACCAATTTATGACAATTTAAACTTTCAAACATTTTAAAGTTTAAAGTATTCTTATTCTTTTAATGTATAATGCAACTGCGCTCTTAGTAGCACAACTAGTTCATATGGCCATTAACAAGGATGAAATCCTACCATGACTAGTATTGAGTGTCATCTCAATTAAACTAACATCATTGTATACAAACAACAATATGCTCATTAAAACTCCGTAAACTTTAATATCCTTATTGTGTAATGTTTGATGCTTTCCTAACTTTCAAGTTTAAAGTCGATGACAATTTGCACAACATTTGACATATTGTTCATCCAAAGAATCTAGGAGCAATTCGGTGAGGATGTAATTATTTCAGAATATTCATTACACAAGTTATCTAATAACTTTTAATTAGATATCAATGTGGTCAAATCATCTATCATTCAAGAATGATACAACAATTTGAATACACAACATGATGCACATGATGAATCTACAGGTCAAACTTAGATTTCATTTATGTTCTATCTTATCAAAAGATATTTATCCATTTCCCAAATGATATATCATGTTTTATTAGAATCATTTATTTTACTGCACATATTTATTGATAATAAACATATATTCCAAGGTTGTATGTTTTAATTCTTAAATCTTATAAGTGAAGTTTCATTCCAATATAAGACTTAACATTTAGCTTACAAGGAATGTTACTTCCTATATGTTATACAACATATAAGATTTAAAAATCTTAACATAATACTCCCACTAGCTTTCAGGAATACTTAAAATATATCTTATTTCAATTATAAATCAAAACTAGGATTTAATAATTAAACATAAGAATAATTTCATAGATGCATGCATTTATCCATTCATGAATTATTGCACTTCGTACACTTCCAAAGATTATATGAATTAAAACCTTTCGATTACTTATCGTCCTCGCTCAAGTAATTTCTCAAGAAAGAGTTTTGATATTCCATTGTCATATTTCATATTAATGAAAACAAGTATAACAATTATCATCTTTATATATATTTAATGTGTCTTAGGAAAGAATGTTCAATCACAATTAATTGCTTAAATATGATTAATAATCTTGTCATAAAACATGCATTAAATATGTGTACAATATTGTCCATATGATTTCTACATAGAAATTCAAACCACTAGAGTTTTTCATCTCTTTGAAGAAACTCATTTCCATTCTCTAGTCTAACTATTAAGATAAACCAAATTTCCAAAATTGATTATCTTTATGGACAGCATCTTTAACATTCATAGTATGAATTATTTACCCAATTCAATATTTGGTAATCTATCATAATGATTATAAGGTTTACTATAATCCTGTAACTCATATTTCTCAGCATATAAGTCAAATATCTGAGATATCTTTGCAGATCTATGAATGAAAATTTCATCATCATGAGGTCTATCAATTACATGTCTAACCTCATCATGATATTTACTAGTGTGTTTTAGAAGATTATGTATCTTGTAATTTTATCTTTCAAGATAAAAAACTCCCACTTGCCTTTTGTAATATATAGACTATCTATATATACTTAGCAATTAGAGCAAAACTACATTGTTCTCTATTTGGGACATTACAAATACGCATTGATAATTCTTGACATTAGTTTGTTAATAACCTATTCATAAGTAGTTTAACAAATTCGAATCTTCAACTTTAAAACTTAATGTGATTCATCACATTCCATAATGAAATGGTGTTTTATTAATCTTCTAAGTCGGAGTCATATTGAGTATATTCAATCCATACTCAATATTATAACCTTGTTACTTTTAAGAAAGAAGTTATGGTTACCATGAATCAAACAAATCAAATAGAGTTTGATTCTCCTAACTGAACATACCATCAACTTGTGGTATTCATTAGAATTTAATATTGTAAGACAATCTAACAATATATAAGATAAACATATTCCTTTTGGCTTACCTATTTACCAACTAAGTCAACTTAATGGTATAATAGACTTTCCAAGCCAATTGCATGCTTTATAACACAAGTACCTTTTAACCAAGTCACTTCATATCCATGTTTCAACAAGAAACATAAACTGTTATAATCCCATTATACGTTATAAATCATTGATCAACTCAATGACTTCTTGTATATGTCTTAATTAAAAAACATAACAAGTTAACGTCTTACTTTATTATAAGTCTTTAAAGACTTTATGTTTATGTCTTTACAATGAATCATAAACATGTTTAACTAAAGTAATTATGAACACAACTCTTGATTTCAATAGTAATTTCAAGTTAATTTATTTTACTTCACAATAATGTAGGACTACATTATTTTTCATTTATGTCATTCCAAAATACATAAATAAACAAATTGAAGTAGGATTAGATTACTTTATTTAATTTTATGTCATTCTAATAATACATAAATATTTAATTTGAAGTAGTCTTATATATCATTTTGACACATGTTCTAAATACTTGTCTAATTTAGAAACTGCAAATATGTCCATGCAAGGTCTGACTTCACATAGAGATTTACTTTGTTGTTGCAATTTCGTCAAGTTCTCACATGACGTAAATTGTAACACCAAGTGTTTCTTGAATTAGATATGTACAAGTTATATTAGAACGTTAGTCTCTTACCTTGCAGTCAAGAGAATCCTTTAAATCATATATTTATATGTTGTACCTTGCACACAAAACAGATTTCTCCCACTTGTGCATGGAACAACATCATGTATTTTGGGTAAAGGGGAGTAATCCTGCACCCTGGTAAATATATTAACCAAATAAACGTTTAAGTACAATGGATATGAGTGAAATCCCATATCTCAGCCCGTTACATAGGCATAGAGCTTACATAACAAGATACTTCCTGTTTTCTAACCAAGAAAACAAACCACTACTCAAAAGATAACATATGACACAAAGAAATAAAATTACTTCCTAGGACCTTGAAACGTTGTGCCATACATGGCATTAAAGGCATCCAAATTCCCCGGAAGATCACGAACCTGTTTCGCATAGTCATCGAAATCATAGTCATCATACTCATCTTCAAACTCTTGGCCACCACCAAATATATTAGCAGACTCATCAAATGGGTTAGCAACAACCTCATCTTCAGAATCGGACACTACAATCTCTCCCACTTTAGAAGGAACAACATCATGTAGCAGATAAACAACACGACATATGTTTGTTTATGTGACTAATATGATTGTGTCATTGATATTAGCATAACTAGTAGATGTAGAACCACTTCATTGTCGAATAAGGAAACGTACATGACTATCCTTGAAAACATAAGTGTCTACAAGTGGAAAGTAATTATCGTAAGACATTCTAGAGATAATCGGGTTACTACCAAGATGACAAAGCTTGTAACTCCCATCGAATAAGAGATCATTACATTAATTCCTTATTCAAGAATAAGAACAACATACTCCCACCTGGATTTGACAACATTGTAAGTGTTTCATTAACCAGTAAAAGAAAATAGTGTTCTATTTACTTCCCTACACCTTTGAAAAAGTCCATACATAACAATTACTTATGTACTTAAAGGAATGTATTCTACTATGTAGATGATGAATTTATCCATCAATGCTATTAACTTGAAAAATTGGGCATGCAATTTCTTTCTTAATAGTTCTACTATTCCAACAATTGTAAGTAGTACTTTTAAATGGTCAAAACAAAAACACAACAACTAGATAAAATATGCTATTTTGTCTTTTACCAATTATACAGTAATTAGTCTAGCTTCTAATTTAATAACTCAGAAATATGCAATTTTCTTAACTATTAAAATTTGCTTATGAGTTATGTATTTTAGAATTTAGACAATTCTAATTGTCCTATCATACCTTTCTTCATTCATGAAAAGGAATAGGATTGAATCTCACTCTTTCGCGTGAAAAGAGGACTAGGTTTATTCTCTTAGCAAAGTTGACTCTACCAAAAAACCCTTACAGGTGTAGATCAATTTACCAATACAAGAATAACCTACGTTTATGATTTAATGTTGCATTAATACATTTAAAGAATTAGCAAAATTCAATTTTAGTATTTTCGATAATTAAACTTTTCAAGAAAATAAAATACCCAAGGTAATATTCATATAACCATAGAATTTTCTCGAAAACTAGGATCCAAATTATCGTAGTTCCATTACATCAGTTGATCTGCTAGTAACGAAAGCACATAATAGGGTAATCTGTCGAACAATAATTGGCAAACAATTTCCAATTCCTAGATCATTATGGGATTTATATTTTCCAACGCTATTGCAAATATAAACATATTTCATCCCATCTTATGCCATTGAGTCCAAGTCTCACTTCCTACTCAACTTAAGTGTCTAACTTAAAGAAGCGCAAATATGTCCATGTAAGGTGTCACTTTATATAGAGATTTACCTCTCCATCACAATCTAGCCAAGTACTCTCATGACTTAAATTGCAACTTCAAGTGTTCTTTTAATTAGATGGCATATACCTTAATTTAAAGGGTACTAGTTTTGATTTTATGTGGTCAAATCAAAGATGTACAAAGATGTCATGCATTCATCTTGCAAAGCATAATTTTAATAAAAACTTTTATTACCAATTCATAAAGATCAAATTATCAAAGTTTTGATTGAGGTATTGGGTTCACCAATCAAGGAATTTAGTGTTAATTATCATCCATTATACCGTACTTTTGCATAAGTGTAAACACTTAGTGTTTCGGATAATTACCACCAAGTGGCGCATGGAATTAAAACTAATTCGCCTTAAGATGAGCTTGTACTTTTATGGCTTACTAAGTAGCTCCATTCGAACTTACAGAGGCGAGAGGACCGGTAAGCGCAAAAGCATAACCTTAGACATCCTTTCAGTGTGTTGTATGCACTTCTTAAATAACCCTTTATAGTTCATTCGAATGGGTGAGCCGTTCGGTCATTGTACCAAAGTCACCAATCAATTAAACTATTGAAAACTTAACTCTTCCAAAACAAATCAAATTTCGCCATTGTTTAGTCCGTATTATTTTTCTATTCAAAATTACCCTTTGCTTAAAACTGTCTAACATAATAAACAAACAAGTAACCAATAAAAAATAAAATACTAAAAAAAACAATGCACACATAATAAATAATTTATACGTGTAAACAAGTAGCCACATGCAACTTATTCGATAAAACCCTATTAATAATCAATGTCTAGGTTAAATAATGTATATATTAATTAGGGCTTTCACTCTCTCAATTGAAAGTGAGCCACATACATCGACGAATCGATTGCGTAAACCCATAATTAATGATATACCAAATTGCACATAATTGATTCATTAATGTATATAATTGGAGTCTTCCCCAATTCAAGATTTATCATAAATATACATGTGTATAAAACTTAACAATTAATCCAATCTTAACAATTAAATAATAATACAAGCAACTATCCATGACAAACATGCATGTATCATCATGGATATAACATAACAATTATTCAATTAAGTCACAAGATCGCATACAATTCCATGTCACATAACACTTTATTCATGAATTCATTACGTAACAAATATATTAAATCTAGGTTTCGATATTGATAACATAACAATTAATATAAACCCTAAAAAAATTTAGGAAATCGACTAAAAATTTTAGGGTTTCCACCCAAAAAAATTTTCGATCCATAATAGATTTTTAAAACCAAATTAGGGCAAAATCCTTAACCCTAAAATTAGGGTTTATATAATCATAACCAAAACCCTAGAATAAATGATATCAAACACAATACAATATCCGTTTTTACGTGTTTAGTAATTAATTACTCATTAAAACCAATGACTCGTGATGCCACTGTTGGAATTATATAACATGACAAATCATAAATATAAACAATAAACATCAAAGTAAGTGCGGAAGCGTATAGGAACATATAATGAATAATTAATTAACTAAAGAATAAAATATCGTACCTTACTTGATTCTAGCGAACAAGAATCAAATCCACAAACTAGCAATTAGGATGAACCCTAATTAGGGTTTATAGGATTATAAGAATTACCCTCACCGCTTTGTAATTCAATCCAAGATACAATCAATAGTGTGATTGTACCACGTTCTTGTACACACGTACTATAACAAATTAAAGTAATGCTAGTTTTAATTAAACAAAATAACTTTGTTTTGGAAAAGATGTGGATCAACACCCATAAGGGTTGTACGATCGGATTATGCAAAAACACACACAAAACTATTTAGGTTTTAGCATAATGAGTACAATAGATAAATTACAAACACCCTTGGTTTTGTATTTATACCCAAACTAACTTGGTGAACAAGTTTGAGTTGTAGAGGATTGGGTTTCCTTTTCTTGGCCGATCGGTTCTAACCATCCCACAAGGATTCCGAACCTTCCCAATATTTACAACATAGTCCTTTTCCAAATACATTTAACTCCCGTTAATCCATTACATTAATTACTTAACGTTCGTTAGTTATTTCATTTAATTAATAAATAAATATAACATTTACATTTAATTATTAACTTTAATTCTCATACGTAAAGTGTGCAATCCCGTGGTCTCAAGTTCGATCCTAACACACGTCTATTAATTTATAGTCCATAAAACCAACAAACTGTAGGTAAGACGATAGATATCATCTTTTCCAACTTCAAAACCTCTAAAGAAATGTTTTCTTCTTCCTCAAAACCACATTGACGGCTTCAACCGCAAAGACGAAGAAGGAGATAAGGGGTCACCATTTATTATAACCTAGGCGTATGCTGAATTAAGGCGAGACTAATCCATCTCATCCAATTTGAGGTAAAGCCCATTTTGTGTCATAATATAATTAGGGGTGTTCATCGGTTCGGTTATCAGGTTGTTCGGTTTATTCGGTTCGGTTAGTTCGATTAATTTTTTTGGGTTAAACCGAAAACCTAACTGAACCGAACCGAATTCAAATTTGATTAAAATTGAAAACCGAAAATAAATGTATAAAAGATATATATATTTATGTGAATTCAGTTTTCGGTTCATTGTGCCAAAACCATATATCCGAACGGAGAACCGAATATCTATTTCGTCTTGGTTCGATTTTGGAAAATTCGGTTTGGTTATAAATTCGTTTCGGTTCAGTTTGGTTGTGGGTGAAACCCGAATTTTGCACACCGCTAAATATATGATAGAAAAAACCAACTTAAGGAATCAAATCCTTTTTCAAAGTCAACCATATAAATTAGAAGTCTTTTCTTATACTTCTTAGCCCAAGAGATGGTTTCATTGACAATTAAGGGACCATCAATGATGTGTTGACCTTCCACATATGCCATTGGAACATCCCTAAGGGCATCCACTATGGTTAAATTTTATAAAGCTTTAAAAATTTAATATTTCATGCCACATCATTATTTTATAAACCTTTTGTGTTAATAAACCTATCTCCACTATGATACAAAAATTTTAAAGCTTTATAATTTTTTCACATAACACATGCATTTAATATCTTGAGACTATGAAGAGGTCTAAGTTTTTGGACCTTTTGCATGCCACATAGACATGAAGTAAAAATTCACTATGGTTGAAATGAATCATAAACCTTTTCAACAATTATAAACCTATTCTTGGACCTCCCATAATGAATGCTCTAATATATATACACAGATCTTTGATATTATTTTGTATTGATTACCAATTAAGCTTATGGGCTTAAAGTCATTTTTTTTAGAACCGCAAATTTAACTATCTTTCAATATTTACACTACAAATCTTTCTCACATGTCCTAAGCAGGACTTGAATCCACAACCATTTGGTTGGGGAGTTTCTTACACAACGTGGGTACCATTATGACACAAGCCCTTTGGTGTAAAGTCATTATTATGCAATGCGTCATGAATTTTAACAACCAAGGCGATGAATGAGGAATCCATGTGGGATGTGACTCGATTCTTAATTTTATTTTAAACAAGGAATGATATTAAACGAAAGAAGTTCCAATATGTTTTGATAAATTTAAAAGTAAAGCCATTCGGACCTGGTGCCTTCTCTCCAGCCACCACGATCCCACACCCGCTCCACGAGTTGTAGTTTAGTTTATCAAGATTAAGAGACGAGGAATGCAAGCCTTGATGCTAGTTAGCGATCGAGTAGGATTTATCTATGGGTTGTTTTGGTGTTGTAGAAGTATCCCCCGTCATGTTGCTATGATGAGGGAATTGGCAGTACGTAAACAAAAAAAAAGAGAAACAAAGTGGCAGCAAGCTAATCGGCAGTAATGGGGGTTTTGGGGGACGAGTTAGGGTTTTTGGGGTAGGATCATAATAGGATTTTATCTCAACTCCAAAAATTAAACTCAAAACATACTGCTTCCAAAAGGCGGGAACACCTTTGATTCCCAAGACAGTATTTTTCCATGGAGTATAGCTTATTGCCACTCACCTCTAATTCCAGCTTCGCATAATTCATTTGGATAGGATCTCTTTTCCGATATGGAGAGATATTGACTTACAAGTTTTGCGCATGTTGGATTGTATTATACTTCAAATAAAGATCAGTTCATCTTAATAATTTGTGTCATCAAAGATGAAGATTACTTCAAATCTGTTGTCTGTACCATATACACTTTTTCTAATAACCGTGCTAGTGTTTCATTGTCTCAAGTGCTCGATTTTAATCCTTGCGGTTTTAGTTGTCTTTTGTTAATGTCAATTCAAGAGTTCCTTCAGTAGAAATATAAAGTTGATTAAATTGAAACATAGAAATCTAAAATGACAGGCCCAATTTCGGGATAACATATAATACATTTAGAACATACAAAAAGAACAATTTAAATATGGATAAAGCAAAACGCAAAACACCCCTAAATTTGAATGTGTAAAACTAGAAAAACTTTGAAAAACTAAGTCTTAGTTATCGTAACTGATTTTTTCAGACCTGTCGATACTTCCTTCGCAGAGACTAGAAGGATCCCATTATCATCTATACTGAAGCAAACCTCTAGGTCTGAGTTCCCGTCGTGACATGGCGTAAGACCACTAAATTTGAACTCGCCAAGTAATGTGTTGTCCGCAACTTTAACCCCCTCACCTTGATACACTAAGATAGATGTCCCTATTGTATTGGGAGGGACATAAACTATTTCTTTCTTGTTTGTGGGCATGGGTGTGTTCCTTGGAATAATCACACACATTACATCTTTTTCAGGAACATGATTATCGTCATAAATATCGATTGATATTCCCAGTGAGC